>OZ024742.1:210250815-210253315 GCA_964016885.1 Eledone cirrhosa | reverse complement strand
TAATATAAGGAATTGTTTATTCATTATTTGTTTAATATTTTATCTTGACTCTGTATACCGTTTATCTTTCACCGAAAGTGATTTTTCATTACATCTCTTCTTTCCATGATATCCGGAATACATTGAGTTCTTCATACGGATTGGACACTACCGTAAACTCTTGGTAGATTTATCTACATAATTTTGCTCCTATTTTCACGGAAATATTCGTATTTTTGTACTGTATGTGTGTATTAATTTTATATTTATGTATATACATATATATATGTATGACTTTGTAAACCCATATACATTTAGTTGAGCTCTTTCAATTGTCCATCATCCATATCACAATGGAAAAACAATATTTAGGAACCTCCTTAAAAAACATACCAATACCTTCTAAGGATGACTTCTTACTCCTTATGATTCAGAAAACTAATAATTTTATCAGAAGGGTTAGATGGAGAGCCTAACACTTCGATAGAAAATCTAAACAAGCAGATCGGAAATATATGTATGATTTCAATACTTACAAGAATCCACCACACAACTTTTTACTTGAAGACTTCGAGAAAGACCTTTTTAATTTAATTAAACACCTCAAATTTAAAAAGTATAAATCCGTCTTTCAAAAGGAACTTGATTCTACCCTATTGGACCTAAAAAAGTCTAAAAAAATCCATGTCCACTCGGACAAAACTGGTAACTTGTATCATATGGATATTGAACATTATAATGAGTTCATATATAAAGAACTCAGAAAAAATTATAAAAAATCTAATAATGTGTCACTCACCAACATCAACAACAAAACACACAACATAGTAAAAAAACTAAACATTGAAGATAGAACTGAACCTTTGGCATTGAAAAGACCACACTTCAACCTGAAGGATCACAAATCTAACTTTAACTCAAATCCTTCTATTAGACTTATATGTCCCTCCAAATCAGATATTGGAATAATTAGCAAAAAAATTTTAGATAGAGTCATCCCACAAATAAGAAAACACGTTATTTTACCACTCTGGGAAAACACCTCCCAGGTAATTAACTGGTTTAAAAATATTAGGTGTAAATCTTCTGCTTCATTCCTACAATTTGATATAGATAATTACTATTCTTCTATATCACCTATACTCCTGAACAAAGCATTGATATTTGCTAAAAATAGATCTAACTTAACTTTGGATGACATTAATATTATTACACATGCTAGACTAACACTTATTGAATTTCAGAATGAATACTGGACCAGAAACACATATAGTAATCTTTTTGATATTACTATGGGTTCAAGCGATTCCGCCCAAATTACTGATCTTGTGGGCCTCTTTCTCCTTTTCAACATAAATGCCTCTTTTCCCCACCTCAAAGGTGGTTTATATCGTGATGACTGTCTTCTTCTTTCTAACAACCTTAGCCTTTCAGAAATTGAAAAAAACAAAAAACATATTAGAACTTTCCTTAAAGACTATTATAATCTTAATATTACTTTTGAAAAAACAAGTAAAGTAGTAAATTTCCTAGATATAACTTTAGATTTAGCTACGGGTATCTACCAACCTTACCATAAACCTAACCAAAACTTACATTACATACACTCACAATCTAATCACCCTAAATCTATCCTTAAAAACCTTGCATATAATATATCACTTAGAATTTCTAACCTTTCTTCTAACCAAGATGTATTTGATAAAAATGCGACCTTCTATAACGAAGCTCTAGATAGAAGTGGCCACAAAAATAGATTAGAGTATATACCTTCTACTAAAAATACTGAAAGCATACAACATAATATTACCAACAAACACCAAATGAAAAGTACACACCTAAATGCCACCCACACTATACCCCAAAATACCAAATCTTCTAATATAAAGTATAGTAACTCTCAAAAAACTACTCATCATACAACTCTAATAAATATTAATAATAAAACTCCTAATAAAAAGGATAAAACACCTAAATCTACAAATATAACTAAAAATAGTTGTGGTGAGATCATTAACATTAATCCTCCTAGTAAAAATCACGATACAACCTATAAAAATAATAAAAATAATAAACAACATAGAAACCGTAATAGACGGGTTACTTGGTATAATGCTCCTTTTAATTTACAAGTTAAGGATAATATTGCTAAAAAATTTTTTTATATCCTTGAGAAAAACTTCCCGCCAAACCACAAATACCATCAAATCTTAAATAGGTCTACAGTTAAATTCTCATACTCTACAACAAATAACATAAAACAAAATATAAGTGCCTATAATGCATATAAATGTAAGAAAACCATAAGTATACCACCAGTACATCAAATTAACCATAATATCTCCTCAAATACAGAATTAACGAAAGGATGTAACTGTAGAAACAAAGCAAACTGCCCATTAAAAGGGAATTGTCTTGTTAACAACATAGTCTATAAATGTAATGTTAAAACTAAAGATTCTATTTGCTCATATATAGGAGCTACCTCTAACAATTTTAAGACAAGGTTTAATACCCACAA
>OZ024742.1:210210815-210243315 GCA_964016885.1 Eledone cirrhosa | reverse complement strand
TTTAATAGAGTGTCCTTCGATTTAGTAATTTCAAAAATTTCTTGGGAACATAGTCCGCACTCCCTTCCATTGCTCTGATAAGAAATAGTCCTCTTAAGAATCTTCCAAATTAGGTTATATTTAATATTCTTCTTTTTACAATTATTAACTGCTTCTGCCAAAGAGGTAGTATTTGCTAATTTTGTGTTCCGGAAACTGTGGGTGTGTGCATAAAATCTCGATTTAAATGGATTAGAAGTGGATCCTATATAGGATTGATTAGAGTCTTTAGTGGTGATTACACATTTATATACTATATTATTAATTAAGCAATTTCCATTTAAGGGGCAATTTTCTTTTATTCTACAATTACAACCGTTTGCATATAGGGTTTCAGATGTGCTATTCATATTCTCAATAATAGTGCTAGTATTTGTGTTTACCTTTTTATTTGGGAGCGAAGGGTGGTTATAATCCGAATTGTTGCTAGTAGGTGAAATTTTACTTGATATAGCGTTTATGGAGACATGGATGCTTTGGGCGCTATTAGTTAGATTGGGTATGTAAATCTTAGTCCCTATTAAGGATGAGGAAGATGGTAGTTGGTTGTAGTCTACTATATTGTGCTGGTGAGGTGAGTGAGTGGATCTATCAGGTGGGTATGCAGTAATATTACGGTTATGGGTTGTAGTATTACCATAGTTATCTTGTGTGCGGCGTGCTAATGTGTGTGGTATAGATGGAGCTTTTTTACATTTATAGATGTTATATGCACTTATTTTTTGTTGTATATTGCTCGATGTGGAGTAAGAAAATTTTACTGTATTTCTGTTTAAGATTTGATGGTATTTGTGGTTAGTTGGGAAATGTTTATCAAGAATTGTAAAAAATCTTTTAGGGATTTGGCCCATAGTTTTCAAGTTGAATGGATCGTTATACAATGTTACATTTCTTTTATGGTTTCTAAAAGGTTTCCTCTTGTTATATTGGGTGTGTATAGAAGTTTGAGGGTAGATATTGTTATCAGATAAAATTATAATATTGTGATTGTTATTATGGGTGTGAACAAATTGTTTAGTAGATTTTTGAATTGTATTAGTTTTTGATTTATTGCTTCTTGTTTGATTTGTAGAGGATATTGTGAGTTTTATTAATGGAGCATTATTGATAGGACCTGGAATTTCGGTATCATTCTTGTTATATATCGGATATGTTTCTCTAGTTTTTTGGACTGCAAGGGTGTAGTTTGGTTATGTTGAAGGTTCGATGAGATAGGTGATACATCATTAGGTTTATTGTGAGAATTAAGATATAAGGTGTTATTATTAACTGCTTTTTTAAGAGTAGTGGAGTTAGGTGTTTTCGCACGGTTTGTAGTAATAATATTAGGTAAGTTATTCAGAATCGTTAGGATTGATGATTTTTAGAGAATTTGTGTCATTCGTGTTAATGTGGATATTGGGAGTAATGGTAGGATCTAGGTTTTTCGGTGTTTCATTGCTGGCACTAACTTTTTGGTGTTTTCTACGGTGCTTGTTGCTTATTGTTGGCTGTATGCTATGGGTATTCATGGTGTTAGGTATGTAAAATATTTTATCTTTATAGCCACTTCTAATTAAAGCCTCATTATAATAAGGTGCATTTTTATAGAATATTTTGTCACTAGATGATAATTTAGATAGTCTGAGTGAGATATTGTAGACTAGATTTTTTAGTATGGAACTAAATAATTAAATGAACATGCAGAGGACTACCCCCCAGAAACGATCGTAAAACAATGTGTTTTACTATGAATTAACAGTTTTGTGTTTAATTTCATTGTTTTAATATTTCTATTTGACTCTGTATCAAATTGAATTATATCGTTGATAAAAAAATGTTTGTATTTTAAACTTTGCGTCACGACATCTTCTACATACGGATTACATTGAGTTCTTTATATACGGTTTAGACCCTACCGTTGAGTGGTAGATTTATCTGTGTGTATATATATATATATATATATATATATATATATATATATATATATATATATATATATAGCGGCGATGAATTAGTTTTGCGAGGTTTTTTATATGAAATCGTGTGTCGAAACAGATATTGTTATATTTGGGGAGGGTCATATTTGCGTAATATTGCCAGAATTAATAACAGAACACACTCACTGTTTGGTTGGTTTTCGCTTCTCGCTGTCTTTTATATATATATATCTGCGATCTAGCTTACTCGGTCCTCAATGTTGCCATTGACTGACCGGCGGTCAAAAATAATACAGATACAATATAGACAAACACATATATATATAGTTTACATAAATCTTTCGTTGCACATCTGCAACATCGTCAGTGGTGTTATATTCATTGTTCCTCCTGTTGTGTTGTATGTCTACGCCATTTTTTTTGTTCAGTCTGTCTATATATTTATTTATTTATTTGCTTGTTTGTTTATCTTATTTTATTTTGTCTTCTTTGCGCATGCGTTTGCGTGTGTGTATAGTGTTATGTGTGATGTGTGATGTGTGACTAGTGTGTATAGTGTTGTCTGCTGGGTGACTAGTGTGTGTTTATGTGCTTGTGTATGTATTTATTTATCTTATTTTATTTAATTTAATTTACTTATTTATTTATACTTCTCTTAGGTCAGTGTTGTTTGTTTGGGTGTTGTTGTTGTTCCACTCATTCTTTCTGTTTAGCTTTGGTCTTCTAATTTCTATTTCACTGGCCTCTCTGATTTGCCTATCTGCTGGGTCATTCCTATGTTTAGATATTATTCTAATTTCTATGTTGTCTATGTTACCGTCATGATGTTGTCTAGCATGTTCGTATAGTACTGACCCGTTTTTTCGTCCTTTTAGTTCCCCCCAGTGTTGGTCTATCCTTTCACCTATGCTACGAGCTGTCTCACCTATGTATGTTGTTGTCGTGTTTCTGCAAGTACCCTCTGTACATCTTATGCTATAGACTACGTTTCTAGTTTTACAGTTTATCCGGGGGTTCACCTTACATATGATACATTTCCTATTGGTACAGTGGGTTTTCTTAAAAGGGTAGGTTTTGCTGATCAGGGATTTTATGGTGGTTCCTGGCTTTTCTACCACCTTTATTTTTAAGTGGGTCTTTCTCAGGGCCTTTCTACACTGGTTAGCTAATTTCCCTCCAGGGGTGGCGTCCACAAACATGACACTCTGATATCTCTGGTTGTCGTACCATGATGTGGCCTTCCCTATCTTATGTCTAGCCCTATCTAAGCTATTCCATGATTTGCTCCTGTATAGTGGGCAAATTCCTTTCATGTCCAGTTCTATGAGGGTCTTATACTTTTCCATGGCTCCTTCGTATACTCTGACTCTGTCTCTTTGGTTGTAGCCAGAGAACTGCATGCGGTTGATGAAGTGTTGGATGTGTCCTTCCATTTCTGTTGGGTCGCACATGCTGGACACATTCTTCATCACTCGTACCAAATCTGCGATCAGAATATTAAACTTAGCACTACTGGACATTGCTGAGTTTTTGAGTATCAGGTATTTGGAGGCCATGGGTTTAGCATAGTGTGAGTGGAGAATTTGGGCTCTCTCGTCTATAGTGTTAATCCAGAGTTCTGTGTCTAATACAGGTAGTCTATTGTTAGGGTGTTTGGAAGGGAAGTCTATAGTTACAGTTATACTCTGGTGTATGGAATTAGCTATCTGCTGGATGCTTTCCATCGTGCTACGTTCTAAATCAAACTTGTTAGTGCTGTCTAGTGGGGGTGTTCTTATAACTATATTGATATCGTCTACATAACGAGAGTACATGATGAGGTCTATGGAGCTTTCATTAAGGAGATCTTTAAGTCTCCTTTCCCACCATACCATGAAAAGGTTGGCAACATCGCCAGCTATGCTGACGCCGATGGCTGCTCCCTCATTTTGGGTGTAGATTTTCTCATTGAACTTAAATATGTGGCCCTTTAGGGTAGTTTTGATACTAGCCCCTATTGCATGTGCGACCATTTTTCTTACCTGATCAGTGTTTTGGGGGGCCCGTATAGCTTTGGTCCACCCAATCCACCTTCCTATGGGAGTCTTTTTAGCCATTGAGGTTATGGTGGGGGGTCTACCTCTTATAGGTCTACTAGGGCAGAAACATCTAAGGTCATGGCTGTCTAGGTAGTCAGTGTCGTAGGTAAGTCTAAGTAGGAGGCCCAGTTCGTCTGTGTCGACGTCGCAGAACTCCACCTCACTCTCAATGATCATCTCCACACATCTTTTCACAGCAAAATCAATGTTAATGGATGGGTACAGTGACACCACATCCATGCTGCCTATTATGCAGTTGGATAGGCTCCTGTTTTTGTTGCACTCACTGATTCTGCTGAGGAGGTCCTCTGTACTTTCACATACATCTGGGGACATCTTGATTATGGGGCGTATAACCATTGAGAGGAAGTAGGAGATCCTGTAGTTGCTAGCTATATTAGCTCCGCATACAGGTCTTGTTGGTGGTCCTATTGTCGGGTCGTCGACTGTCTTGTGGTCTTTGCGGAGCCCATACAAGGGTGGTATGCCATTGTTAGACGCCTGGAAGTTGTTGGCAGTGCGTCTGCTTGGCTTTAGGATGTCAGTCCACATCATCATGTGAGCGTTGAGGATTTTTTCTCTCCCATCGTGTGTTAGTTGTGCAACTTCGCTCGTGTTGGTGATGTGGGGTTGCATTGCCTCGATGTAGTTCGGCATGCTATCTATTGACATCCTACCAGACTTATCTGTGGGTAGACACACTACCTCACCATCCCTTGTGCGCTGCTTGAGGCTAACCAAGCCTTCTACAGGTTTTATCCCAAGTTGTTGGGCCTCTGGTCTGCTCTGTCTCATAGTGTACCTGTCTACTACTTGTCTAATCTTATTTCTAGCTATGGTGAACTGTGCCTCCGTCTCGTCATCTATTTGTTGTGGTATGCAAACTCTTTTATTAAAGGGTAACCTCGTAGGATAGATATTACCCATCTTATATGTTTTGTCAGCTGGGTTGAAAAATAGTTTCTCTAAGGGGTTGTCGTTATTTCTATCGTCATAGTTGTGTGTGTTGCTATTATTGTTATCATGGTGGTTGTTGTTGTTTCTATCCTTAGCATTAATATTATTATTGTTATGATTGCTAGATGTATTGTTGTTTACTTCACCGTTATTGTTGTTGTTACTGCTATTTCTACCATTGTGGTTGTTACTATTATTATGTTTCTTGTTTTTGTTGATGTTGCTACATGTACTATTTCCATTATTACCACTGTGGTTATTGTTGTTGTTGTTGTTCGTATTGTTACCGTTATTACTACTGTGGTCACTGTTGCTGTGTCTGTGGTTAACGTTTCTATTATTATTATTATTGTGGTTGTTGTTGTTCTGTCTATCGCTAGTATTATTACCATTATCACTATTTCTCACTTTCCTGCCATTGTTATGGTTATGGCTGTTATTTCTATACCCAGAGTTATTGTTTATATTACTACTACCGTTATTATTGTTGTTGTTGTTTACCTTTGCATTCCAACGTATTTTTGTGAAACACTTTTCCAGCTCCGTTTTGCATTCCATAGGATTAATTTTTTTGTAGATGGCAAATTTTGGTGGTAACTTTAGGATTTGTTGTTCTTGTTCACTGATTAAAGTGTTCCCATAGATATTTACTGTGTGGTCATTGGTAAATTCTTCCGGTAGTTTTACATCACTCATACGGATGTTGTCGATGTTATCTGGGTATTTTTGAGAATATTCGATTTTCCTTTCTTGTAGTTTTTTCTTATTCATCCATTCTAATTTCTTCTTGAAATGCCTACAGCATTCGTTTTGAGCATATTTCGTTTCGCGTCGGATGACGCTCATGAAGTCATCTCTCTCGTTTGCTGTGATGAGATTTCGGATTTCCTTACCGTTGATGCGTTTTTGTCTGTAGAGTGCGTTGACTTTTGTGTATGTTGTTCTTTTCATATTAACTGTTATTGTGTGTTTTAGCCGTTCAGCTTGTGTTTTGTTCAATAATAAATTATTTACTTGTTTTGATATGTTTGTTGTGTATGTTTTGGAGGAAACACAGTGTTTTAAGAAGCGGATTTGTTCTGTTGTTATTGTAGTTTTTATATAACAGAAAACAGTGTCTTTCAATAACCTTTCAGCTTGGCACAAGCTAATGCCATAGCGGCGATGAATTAGTTTTGCGAGGTTTTTTATATGAAATCGTGTGTCGAAACAGATATTGTTATATTTGGGGAGGGTCATATTTGCGTAATATTGCCAGAATTAATAACAGAACACACTCACTGTTTGGTTGGTTTTCGCTTCTCGCTGTCTTTTATATATATATATCTGCGATCTAGCTTACTCGGTCCTCAATGTTGCCATTGACTGACCGGCGGTCAAAAATAATACAGATACAATATAGACAAACACATATATATATAGTTTACATAAATCTTTCGTTGCACATCTGCAACATCGTCAGTGGTGTTATATTCATTGTTCCTCCTGTTGTGTTGTATGTCTACGCCATTTTTTTTGTTCAGTCTGTCTATATATTTATTTATTTATTTGCTTGTTTGTTTATCTTATTTTATTTTGTCTTCTTTGCGCATGCGTTTGCGTGTGTGTATAGTGTTATGTGTGATGTGTGATGTGTGACTAGTGTGTATAGTGTTGTCTGCTGGGTGACTAGTGTGTGTTTATGTGCTTGTGTATGTATTTATTTATCTTATTTTATTTAATTTAATTTACTTATTTATTTATACTTCTCTTAGGTCAGTGTTGTTTGTTTGGGTGTTGTTGTTGTTCCACTCATTCTTTCTGTTTAGCTTTGGTCTTCTAATTTCTATTTCACTGGCCTCTCTGATTTGCCTATCTGCTGGGTCATTCCTATGTTTAGATATTATTCTAATTTCTATGTTGTCTATGTTACCGTCATGATGTTGTCTAGACACATCCAACACTTCATCAACCGCATGCAGTTCTCTGGCTACAACCAAAGAGACAGAGTCAGAGTATACGAAGGAGCCATGGAAAAGTATAAGACCCTCATAGAACTGGACATGAAAGGAATTTGCCCACTATACAGGAGCAAATCATGGAATAGCTTAGATAGGGCTAGACATAAGATAGGGAAGGCCACATCATGGTACGACAACCAGAGATATCAGAGTGTCATGTTTGTGGACGCCACCCCTGGAGGGAAATTAGCTAACCAGTGTAGAAAGGCCCTGAGAAAGACCCACTTAAAAATAAAGGTGGTAGAAAAGCCAGGAACCACCATAAAATCCCTGATCAGCAAAACCTACCCTTTTAAGAAAACCCACTGTACCAATAGGAAATGTATCATATGTAAGGTGAACCCCCGGATAAACTGTAAAACTAGAAACGTAGTCTATAGCATAAGATGTACAGAGGGTACTTGCAGAAACACGACAACAACATACATAGGTGAGACAGCTCGTAGCATAGGTGAAAGGATAGACCAACACTGGGGGGAACTAAAAGGACGAAAAAACGGGTCAGTACTATACGAACATGCTAGACAACATCATGACGGTAACATAGACAACATAGAAATTAGAATAATATCTAAACATAGGAATGACCCAGCAGATAGGCAAATCAGAGAGGCCAGTGAAATAGAAATTAGAAGACCAAAGCTAAACAGAAAGAATGAGTGGAACAACAACAACACCCAAACAAACAACACTGACCTAAGAGAAGTATAAATAAATAAGTAAATTAAATTAAATAAAATAAGATAAATAAATACATACACAAGCACATAAACACACACTAGTCACCCAGCAGACAACACTATACACACTAGTCACACATCACACATCACACATAACACTATACACACACGCAAACGCATGCGCAAAGAAGACAAAATAAAATAAGATAAACAAACAAGCAAATAAATAAATAAATATATAGACAGACTGAACAAAAAAAATGGCGTAGACATACAACACAACAGGAGGAACAATGAATATAACACCACTGACGATGTTGCAGATGTGCAACGAAAGATTTATGTAAACTATATATATATGTGTTTGTCTATATTGTATCTGTATTATTTTTGACCGCCGGTCAGTCAATGGCAACATTGAGGACCGAGTAAGCTAGATCGCAGATATATATATATAAAAGACAGCGAGAAGCGAAAACCAACCAAACAGTGAGTGTGTTCTGTTATTAATTCTGGCAATATTACGCAAATATGACCCTCCCCAAATATAACAATATATATATATATATATATATATATATATACAAAATTAAGATAAATTAAATGAATTTAATCCAAATCGAAATTGTGGGTGTCATGCCATAACGGCGTGCGCCATATCGCCCGGAAATAAGCTCAAAGATAGGTCCGAGCATTTTATAATAACTAGAAATTGATTAACATATATAAACATGAATAATCACATGAGATAATTTTTACAAGCGTGTAACCACGCATAGCAAGTTAGGTAACAAATAAATAGATACCTTTTAATATATGATTAACCTTCCTTTTGTTGAGCTAAATTTTAGTCCCATAAAAACGGCTGTTATTTCTAGCGGCACGAGTATAGGACTGGCTAGGCGCTGAGAAACCATGTGCATTCAACACTTTTCTCTCAGTCCTCCTAAGTATTTTGAGGTGAAACATACCAATTTCTGGATACCTGCAGAAGAGCACAGAAATGGAATTTTCACTTATCGTTGCGAAACGGATTTGAGTTTTGAAATTTAAATTTGTCTGCGAAACAGATCTGAGTTTTGAAATTTAAATTTGTCCAGGTATCACGGGTATTGCCAATATGGGTTTGTTTTTATTGATTTATTATTTTAAATCGAGACAGGCAAACTGTATTAATTTAATTAGTATTTTTCAATCTAGCTAACTTGGTCATTTGCAATACAAACACTTATATAATTGTATTAGTGTTTATCATATATTAATTTATATTAATTGGTATATATATATATATATATATATATATATATATATATATATATATAACGAAGGAAATGTGGTAAGGAACCAGGTGGACCATAACGCACCAAAGTACTCAATACTTAGGGTAGTAGAGTGGGTAATAGGAACAGGTAAGACCCCGGGGTCTTACCTGTTCCTATATATATATATATATATATATATATATATATATATATATATATATATATATATATATATATATATATAATTAGACATAGTCACAGATGAAATACTATATATATTTTATCTAATAGTTCTTCAAACTTGCAATTTTACGAGCTGAGGATCCGCTAAGGTGAAACAATTGTTCTCGGTATGGTGAACTAACTGTTGTGTAACCACTTCTATCGCGATAATATTGCTTTTTGCTGAACTCCTTATTGTAGAGTTTTTCGGAATGTTTTTGACTGTTATTTTATGTAAACAAACATTCGTCTCATTCTGACGTCACCAGCCCTGTCTCCACATGTGCGTTTTATTTTCATAATTACGCATGATGTTGAACTAGCCTGCTTTTAAATTCCCTTTTTGGCATATTATAATCAGTGAGATTTTAGTTATCGTGTTGAGCTCTGCTGATGATCGAATCCAACCGTGACCATCCCCACTGAAAGTTTCATGAAATAGTCTTTTCAAGACTATACAGAGCATTTGTAGTTTTTCCAAATTGAAAGATGAGTATTTTAAACTTTATTTTATCATGAGTTAAGGCTCTATTGATTTTTCCCTGGATTTCACTAAATTCTATTGGATGAATCTATATCCTGATTCTTTTTGAATTGAGTTTGAATTATTTTCCCCACATCTTACGTTAACTATTTTCCCATGTTGACGCTATAGTCACTTATATATTATGAAATACTATGTGCTTTTTGCTCATAATAATTTCTATACTTTTCATTTATATATATATATAGAGAGAGAGATTACAATAATCAAAGTTCAGTTTAAATCATTTAGTTGCTTACAATTGTTTCCTCCAAACCGAGGTTTGGATTCTTCGGAGCAACTATTTAGTGATCTATAACATACTTGACATCTTTTTCAACACAAGAGGCATATAAAAACATATGCACATATTGATCCACAGTGGGATGACATCCATCAAAATGATATAGCATGGCAATTTACATATATATATATATATATATATATATATATATATATATATATATATATATATATATATATATATATATATATATATATATATATATATATATATATATATTGTTATACTTGGAGAGGGTCATATTTGTGTAATATTGCCAGAATTAATAACAGAACACACTCACTGTTTGGTTGGTTTTCGCTTCTCGCTGTCTTTTATATCGGTAATCTAACTTACTCGGTCCTCAATGTTGCCATTGACTGACCGACGGTCAAAAATAATACAGATACACTATAGATACAAACACATATATATAGTTTATCATAAATCTTTCGTTGCACATCTGCAACATCGTCAGTGGTGTTATATTTTCCTCCTGTTGTGTTGTATGTCTACGCCATTTTTTTTATTCAGTCTGTCTATATATTTATTTATTTATTTGCTTGTTTGTTTATTTTATTTTGTCTTCTTTGCGCATGCGTTTGCGTGTGTGTATAGTGTTATGTTTGCTGTGTGGTGGGTGACTAGTGTGTGTTTATGTGCTTGTTGTTATTGTGCTTGTGTATGTATTTATTTATCTTATTTTATTTACTTATTTATACTTCTCTTAGGTCAGTGTTGTTTGTTTGGGTGTTGTTGTTATTCCATTCATTCTTTCTGTTTAGCTTTGGTCTTCTAATTTCTATTTCACTGGCCTCTCTGATTTGCCTATCTGCTGGGTCATTTCTATGTTTAGATATTATTCTAATTTCTATGTTGTCTATGTTACCGTCATGTTGTTGTCTAGCATGTTCGTATAGTACTGACCCGTTTTTTCGTCCTTTTAGTTCCCCCCAGTGTTGGTCTATCCTTTCACCTATGCTACGAGCTGTCTCACCTATGTATGTTGTTGTCATGTTTCTGCAAGTACCCTCTGTACATCTTATGCTATAGACTACGTTTCTAGTTTTACAGTTTATCCGGGGGTTCACCTTACATATGATACATTTCCTATTGGTACAGTGGGTTTTCTTAAAAGGGTAGGTTTTGCTGATCAGGGATTTTATGGTGGTTCCTGGCTTTTCTACCACCTTTATTTTTAAGTGGATCTTTCTCAGGGCCTTTCTACACTGGTTAGCTAATTTCCCTCCAGGGGTGGCGTCCACAAACATGACACTCTGGTGTCTCTGGTTGTCGTACCATGATGTGGCTTTCCCTATCTTATGTCTAGCCCTATCTAAGCTATTCCATGATTTGCTCCTGTATAATGGGCAAATTCCTTTCATGTCCAGTTCTATGAGGGTCTTATACTTTTCCATGGCTCCTTCGTATACTCTGACTCTGTCTCTTTGGTTGTAGCCAGAGAACTGCATGCGGTTGATGAAGTGTTGGATGTGTCTTTCCATTTCTGTTGGGTCGCACATGCGGGACACATTCTTCATCACTCGTACCAAATCTGCGATCAGAGTATTAAACTTAGCACTACTGGACATTGCTGAGTTTTTGAGTATCAGGTATTTGGAGGCCATGGGTTTAGCATAGTGTGAGTGGAGAATTTGGGCTCTCTCGTCTATAGTGTTAATCCAGAGTTCTGTGTCTAATACAGGTAGTCTATTGTTAGAGTGTTTGGAAGGGAAGTCGATAGTTACAGTTATACTTCTGTTATTAATTCTGGCAATATTACACAAATATGACCCTCCCCAAGTATAACAATATTTGTTTCGACACACGATTTCATATAAAAAACCTCGCAAAACTAATATATACATATACATATATATATATATATATATATATATATATATATATATATATATATATATATATATATATATATATATATGTGTGTGTGTGTGTGTGTGTGTGTTAGATAATATATATATATAAACAAATTAACTCGAAAATAGAGTTTTTCTGTGTGTGGATATCATTTTTTTCTCTATGTTCTCTAATGTGCCCCTATTTTGATATGTTGGTGGAGTACTGAAGAGTTTTACGCATTTCAAAGATCCTCCTGTGCCTATAGGGAATACATAGTTTGCAAACTAACCTGCAAATTAACTGCAAAACTAGGAACGTAGTATATAGCATAAGATGTACTGAGGGACAGTGTAGGAATAAGAATATAACATACATAGGTAAAACAGCCCGTAGCATAGGAGAAAGGATAAGTGAATACTGGCGAGAACTCCAGAATGGGAAAAACTCAACCACCAGGAGACCCAGAGGTAGACACCATGCAAGATAGTTGGATGACATCCATGAGCTCAGCTGGTCTTGCTTGGGGATCCAGCTGGATCAATTGGAGTAGGTTGCTTCTGACAGGACCTGCTGGAAGGTATGTTTAAGGCCTCTGTCCCCATGATGCTCCCAGGAATAATTGGGCGAAGAAAAAGAAAAATCTATTAGATGGTCATATGACACACTTTCCAATAGGCTGTGGATTGGCAGAATTGCTAGACCATTAGTTTCAGCTCTTTACCTTCAGATTTCAAATTACGCCGAGGTCAACTTTGTCAAGTGCTGGGGTTGATTTAATCAAATTTCTTCTTCCTCCAAATTTGCTGATCTTGTGTCTAAATTAACAATCAATATTACACACTTTCCAACCTTAAAGTCTGTGCAAGTCACACGTGTTTGTGACAATATCAACAGCTAAGCACTCTGCATTAAGATTACCAACTTAATCAATGAGTTCCAAGAAATATAAGTTTCAATGTGGTAGAAATATATAAAGAACAAAGGATGACAAATAAAACAAATCAAAGTAATATTTTACCCAGTATATTTCAATATGATATTCCGGGGCTAAACCCTTTCTTCAAATGTAAAACGGAAACGGTTCAAAACAAAAAAACAAATGATAGATGTGTTCCTCCTTAACTGTCTACGTGTCTGAAATGATGCATGAAATCGTTATAGTAGCCAATCTGCATCAATCATTTCCGGTCAATTGCCTGTGTTTTTTTTCTGGTTGAATCATCCAGACCCCCCCGATAAATATTACATAAAAAAGAGGTGGTGGTGAAATTTAATAAAAAAACAACTTCACTTGAGCTATATATTTCACTCTCTCTATAAAATTCTTTGTCTCTCTGTTTGTCTGTCTATTCCTTATGCATTTCCAAACGGCTCGACCAAATCAAATCAAATTTTACTAGATAATAGTGTTAGACCCCGGGAGTAACAATATATAATTCTTATTTGGATTAAAACAATGTAACACTTTATCTAAAATAATCTACCACAGACAAGTAAACGGATATTTTATAACACGACGACGACGTCACATTTTGTATATGAGTGTGCACGTGTCTGTGTGTGTGTGTGTGTGTTTGCGCATTCGTTTACAGCCAGGAGAATGAGGAACCGTCTCCTAGAGGTCACTATTCTTGGAGGCAATCATCAAGGAGAAAATGCATTTATTCTCAAGATTCCTCTTATCCCTTCCTCTACCGAGCTCTCATTCAGCCAGTTGTACTATGACCGTACATAAAGCTCAGACTTAGAGTTTCAAAGCTGTAGAATTGAATACAAGAGAATCACTTTTTACCCATGGACAGTTATATATAGGTTGCTCACCAGTGGAAATACCGAGAAATCGTCATATACTATGCACGAACGGTAAAACGAAGAATCGAATATATCTGGAAGATTTTTATACTGTTTATTGTTTTGTAACACACACACACACACACACACACACACACACACACACACACACACACACACACACACACACACACACACACACACACACACACACCGGTCTCGCCTCATACTGTAAACCAGACAAACATCCAATACAGTCATTTTCTATTTTACTTGTCTTCTCTTATCATCTGTTTACCCAGGCGAAGCTGCGTACGCCAGCTAGTATAATATAAATACACGAATCATTTCTTTTCATTCCGCAACCTTCTTTTGTGACTCATTGTGTTTCTGATTTAGGCACAAGGTCAACATTTTGGAGGGTGGGGGAAGTCAATTAAATCGACCCTAGTTCGTTACTGATACTTTATGTTACCGACCACGTAAGGATGAAAGACAAAGCTAACCTTGGCGGGATTTGAATTCAGAATGTAAAGAACAGTGAACAAATATCACAAAGCATTTTACTCAACGCTCAAACGTTCTGCCAACTCACCGCCAACTCACCGCCAACTCACCGCCCTCATATTTACAATATAATAAATTACAGTATAACGTCAGGAGAGCCGGACAGCAAGTCTTCAGAGAAAAACCCCTACTCTAGCAAATATTTCGGCCCTTGACTACCAGTTCGTTATTTATTTCAATGAAAATATTTTTGGCTTTCTCAAATCAAAATCACTAGTTTCTTCGATTGTGGCTTTATGCTTCACAAATGGTATAGATGGTCCTGTAACTTCTGATGGAATCGGAGAGGTACTGAAGTGACACACGGCGTTTCTTGGCCATTCTAAGCCTGGCGGAGCCCATCCCTCTCCAGCTCTGAACACAGCAAATTTCTTCCAGAGAAGGATAGAAACTGAGAGAGAGGAAGTGAAAAATAGATATAGAAGAATCGTCCCCAGTACTCGACTGGTACTTTTTTTTTTATCGAACTCGAGAGACCAAGTTGATCTCGGAGGGAATTGAACTCAGAGAGCAGAGACCGAAACGAATACTGCAAAGTATTCTATTCGACGTTCTGACGACTGCCAGTTCGTCGCCTTACTTCGCAAATACAAAGTTTAAATGTGTATGAAACTTCAGGCGCTGTTATGGCAATCGTTTTTCTCAGGTCATCCACCACGTTTTATTTTGACGATTGCAATTTTCGTGAATGAAATTTAAATATAAATAATTCACGTTGAAAGTGAATTTAAACCAGGCTATAATTCAATAGGGTTTCATTGATATCTACTGGCTGTTTATAGAGGTAGTAGTTTATAAAGTTATCTCTAACATCTGTAACAGGTGCTAATGATTGTAATGTCTCGTAATGATTCTACAATCCTTATTGTTCTATTGTTATTCTAATGCAGTTATATTTACATACAATTATTACAAATATTTTATTCACATAAAAATATTGCCAAAACATTTATAACACTTGTAGAATACATAGCAACAAAAGTAAAGCAATGTACAAACACACTTAGAGCAATCATAGGTACCACATTTGACCATACACATACACATATACATATACATATTAACACACAGACACACACATCCCCCTCCACAAGCAATGTTGGACACCGTCTAATGACATCAATTCCTCTTGCCCAAGGCTATGTTCATCAAAGGTGAATGAACTTGAGGCATGTTTTTTAAGATGAAAGTCCGTTTATATATATATATATATATATATATATATATATATATATATATATATAAGAGCATCGTGCTGCCGACAGTGCTTTACGCAAGCAAAATCCGGAAGAGCACAGCTGAACGCATTCCACCAGGGTGGCTGCGAAGGATTCTTCGTGTGTCCTGGCGCGACTGAGTGCGAAACGAGGAAATCTTGCGGAGAGCAGAGTCGTGGATGCTGCAAGGAGTGGTCACGGAGCGCCGGTGCCGCCTGGCTGGTCATATTCTGCGTCTGCCCAAAGAATGACACTCGAAAACAGCGATGAACTGGACTCCACCTGGCGGCAAACGGAGGCAGGGTTGCACCAGGTTCACCTGGTGACGAACGTTCCAAAAAGAGCTGATAGCAGTCTACATCACTTGGGACGGATGCGAAAATCCGCCGCTGATCGTAATTGTTGGCGACTACTCACTGCCCGAGGCACCGAAAGGCGCGGAAGAAGCTAAGACCTAAGACCCAAGATATATACTCAACCCTTTAGCATTTACATTACTCTATATTTACTATTGTATTTTTTTGATAAAGGCGTTACCTCACATAATTATATCATATGATATTGAATCTGAGATTTTGATATTATTTATTTTGAGAACAAATCTCGCCGAGGTTAACTTTGCCTTTCATCCTTACGGGGTCGATAAAATAAAGTACCAGTAATGCACTGGTTAATGACTGGCCTTGTGCCAAAAGTAAAACTAATTATTTATTTTGAGAACAATATCTTAACATAAGTATGAGTAACCGGTTATGACCGGTTTGAACAGAAAAAGGTGAGAGAATTCCGGCCGGATATGGCCAGTTTATATGCTAAAGGGACACACACACACACACACACACACACACACACACACACACACACACACACACACACACACACACACACACACATATATGTATGTACGTATTTAACGAAGAGTATTAGTAAGATGTAGTTAGATGGATTAACGTTAATAGGTGTAATAACAAAAATAAATGATTTAGTTTATATATAAATATTTAATTCACTTGAGTCAAAAAGAAGAATAAATAAGTTACCAGTAGTTGCGAAGGTTGACAATGTTATTTTTGTTGTTGGTTCATGAGGCTGTTGTAGTCTGAGACCACGAGAGAGAGAGAGCGAGAGAGAGAGAGAGAGAGAGAGAGAGAGAGAGAGAGAGAGAGAGAGAGAGAGAGAGAGAGAGAGAGAGAGAGAGAGAGAGAGAGAGAGTAATGGTCTGTAATTGACTGTAGACCTCTGTGGCCTGTAGATAGCGATGAATCTTTACATAGCTTGTCTGTATCGTAGTGCTGCGATCTCTCTGTGTCTAAGGTGGGAAAATATAGGCTTTATATACCTGTCGCTTTCTGTCTCCCACCTTGAGGGGATAGCCCATGCATGAACCTGTTCACACCAAAAGAGTGGTGACCTAGAGTTTGACCTTTAGGTGTCACCTAAGGTTCAAGGTGTGGACAAATTTCACTACACGTATGTATGTACGTGTGTATGTGTGTGTTTGTATGTGTATATAAAGCCAAGGAAGCAAAACAACATTCAATTGATATCACACGCCGAACCTAAAATAAGATCAACCTTTCCCCAAACAGGGAAAAGCAAAAAAAACCCCAAAACATTCAGATTTGAGAAAGCTGGACAGCCGACGAAGGAGAAAACAATAAAGACTGTTATAAAACGATTGATTCACTGCATTCGTATATTGAGATATCATTACAAAATTAAATATTACACAGAAAATATAAAGGAAAAGTTTCGAATTTATTGAAGAATTACCTCGGTCTATTGACGGTGATATATTAGAATTCTTAGATTAAAATGATGGAAATAATATGAAACACATTGGATCATTCATAGTTCTAATGAAAAATCTAATAAAATAAAAGATAAATCTTCTAAAACAGAACGTAAAATTGATTAATTGTTGATCCTGCGATCACCGACATTAAATAACAAGAATATAAATATATAAATTTGTTCAGACACACATGCACGTACACAGACACCCTCAAGATTTGAAAAGTTATATATATATATATATATATGTATGTAAAAGTTCTATTTAAATTGTTGGGACACAACAAGCAAATATTTTTACAACTGATATAAAGCATTCAACAAATATTTGGAGTAAAAATACGATATTAACAAATGGAAACTATATTTATAAAACCATATTTATTTCATTATACATATTTCAAGGACACCAAGTTAAATTATGGTGTGCTTTCATCAGATAAAATATAATATAGATCAGTTTTATAAATAAATATTGACATACCCTTAAAGAATGCAACCATTACTGTTGGAAGCTCCCGGATAGTGGAGTTGTAGCTTAATTATATTATTAGTATTGGATATTTTAAAAATAAGCTGTTGGGTTACGGAGAAAGAAAAAGATAGAGAAGGAGAGAGAGAGAAAGAACAGAACAACAGAGAGAGAAAATATATAGAGAGAGAGGAGACAGAGAAAATGAGAGAGAACGAAAAACTCCAAGTCATATCTTGTTGAGTTATCTTAACAATTGAGATGAAATGAATAAATAAAATTAGAAATGTTAATAATCATGAATGGAATATACATATATAATATGAGAAATTTAACCATTCTTTAAATATGATTAGATGTTTAGTTAATCAGTTAAATATTGAGATCAATATATTAAAAAATTGGGATCTATATATTAAGAAATCCATATATTATTAAAGATCTAAATATTATATAACACGTATACACACGCAAAAATACATACACATAAATATATATACACACTTATAAAATACATATATATATCTAACTACGTATATAATATATACATACAAAACATAAGGGATTTTTTAATTTAATTTAAGATATAGGAATCTTATAAAATGTTATAATTGTTAAGATATTAAACAAAATTTTTTTTATATATTTTTTTTATATAAGTTTTATAAGATTACCTGTTATGTATTTATGGTTGTTATTATATGTCTATCTGTCACGAATCTTGGGATAATCACTATACATAAGTGCAATCGAATTGTATGGATATACACGCACATGTACATACACAATTCCCACATATACATACATGTACCCTCACAAATAGGTAGATACGCATCACGTATATATATATACATACAGATAGACGTATACGCATAAAACACATGTAGATGTATGTCAATACACACATATACATATATACACACATATAGAGAGAAGTATATATAAATACAGTACATAGTATAATTGAGTACCTAAAATACAAAAGAATTATATTACGATTTGGAAATATAATTATAAGCAATATAACTTTAAAAACAATATAATTTTAAAAATATTATAGAATATTTTAAGTTATAATTTCAAAATAATAGTATGTTTAATAGATTTAGTATAGAAATTTTCTACTTATATTTAACTTAATATTATATCCATAAGAGAAACAAACAGAAACTTTGAAAGGATAAACTTTCGAAAATAGGAGAAGCTATCAGACAATAAAAATAAAAATAAAAATATAAGAAATATTTTCTCCTTTCAAGAGCTCTCAGTATATTTCTCTAGAATAGTTCATTAAATTTTTATATTATATTTATTTATATTTAGGAAGAAAAGTTATTATTACTTGAGTGTATAATCAGTCAAAAAAAGATGAAGGAATCTAATGATTTATCGACAGGTTCAATATATTAATAAAATTAATTAATTAATTATATATTACATTTTAAATTTATAATTATATTTAAACGTTGAGTTTAATATATGTCTACAGCAACTGAATAAATTATTTCTTAAGTTCAGGGAATTTTTGGTCTTTAATATAAAGAATATTTCCTCTATACAAAGATCACAATCTTCTGAAGAGGAGTTAAAAGGAGTAGCTTTTGAAATAATATTCCAAATCAACGAATATTCAACGCTCTTTAGTTTGAGATCCCATAATAGGCTAGATAGAGAAGTTGAAGATTTTTTGTTTGGATCTGTAAAAGAATTTTTATGATTATTGAAGCGGGATTTAAACTCTGTGGAAGTGGATCCCACATAATTAAATGAATTTAAATTAGTTTTTACATTACAATTATATACTATATTTTTAGCTAAGCAATTGTTATTTAACGGACAGTTAGATTTATTTCTACAGTTACATTTATCAAATTGGATATTGCTTGGGTTATTAGTGGTATTTTGGTTAGGTTTTAAATTTCTATTATTAATTCTATTAATATTTTACGCTGAATTTTTGGTGGAAGAATAAGTTAATTTTATAGTATGTCTATTAAAAATTGAGTAATATCTATGTGTTCTAGGGAAGCATTTGTCAAGAACTTTAAAAAATAGTTTAGCAATAGGGGTTTTAATATTTAATGAGAAAGGAGGAGTGAACCATAATGTGTTCCTAGTTCTATTTCTTTTACCGCTTTCGGAATTAATGTAAGGTTTTCTATTATAGTTGTTAAAATTGTTACCATAGTTAAAATTGTTACGATTATGGTTGGTTGTTATATTATTATTATTATCGATGTATTTAATTTTATTTCTATACCCAGCTCTACCTAACGCTTCGTTGTAATAATGTGCCTTTTCATCAAATATAATCTTATTAGCTGAAATTCTCGAAATTCGTTCCTGTACAGAGTTCACTATAGTATTTTTAACGGATCTGGGGTGATTAGAGTTAAAATTGACGTAGTTTAAGTTCTCATTTAGTTTGTGAAATGGATAATGAAGACGTGTTAAAATTTAGTGTTACATCTAGAAAGTTAACTATTTTATAGTTATTCTCTATTTCTACTTTATATATATATATATATATATATATATATATATATATATATATATATATATATATATATCAAGTAAACTACAAATTCCTTCTCTCTCTCTCTCTCTTTATATATATAGCGTGAACCTAACACCTTTCGTAACTGTACTCCTTGTTATTTACTTTTCCACTATATATATATACTAGCAGCTGAGCCCGGTTGCACTCGGGGCTACTCGAGGCCACTTTTTATTAAGTTAATAAGTTGAGGGGCGGCGTGAAGAGAGTGGTTTGACAGAGAGACTTTGGGTGGAGTAGGGTTCAAAGATGTTATTGCATAGCTTCTTTGTAGACAACGTTCCTGGTGTTGCCGGGTTACCACAAATGAAGAGATTGTGTGGACTGCCGACGCAGGAGCATCCGACGTATAGTTGACCATGGGCAAATACCTGCTGTGTTAGATTTAGGCCAACCACTTGCAGCGATTGTCCTTGTGCTTTGTTAATGCTCATTGCAAAGCAGAGTTTTATGGGAAACTGCCGTCGCGTAAATTCATAGGGGACGCCAGAGGGACTAAGTCTCATAAGGGTAATTAACCTGGTCACGCCAGCAGCGGGTCCGCTCAAAATGGTTGTCTCTAGAATTTAGGTCCTTATTTTTTTTATGATTAAACGCGTTCCGTTGCATAGTTCTGGTGCATCCAGGTTTCTCAGTAGCATAACTGGCACACCAACCTTCAGTTCCAGATCATGAGGAGGAAGTCCTGGAGGTAGTTGACTGTTTAGGAATTCAATTGGGTAGATGACGGCGTCGTCCGCGTTTTTATTGGTGTCAATCGACTTGAAGGAGACTTCATTTCCGGGAATCTGATCGAGTAGTTTTTGGTTCATCACGTCAACAGTGGCATTGTATGGTGCCAAAATAGCTCTCCCTTTCAGCCAGGTGTGATCATGGAATCGTAATTCAAATGACATTAATTCGTCAATGTTTGACACAAAGTTCTCAAAAGGCAAACGGATATGCTCTTCATCCACTCCAGGTGTAGTTCCATTACCAACTTCCAGTAGATGTTTTGATAAATCGATGGAGTCTGCATCACCATGCACATGCACTCTCATGTTGGTAGTCAGATGTAGTTTGTGGACATACTGCCATACGTAGGACGACTTGATGCATGCGTTCACTTCGTCAGCTCTAGTGCCTCTAGTGATAACAGGAAGAGTCTGTCGGAAATCGCCAGCCAGCAGTACTGTCGCTCCACCCATGACGCGTGAGTTCCGACGCAAGTCCTTGAGAGTTCGACCCAGAGCCTCAAAGGCCGCCTTGTGACTCATAGTAGCCTCGTCCCATATGATCAGGCAGCACCCAGAAAGAAGATGTGCTTTAGGGTCGCCACGATCTATTCTACATGTAGGATTCTCCTTCTTTGCAATGTCCAAAGGCAATTTGAATGCGGAGTGTGCCGTACGACCGCCATGTAACAGTGTCGCCGCAATACCACTGGAGGCGACCGCTAAAGCAATCCGCTTGTCTTTTCGTAGCTTCGCAATCAAAAGGTTGATGAGAAAAGTTTTTCCTGTTCCGCCAGGAGCATCCAGGAAAAATAGCCGCCCCTCATTTGAATTGACACTGGAGAGAATTCTGTCATATGCCCGTCTCTTGTCATGCAAAAGTCTGGGTTCGTCCTGAGCTACCTGATGTGTCATATTATCGATGTTGTAATTTAACTCATGCATGAACTCCACATCTAAAGCACTGTGAGTGTTTCGAGGTTGTGGCAAACTGAAATCAGATACACCGCCAACTCCAAGAGCTTTAAGATGGTTGTCCATGTCGATGAGGGTCTCATTGTACACCGCGTCGTTGAAAGCAAAGCCAGCCGCTGGATCTTCTGCTCGTAGTCTACGGAAGATGTCCGCTGACATGTTATCCTTATGTGTTTCCCAAAGCTTAAGGGGCTCACCTATGCCGCAGAACAATAGCATTATGCAAAACAGACGTCTCATTTCTCGAGACATCTTATATTCAGCAGCCTCAGGTGGGCATCATCCTCGAGTAGCCCGCGCTTCACGCACGCGTCCCTGTAACTGGAACAAATGCGGCCACCGAAAAGTCTTAGGTCGGCGAATGACTTGGGCCCTTTGATTTGATGCAGCAACATTCGCAGGAAAAAGCATTCTTGTTGCTTCGGATGAACATTGTACACGCGTCAGATGGCATTACTTCTGAAGACACCTACCCAATCCTCAACTTTTTCCCTTTGTCGCCGCCGATGCCATTTTTTGTTCGACCAAGTGAAGTAGGCAGGTACATCGACGTAAAAAAGGGTAACTGCAAACGTATCGACAGAACATAGCTTAAAAAATGCTGTAAGCGTCGTCTCAGGTGGCCGTTCGGCAGCAGCCGATGCGGTTTCCTCAGTGAAATAAACGCGTTGATCATTCTCTAAGTGAACCTCCAAGTTGACAACTGCTGGAGAGCACCGGTGAATTTCAAGCCCCAAAATGCGCCAAGCCACCATATTGGACGAAATGCATCTTCCCATCATGAACTGAGTAATTTCGTGTTTTGATTCTACGCCATCACTGAGGCCAACCACCGCCATGTCGCCGCCTTTGTTGATGTATTTGCAGATGTATTTAATGCTTTTAACAGATGTGCAGGACTCCACATTGATGTGAGCATTAAAGATTTTAGCAAGCAAAGGGCTGTAAGGCACCACCCAGCTGTTGTCAATGTCGTATTCTTTCCCTTTCTTCTTAATCCTAGTCGAAAGGCCGCCAAAATCGGGAGCACGCCGTCAACCCCAGTGCAAGTTTCCCTGGTGAAGGCTCTGGGGTAGTGTTTGGTGCACTTGTTCCCCCCCATGCATGCATTTTGGCTGTTAAGGGCACCACAGGGTCCATGTATCATATTAGCCAGCACAATGTTGATCGGGCAACTCTGCACATATAACGCGATCAATGTCCGTAGGTCTGATTCGTTCTTTGCACCAAGTAAGAATATGTGCATGTGGAAGACGCCTCTTCTGCCATTCCACAGTATACATCCAAGCATTGAGTTGTCCGTAGATGGCCTTATCTTTCAGCAAGTACATTAGTCTCTTCAACTTTCCGTGGAAGACTCTGGTTGTAATATCATGCCTGTCACTCGTCACCTGGCCCGCGAATAAATTCTCCTTAATCTTCACCCAATTAGGATTACATGTGAAGGTAATAAAAAGATCTGGCCGCCCAAACTTACGGACATACGCCATGGCATCCTGTGTCCGTTTATGCATGTATCGGGGTGAGCCACTAAAGCTTGAAGGAAGGATCACCTTATGCCCAACATTGGTTGCGTCACCGTCACGTTGCAAAGCATCCTTAAGATGAGCGTATTGAACCCCTCTTAGTTCTTTTTGATGGGTACCTATGTACAGAAGACGTTCCGCTTCAATCTTTGCGTACATATCAACCAAGAACTGGTTTGTCACCTCTCTGAACCTAAGTAGTTGGTTGAATTCACCGTCTCTGATCACGAGTCGGTATGCATACAAATCCATGCTGGAAACTTTCTTTAGTAAAGCAGCAAGACTTTTCGGATCAATGTGGGAATCTCGAAGTTGTAGCCGTCCTCGCCGTATGCTGAATGATGATGTCACGTGCACCATGATTTTCGTCAACCATGATTGCTGCTACCTCGTTGGTAGTTGGAGCGTTGAAACATCCAGGATGCCCACCCGCAGGTCGTCTGTCAGCTCTCATGACCAATTTCATCTCATGTCTAGAGTCCAAAAGCTCCAAAGCACTCTTCAAGTCACGGACGAACGGATGGGTTGCATGGAGCATAGTTTAAAGTTTTTGATCTTGCATCTTTGGGAAACTTCCTCATTCCCGCCCATGAAGAATACCTGGAGGAATTTAGGCTCCACGCCTAGCTGTGGGCGAAGGCTTCCCATTAGGTGGTAACACTGACCTTGAATTTTGTAGGTGTAAAGTTTTACTTTCTTCGTTGTTGTCACAATTGCTGGCGACACAAGTGGTGTTGCTGATGTTGTTGTTCTTTTTGTTGTTTCTGCCAAATGATGTCATAGCGAAGCATGAATTGTATCTCCAAATGCTTTTGCGAAACGTTACTCCGTCGTCAATGAGAAGATTTTGCAGTAAATCAGGAGGAGCAGCCAGCGCCTGAAGTCGAACTTTTCTCCCGGAACAGCAAAGACCTGGAGCCTCACCGACCCACTTCTTAGGCCCACAGGACTGACATACCTTATCCATTTTTCCAAGAGCCAAATCCGGGTGATTGGTGTAATCATCAGAAGGATTGTAGTTAAAGCCAGCTTTTAAGCAAAAAGTGTCCCTTGTAGCAGCAGCAGCAGCAGCAGCAGCATTTTCTTGACGTTTACGCCGTCTACCTCCCAGCCTTTCTTCCCTTGCCTCCGGAGTCTCGTCGAGAAGTGAGAGTTGGTTTCGAGTGCGCTGATCAGAAAGACAGTCCTCCCTCGCCTCGCACAAGATCGATATTCGAAAATACGCGAGCTCCGTGTAGCGAACTAGAGAAGTCCTGTAGATGAGGCACTGGATAAGAGTCAGGCACGGTGCAGTTGTTCAGTGCACGGTAGTCGCCACAGATTCGCCTATGTTCGACGACTTCTTGGGTACACAATGTATGAGTGAGGAGCAGTTGCTGCTGGACGGACTTATGATGCCGAGATCCAGCTAGTGTTGAAATTCTTGTCTGACGGACTGCAGACGGTCTGGTGGTAGCCTTCTAGGTCGTGCAGCGACAGGTGGGCCGTGTGTTTTTATGTGGTGGGTGACGTCGTGTTTTACAGGGAAAGCGTTGAATAGTGGTCGAGCTACGTTTGGGTATTTGTTGATTATATGGCTGTGCCGGGTTGTTGTTGCCGATCGTGAAATGACTTGACTGACTGTGGCTGTCCGAGCGGCTATGCCGCGCACAGCGAGACCAGTGGAGTTGTCAACGAGTCGTTGGTTTTCAGGTCCACTAGCAGTGAGAAGTGCTGAAGAAAATCAGCTCCTAAAATAGGGGCCGGCAGCTTAACCACAACGAATACCCACTGGAAAGTGCGGCGTAGTCCTAAATTTAGTGTCAGGGACTGCTCTCCGTAGGTCGGAATATGTAAATGATTCACCGCATGGAGCCATGCTGGTGTTTCTTTCTTTTTTCCATGAACGCAGGAAACCGGGATGATACTGACTTCAGCACCGGTGTCGACCAGGAAACGCGTGCCTGTGACGCGATCCTGAATGAAAAACAGGCGACTTTAATTATGAGGACGAAAAAAGTCCGTCGCATTCAGTTTTCTGACCGTGTCGTTTCCCTGATTCGACACAAATGAACAGGGATGGCTGCACTTGCGCGCCCGTCTTCCGAATTTTTGGTGGTACCAACACATTTCTGGTGAATCACGGGATGCGCTCGGACTTCTTGAGCGACCACCAAATCATCGGGTTCGACTGTTAGACCGACACGTGGCTGGGTTAGCCAAAGACAAGGCCTGAATTTGTTGCGTCAAGGCCTGTATCTGTGTTGCTTGCTGTGCCAGTAACTGGTGTAGATCGGGCATCTCTGTGGCACTGGAGGGCTGAAGGAAAGGATTGGTGGAAGGCACGGCTGGCGTCACATTCGCTAAAGTTGAGTGTGTATGTGGTCCCTCCATGATCTTATCTGCCAGCTCGGCGAGTTCTTCAATGGTGGTGGACTCCCTGGTGAAGGCTAAGACAACTTGTGTGGAAGAAGGCAAACGCTGGAGGAAGAGTTGCTTGAAAATTTCGTCCGGGAGTTTATGTTCTCCCAGGAGCTGCTTCATTCACCATAGGAGTTGCGTCGGCTTTTTATCTCCTAATTCCTCCGATATGAGGAGCTGGTGCAAGCGCTTCTGCTGTGACTCCGACGTCCTCTTAATTAACGTCGTTTTAAATGTGTCATATGACACAGAGCCGGGTGGTGCTAAAATGAGGTCTCGAACCTCATTCATAATCTCCGGAGACATCGAACCGATGACATGTGTGAGACAAGATGCCTCGCTAACGATTCGGTTCGATGCGAACTGCGCTTCGATGTGCGCGAACCAGAGTGTTGGATCGTGCACCCAGAATGGTGGTATTCTTAATGTAAACGCCGCCCGGACTGCCATTTCTGCTGTAGATGAATAGTGAACCTCGGCGGGATTTGAACTCAGACCTGAAACAAATAATTGTTTCTACGTTAGGCACAAGGCCAGCAATTACCCAGTGTATTACTGGTACTTTATTTTACCTGAAACAAATAATGATAGGTAAACAAATAACGATAATTTACATTTAAAGACAACAGAGAGAATACAAAAATAAAGATGAAAAATAAAAAATAGAAGAATATGAATAAATGAATATGAACGAAGCCGAGAGATAAAGGGACCCCGTGGAAAATAAGAAAATAAAAATAAAGATAAAAATAAAATGTAATAAAAATTCTGGAATCGCGAGCTGGAATGGATCTTCCCTCACCACCCTCCGGGGAAATGCTTTCTCTATTCTGTCCGTCGGGGCCGTGGAGCGACCAGCGCGTGGGCCCCCATTTGTTCACAATAGTAAGAAATGGGGAGAGCGTGAGAGACGGAGGCAGTGACAGTGGGGGTTTGGTTCTTTTGTGTTTTGGAACTGGTGAATATATATGTATATAAGAGAGAGTGAGTCATCCAGTTTACCTATCGTCACTGAAAAATGTAGCGAATAAAACAAGGTGACGACCACTTCTACGGGTAGCAGTAAAAAAGACAACAACAACCACCACACCAAAATCAGCAACAACATTTACATCCGCAGGCGCTTTAATGCCAGTTATGTGTCCCGTAGCCGTATGAGGGGGTTGTTTGTGTGAATGTGATAGTAGGCTTTGCGGGTGCGTCGATATCAATGTCGACAACAACAAAAACAGCGACAGATTCAGCAGCAGCAACAACAACAACAACAACAGTACTAGCAACAACAATCCAATATCTGCCAAATCAACGTTAGTGACAGTTAAAGCACTCCCGTCTATATTTGTCAATAAATATGATAGGGTTTTCCGCCCCCCGCTTGAAGACAGCATCATCATCATCATCATCATCACTAATGACCACGGTATCAGCAAGGTCAAGAGGCTCAGCTCAAGCTTTTTATTCTTCGGCGGGGTCAGTTGTAGCCGGAGCTACATAGACTGTGAGTGCTGAGTCGTAATAACGTGCTGAGTCGTAGTTACGGCGGTGTTATTGATAGTAGGTGAGCGAGGTTTCCGCCAGTCTCATTTAGGTATCTCCTTGAGTGCGACGTTTGGAAATACTCGCCTCGGATACATAGTGTTAGTTTTTGCCCATGAAATCTGTCCAGCGATTCTTTCCTGAGACATTCTAACATGTACGTAATATCGGAACTGTGATCACCCAATTCGGAATACCAGGAGTGAGTCTCTGATTCTGAGCTCCGAGTAAGTAACGTTACTCCAAAGACCTTTTGGAGGAATCCCATTTCAGCCGCTTGCATTCGCGATCGTATTCTTTCGGTTATTACTCAAGATTAATGACCATAGGTAAGTGTTGGCACGAATACCGCATTGAAGATAGCGAGTTTGGCTTTTACACCGACGTCGTTTCTTCTGATTACCTAATGCCGAAGCTGGCACATTACCTCACCGACTCCAGCAATTCTTGCACTTAATTTAGCCTCCTGCCTTCCATCACTCATGATCACGGCCATGAGATACTTGAACATCACCTGCTTCAGTGGAACTCCATTCACATGTAGAGTGCACTGCGCAGGCTTCTTTGAGAGGACGAGTGTCTCAGTGTTCGCAGCTCTGATTTTCAATCTATCCATGCAGCACTCGGCATCAAACCTATCAAGTGCGTGCCAGAGATCCCCTTCTGCAAATTCCAATCGACTGATCCTACAGCTGCCAAACATGATACCACTTCCAACCAGGCTGCAGATGTCAATCATGTTTATGAAAATAAGGAATAGGAGAGGCGACAGTACGCATCCTTGGCGGAGTGCGACTCCCACAATAAATGGTTTCGATTTAGCATCATTTATCCGAAAGAGACATTATAGCAAGAAGAAACTGACAATCGATTCCATACTCCTGCAGAACCTTCTACAGCATGTCCCGAGGAATGCGGTCATATGCCGTTTTCGAAGTCTACAAAGCAAGAATACACCTCTTGGCAGTACTCAGACGATTTCTCAAAGATCTGCCGCAGTGTGAATATTTGGTTGTCTGTGCTGCACCCGAGGCGAACACGGCACTGTTCAATAGCTAGCTTGGAATCGACAATCTCGCTACATCTCTTTGCCAGACACTTAGCATATACTTTACTGAGGAGACTTAAGGAAATCCCCCTTTCATCGGAGCAATCTCTCTTATATCCGTTTATGAAAATTGGGATTATCACTTCCGACTCCCATTGCTTAGGTGCTTTTCTAGAGATCCATTCCACCCGGCACACACGAGCCAGTCAGCGAATACCTTCTCTATTTAAGGCTTTTAACATGTCGAGCAAAATTTCATCCTCTCCAGCGGCCTTGCGACATTTGAACTCTTTCATTGCTCTTGTGACCTCAGCATCCGAGAGATTAGTTATCGTTCCCAGATGCACCTCGTGTACATCAACAGTTGTTGTTGTGATCGGGTTTAGGAGACCAGCAAAGTTTTCTCTCCACCTCACGATGATGCACCTCTATGAAGAGAGGAGAACTCCAGCACTGATAGCAGATGTGGAGGAGGATTTCTTATTACGAAGTATTCGGATGGTCTGCCAGAACACTTTGTTTACTGATCTGAAGTCGGATTCTAGCTTAACCCCGAACTCCTTCCATGTCTTAATGTTGGTAGCCTTTACTGTCTCTGCTGTGCCTTATTGAACTAAGGGGTCCTCCTGCAACCCTACGCTACACCAAGCCTCTTTCACTCGCAGTATTTAACAACTGAAGCAGAAACCGCTGAGCTGAACAATTTCTACTCCATTTCAATGTCATCACTTTGCCCAGGGAATTCTCTGAATTTGGATGCCATAGTATCTGCATACCTGGTCCTGACTTGCTTATCCACCAACTCTTCCCACTTTATCCTGTAGGCCGACATGGACCAGTCAGTTTTGTGGGCTTCTTTGGCTTTAGGTAGTCTCAAGTTGCAGATAACTAGTTGGTGATCAGTTGACAGCTCAGCCCCTCTCTTAACACGATCATTCAGCACAGAAACAGAATCGAAGAGATCAGAGACAATAACAAAATCAATTATTGATCTCTGCCCTTGATTCATCTTATACCATGTATATTTATGGATGTCTCTGTGCTGGAAGAAGGTGTTCATAATAGAGAGTCCATTGCTAGATCAGAGGTCTAATAAGGCCTCTCCGTTTGTATTTAGATCAGGATCGCCGTTCCTTCCAATCACTCCTTTCCATGTTAGGTGCTCAGTTCCAACATGTGCATCCAGTCTATAACACATTCTGACAGCCGGGGGCTTATGAGTATCCGCACTCCTACATGTGCAGTCATTTTTTCTTTCACACTTGAATAGTGGAATTTCCATCCTCCACCCAAATCTATTGTACCAGAGCCACGGAACTTTGTTGAGGAAACCCCGACTATATCTAGCAGGTAACATCTAACCGCCGCCACTAGTTCCTGCTCCTCATCTGTAAGGCTTGTGATGTCCCAGGTTCCAATTGTCAAAGTTTGCTCTTTGGGCTTTCGGGATACGTAATCTTTGTGCGTCCATCCCACGCCTACCAGGACAGGTTGCAGGCTCATCGCCAGTTTTTACAACATGAAATGAAGACTGCAATATATTTTTCGAATAGACCCCCTCTACAGTAGGCCTGAATGCGTCCCTTGTTAACCCGCATGAAGAACGATGCGGTATGGTTCTTTTTCTTACTTCTCACCATATTGCAGTTTTGGTCGTCTTATTCGCGCCTGTCACCAATTTGGTTCTTTCTCAAACCCACGAAGACGAGGCTTTTTTAGAGGCGGCCTTTACTCGCCTCATCATAGCTACATGACTGGGTTGCGAGAGTTTTCTTGGAAGCTGAAGGTGTCGCTCATTGCTCCATCTTCCCTAGTAGTTTATCGTTGTTGGTCCGAGGTTGCTTATTCGCCCAGCAGTTGTCCGCTTATATGGCAACTAACCATCATATCTAGTGGCCGTATCGCTACCCGCCACCTGCGACTCGTTTTCTAGTAGAATATCTCTGCCGAACACACACACGCACGCGCGCACACACACACACACACACACACACACACACACACACACACACACACACACACACACACACACACACACACACACACACACACACACATTTTAGATATATCATGCAATATATAAAAACGATTTTGCCATCAGAGTGTTCCATATTGTTCGCAGGGCGTAGCCGTGATATGGTAGCCTAGACTGGGGTGAAGAGTTTACACTTAAATTTCTCAAACCATGCGGCATCTGTGTTGAGTCCCTACTGGAATGCCGTATCGAACCCCTAGTAAACAGTTGTGTGTAGCCCCTTAGTAGACAGCTGTGTCGAGACAGAGGATTGATTTAAACCGACTTCCCCCTCCCCCCAAAATGTTGTTTAGCAATATTTCTTCTCGCTCTTTACATTCTTAGTTTAAGTCCCGCCGAGGTTAAATTTGCCATTCATACTTTCGAGGTCAATAAAATAATTGTTTCTACTTTAGGCACAAGGCCAGCAACTACCCAGTGCCTCACTGGTACTTTATTTTATCGACCCCGTAAGGATGAAAGGCAAAGTCAACCTCGGCGGGATTTGAACTCAGATCGTAAAGGGACGTAACTATGCTAGAAAGCATGGCGTCCGACCCTCTACCGATACTACCAATCCACAAAATAATGTACCAGTTGAGTACTGGGTTGATTCTGACCGTCTGCCTATGTTAGAAATCATTATATAATGGCCTGAAAACCATAAAAGGACCCGAAACATTCAACAGCTATTATACTGCTGTCACTTCTGATAAAGGTGAGCCATTCCATTTCTGCGTAATTACAAATAGTAACAGACCGTTTATATGTCAATAAGAGACAAAATAATGAACTCGTCGTCGGTTACTCAGCTGGTTGAATCAACTTCCTTTGCTATCTGCTTCACTTCGTCTACTGTTATTATTATTATGATAGACCTACCTCATCATCGGTCAGTTCTGAATGAGCCAACCCATGGTCAAAGACATTCCATCCTTGTCCATCTCATTTTTTTCGCACCCACAGCAACATTACAGTAGCGTATCCTTTTTTTTTTAAGGAGAAAGAAGTGTGATGGTTTGAGAGGAATTTGGCTGCTATTTCAAGTCAGTTACGTAGTGGTTTTCTTGGTTGTTATTGTTACTGTTGCCGAAACAACCACCACCACCACTACCACCAGCACGGCTGCTACTACTACTACTACTACTACTACTACTACTACTACTACCGCTGTTGCTGTGCTACAGATAGATTTGCTGCTGTAATTCCTATTTATCTCTGCTGGTGTTACTTATGCTGCTGCTGTTGTCGATACTGGTGCTACTACAGCTACTACTACTGCTGCTGCTGCTGCTGCTGCTGCTGCTGCTGCTGCTGCTGCTACTACTACTACTGTAGCTGTTATTATTACTATCGTGTTACTGTTGCCGCTCCAACAGATGTTGCTGCTCATGTTGCAGTTTGCTGTTGTTGCAGTTTACTGCTACTACTGCCGTAGCTACAAGTGTTGTCAAGCGGAGCTGTGACAGTCACTTAAAACCCTCTTTCCCCGCTGACAACATTGAATAATAATAATAACAATAATGATGATGATGATGATGTTGATGTTGTTTTATTCTTAACGGTTGTTCAACTGACTGAAATACCGTCATGCTGCAACGAAACCAAAGCCGGGAATAAGACTAAAAACTACCCTGTCCTCACCACGTCTTCATATATGGTTTACGGCTTCGCATTTATCCGATTAGAGAATGAAAGAAGGTAGGTACGTTTTGACTGCTATTGCTTGCCTTTTTACAGCTTTCGCTTAAAAATCCGATTTTCTCATTACATCACATAACGTCATCGATATATATTGTTTGTTCTCTATTTGTTGTCTTCATTTACGATTTATTTTCATTTTTTTCTTCTTCCCATTAACCCTCCCGTGGATACTGTAGTTTTTATATATTTGTAGTTATATATATATATATATATATATATATATATATATATATAAACTACAAATATATATCTTAAGAGTCAATGGCCATCCAAAATCACCGGGAGAGATGACCCCTCAGCCTTTGTCAAGGCAGAATTCTAGGAGAAGGAAAACTCTGATATAACACCTGCAACCCGTATGTA
>OZ024742.1:210101212-210208712 GCA_964016885.1 Eledone cirrhosa | reverse complement strand
TACCAACGTAGCCTTCTCTCGAGTAAACAACATCTGATCCCTCTTATTTCTAATTTTTTCCTTAGTTCGTTTATGCTTTGCCATTCACGTATATTACTATTGCACACCCAGCGGAGCATGCAAGCTTCGTTCCTCTCTAGTCTGCGTATATCCTCTGCACACAATGCCCAGGTCTCACTGCCATGCAGCATTGCTGTTCGTATGCAGGCATCGTATAACCTGCCTTTCATTTTTAGGGAGAACCCTCTAGCGGCTAATAGTGGTATAAGCTCTCTGAACTTTTTCCATCCAGTTCTGACTCTAGCTACTGTACTTTCAGAGCACCCTCCCCCACTGCTGATTTTGTCACCCAGGTAACGGAAGCTGTCCACTATTTCTATAGAACCCTCTGCGCAGTTGAAGGAGCTAGTATTTTGTGGGCACTTGCTGCTACTTATTGCACCAGAGCACCGGCCACATGTAAAATCTATGTTCTTAGTTAGCTTACCTGTGATCCCACTACATCTTTTATGCACCCATACTTTGCATTTGGGACATAAAATGGAGTTTCTACCTACGCCTTTCCTACACACTGAGCATGGCCATTTCCCAGATGGGACTGCCGCCATATTTTCTTTCCTACAAACTAGAACTTTAGTCTTAGCCAGGTTAATTTTAAGGCCTTTTGATTCTAGGCCGTGCTTCCATGTTTGGAATTTCTTCTCTAGTTCGGTCATTGATTCAGCTATGAGCGTTAGATCATCTGCGTATAGGAGTTCCCATGGGCAGCCGGTCTTGAACTCCTCTGTTATAGCCTGAAGGGCAATAATAAATAGTAGGGGGCTAAGAACAGAGCCGTGATGGACACCAACTTTTACGCTAAACTCTTCACTATATTCGTTGTTAATTCTAACCTTACTGACTGTTTCTTTATACATGGCTTGTATAGCTCTCACAAGCCATTCGTCAACACCTAGTTTTCTAAGAGACCACCAGATAATGGAACGGGGGACTCTGTCGAAGGCTTTCTCCAAGTCGACGAAAGCTAAGTATAGGGGTTTACTTTTAGCTAGGTACTTCTCCTGTAGTTGTCGTACAATGAAAAGAGCGTCTGTGGTACTTTTGCCTGACACAAATCCGAACTGCATTTCATCTAGATCAATTCTCTCTCTGATTAGTTGCGCTATTACTTTTTCCGTGACCTTCATGACCTGGTCGATTAATTTAATGCCTCTATAGTTACTCCTATCTAGGGCATCTCCTTTTCCCTTATAGCAGTTAACGATGATGCTGCTACGCCAGTCCTTCGGAACAACCCCATTCTGTACGACTTGGTTAACTATCCGGGTGACCATGGTGTGTCCCACCGAACCAGATGCCTTCAGCTTCTCAGCAACTATTTCCGAAGGACCAGCCGCCTTACCCGTCCTCATATCTTTGATTGCCTTGCTTATTGTACTACCCTGGACTAACACTGCTGGTCCCTTTATTGGGTCGATGTGGGGGAGACTGTCTTTCTCCCATTTGTTCTCCTCATTTAGAAGCCTTTCCTAGTGACACTTCCAAGCTACCTTCTTATCAGCGTCGGTGATGGCAAGTATGCCATCATCGTTAAGCACACACTTCTCTCGTCTACGATTTCACAGAACTTATGTTTACCGAATTCGCAGACCAGACCCCTTCTTCCTCCCGTTAGACCTGTGCGAAATTCCTTCCTTGCTCACATTTCAACCAGGTTTGATGGTCTTTATTCTCTCGTTCACGATTTCACCAAACTTAAATTCATAGAAATCTGGGACTTGTCTCCTTCTTCCTCACTTTCTGTTGCTTCACCATTTTGTTTGTTTACCCTCGTGTCCCCTTTATTTACGTGTCCCATAAGATGTGTCTCAGACAGATCCATGGCGTTCACTGGAGGGACCACATCAGTGATGTCGAGATTTTGGAAAGCTCTATGTGTGACAGTATAGAAGCTCTGGTGCTTAAGCAACGACTCCGTTGGAGTGGTCACTTGCCAGGATTCTAGAATACCAAAACAACTCTTTTATGGAGAGTTAGTTAAAGGAAAACAACCGCCACATAAACCAAAACAGAGGTATAAGGATTCCTTGAAAGCCTCTTTGAAAGACGCTAACATCTCTGCTGATACATGGGAAAATGTTGCTGCTGATCGTAATAAATGGAGAAAGACTGTATATGAGGGAAAAGTTTCCTTTGAGGCATCTCGAATCGCATACGAGAAAGTAAAGCGGGATGTGAGGAAGGGCATTGCTGTTGCACTTCCAGACGGCGAAGGTCCTCCTATGGTGCTGACATGCAGCGTCTGTGTGAGACTCTGTCTAAGCAAAGCTGGACTCGAAAGTAATCTTCGCAGTCATAAAGTAAGCCCAGTGGTTGACTACCAGGCTGCTGTTGGAGATGTTACTCATCATGCTTGCCAAGCATGTGGTAGAGAATGTAAATCAGCAGGAGGGCTCAAGCGACATGCAAAAGTACATGAACTCCAAACACAGCCGACTATTCCCAGTTAATGTTTTGGTTGCCGACTCTGTGCAAGACATTTTAGATCATTGGCTGGGCTAAAAAGCCACATTCGATCGCAGCGCTGTTAATTGCTATCGTGTGTGTGTGTGTGTGTATAGATATGTTTGTGTGTGTGCGTGTGTGTATATATATATATATGTATTATTGTTGTTGTTGTCGTTGTTATTATGTTTTTTTTTCGTGCAATGGCCATACTCGATAACGAGGGGGCAGCCATCATGTATGTATGTATGTATGTATGTATGTATGTATGTATGTATGTATGTATGTATGTATGTATGTATGTATGTATGTATGTATGTATGCATTTATGTATATATATATATGTATGTATGTATGTATATATATATATAATATATATATATATATATATGCATTTATGTATGTACATATATATATATGCATTTATATATATATATATATATATATATATACATATATATATGCATTTATGTATATATACATATATATGTATATATACATATATATGTATACATACATTTATATATATATATATATATATATATATATATATATATATATATATATATATATAAGATCAAAAGATGGTTAAAAGAGTTCCATGTATTTTATTATGCGCATTTCAAAAACAAATATCATCATGCGATGACATTTGCGTTTTCGTCAGATAAAATAGGGAGACATGATATGAAGGTTAAAAAACACTTGTGAATAGTGCAGTTTTAAATCAACATATATATATATATATATATATATATATATATATATATATATATATATATATATATATATATATATATATAGTACAAGATAAAGAATCAAACACAGGGATAAAATTACACGGTTTTAGTTTCACACTTGTGTTGCAAAAGGGAAACATACGCACTAACATATATATGTCTACTCACATATATATATACAGAAATACCCATTACAAATATATCGTATTGTGTATTTATTTGCCTCTCTGATGTCGTTGGGTTTCGGCTTCCGTGTGTTATTGTTTTGCTCCCAAATGAACCCTGACCCACCACCAAAGCAGTCTATCACGCATATATAATAGCCTACCGGGGGACATATATAATAGTGGGACCATACCAGGTCCTACTGTTATATTACATTTGCATGGAACAGTGACTTGAGAGTCTGACTCCTCTTATAGAATGTTCAGATATGAAACCCCTTAATGTATGGTAATCATCTTAATATATACACCCTTGTACTTCTTAATGGACTACTCTCTAACCTATAATTGGGAAACATACTCTAGAAATTAGTTATAACTTCATATGATAGGCACGTATTTGAATCACCATTAATGTAGTTTAGGATAGTAATTTAACTAAGATAACTAGCTAGTTACCTCCCCTTACGCATTAATTCCCCTTAGTCATTCAGACACTTCCGGAATCTGGACAGCATGATCTATTAATTAAGAACCGACTGGATACGGTTTATAACTTGATTATATGCTGAACCATCGCGAATTATACGATAGACACGTGTTCTATATATTGCGTCTCATGGATTATGTGAGTGGTGGTGTGAGCGAAGACAGTGGTACGGCTTTGCCTACGATACAATAAGGTTTATAGTATGTTGAAAGTTTCTGATATTTTGGTGTTTCCCTGCATCCGAGATTGTATATCATACAGATGTATGAGAATAAATGACTTAATAATTCAGCCCACATAATAAGATCGATTGCCTGCTTCAACTGCCTGACCCTGCAAATATCATTCTGACGCACTCTAATCATGTATAAATAAGACACGCGTGCATGCTACACGTGAGATTGTTTCATGCACTGACTACTCTAAGCTTTCCTCTTGCTTTATCTTCATAGACTGCCAACGCTTCATGTTTATCTTTATTTTCATTCTTGCTTTTATTTTTATTTTTATTTTTATCCTGTAACCTTTACATGTAAATTGCCATGCTATATCATTTGATGAGTGTCACCCCACTGTTGATCAATATGCGCATATGTTTTATGTGTCTCTTGGGTTGAAAAGGAGGTCAAGTACGTTATAGATCAGTAAATAGTTGCTCCGAAGAATCCAAACCTCGGTTTGGAGGAAACAATTGTAAGCAAATAAATGACTTAAACTGAACTTTGATTATTGTAATCTCTATATAACTGCTCTGTAAAACAACTGATGTTATTACATTGAGTTATTTATCTTACTGGTAATAGGATAGTAATTAATGACTATCTTTCACTATTTAAGGTTTGTATATATAATATATTACCATTAAAGGTTTTATTGCATACATAACCATAAATAGTACCCTTAATACTATATATATATATATATAGTAGAATAATCGAGAATCGGAAAAACAGCTCACGAATTAACGATAAACAATATCCGATATGTGTGGCAGAGGGCTCAATAATTTGGATAAATCAGAGCTATAACCATCGTTAAATTACCAACACATAGAGATTATGCCTAAAATCACCCGTACAGCCGAAAAAGAACGACCAGGAAGATTCGGGTCACTCAAATAAAATATCAATAAATCAATAAATTAAATGAATGTAAAAAATATATATATATATAAGGAAAAAATGAAACGAAATTTCATTTCCCACTCTTAGTACGGCTGTTACTTAAATATAAGTATGTACACGTACATACATATATGTATACAGACGTACAGTAATATGTATATATATATACATACATGCACACATATATATATGTAAGCATGCATTCACCGAACATTTATTATAATGCTCGGTGTGTTTGTAAACAAACATCCCGTATTAAGCCGTAGTGTCCAGCAACCATCGTTGCTCGTTTGTTCAACACTGACAAAGGAACGCTGTACTAGTTTCAAGCTTATTAGCTATAAGGGCTAACTATAATATTCAATGTGTCCTTCCTTAATTCCTGACGGTAATCTGAGAAAGATTCCACAGCTATTACTAGCAGGTCGAGCGACCATATAGAGGTTTCCAATGTATTTATGCCATATGCAGTATAGTCTCATGTAATGTAGTGTGCTGTGTGTACTAAACCTGTGAATTTGTATCTAGTGTGTATACAAATGTGTGTGTGTGTGCTGATGTGTATGTGGTGATTTTCAGATACTTGATAAGTATCGTCAAATGAATGGTGATTGTATTTTGTGTATATATGAATTGGCAGGGTCGTTAGAACGTCGGACAGAGTGTTTACAGTATTCGTTTCGGTTTTCTACCTCCCCCCCACCCACGAGTTCAAATCCCACCTTGGTCTACTTTGCCTTTCAACCATTCAAGTAGATAAAAAAATGTACTAGTCTAGTACCGGAGTCGATTCTTCCTCTACATCTCTTTCTTACTCTCATTTTCTCACGCTATCCTTTTTCTGGAAGAAATCTGCTCTATTCCCGTCTGGAGAGGAGATGGGCTCTGCCAGGTTAAAAAAACCAAAAATGGCCTATAAACGCCGATGTCAATACGAGGCCCTTATGACTTCAGCAGGAGTTACGGGAACATCTATTCATGCATGTGCTGCGTGTGGTGTGTTGTGTCCCTGCACACGCGTTTGTTTGGTCTAGATGTTGTTTAGTATCGTTTCAGCTCTGATCAAACAAACCTCTAATCAAAGCACATTCCAACCACTTAATCTAAGTCTTTTATTCATACATATATCTAGGATTACATTTCCCATGTGTCTTGATTTTTTATGGCAGTAAGATGAGATTCAATGAGGGCGTGGCTGCTATTTCTAGCTAGTTAAGCGACCACAGAGGCTACATCGTCGATCCGTGATATATGATACTGTTTACATGCATGTGCCTTTGTTTGTATTTGAAAGAAGAGAACGAAAGAAAGAGAAAAAAAGAGTGCATGTATATGTGTTTTTTAGACCTGTGATGAAAAGCGTTCCACCCTTGACATTGCAATATCTTTGGATATCAGGGACTACATTCTAATGTAGTCTTTCTTTTGTCGCGCAAGCACGTGTATTTGAGTGTGATTTGAAAGGGGAGATATGCGAAATGTTAAGTCTCTATATGTTATATCTATATTTGCCAGAGTGAGGTCGCGTGTTTGTGTAAGTGTTGGTGAGTTTATAATAAAACAGACTTATAATTACAGGCATATCAATCGTAACCAACACGTCTATATTTCAAGTGGTGTATGTAGAGCTGTGATATACATTGTTATTATTTTCTAATAATAGTAATAAGATTTGAATTGAAGGAGATTTGGCTGCTCTTTCTAGCAGACCGAGTGACCACGTAGAGGCTCCCTTGTTGATTCCCTAGTGTGTGTGAGTATTCTTCTATAATGTTTTGTATCGGTGTGTGTCTATATAGTGTGGTGTGATGGTGTGTGTCTATATAGTGTGGTGTGATGGTGTGTGTCTATATAGTGTGGTGTGATGGTGTGTATCTATATAGTGTGGTGTGATGGTGTGTATCTATATAGTGTGGTGTGATGGTGTGTGTCTGTATAGTGTGGTGTGCTGGTGTGTGTCTGTATAGTGGAGTGTGATGGTGTGTGTCTGTATAGTGTGGTGTGATGGTGTGTGTCTGTATAGTGTGGTGTGATGGTGTGTGTCTGTATAGTGTGGTGTGATGGTGTGTGTCTATATAGTGTGGTGTGATGGTGTGTGTCTATATAGTGTGGTGTGACGGTGTGTGTCTACATAGTGTGGTAATATGGTGTGAGTCTGTATAGTGTGGTGTGATGGTGTGTGTCTGTATAGTGTAGTGTGATGGTGTGTGTCTGTATAGTGTAGTGTGATAGTGTGTGTCTGTATAGTGTGGTAATATGGTGTGTGTCTGTATAGTGTGGTGTGATGGTGTGTGTCTATATAGTGTGGTGTGATGGTGTGTGTGTCTATATAGTGTGGTGTGATGGTGTGTGTCTGTATAGTGTGGTGTGATGGTGTGTGTCTACAGAGTGTGGTGTGATGGTGTGTGTCTATATAGTGTAGTGTGATAGTGTGTGTCTGTATAGTGTGGTGTGATGGTGTGTGTCTGTATAGTGTGGTAATATGGTGTGTGTCTGTATAGTGTGGTGTGATGGTGTGTGTCTACAGAGTGTGGTGTGATGGTGTGTGTCTGTATAGTGTGGTGTGATGGTGTGTGTCTACAGAGTGTGGTGTGATGGTGTGTGTCTATATAGTGTGGTGTGATGGTGTGTGTCTATATAGTGTGGTGTGATGGTGTGTGTCTACAGAGTGTGGTGTAATGGTGTGTGTCTGTATAGTGTGGTGTGATGGTGTGTGTCTGTATAGTGTGGTAATATGGTGTGTGTCTGTATAGTGTGGTGTGATGGTGTGTGTCTGTATAGTGTGGTGTGATGGTGTGTGTCTGTATAGTGTGGTGTGATGGTGTGTGTCTACAGAGTGTGGTGTGATGGTGTGTGTCTATATAGTGTGGTGTGATGGTGTGTGTCTATATAGTGTGGTGTGATGGTGTGTGTCTGTATAGTGTGGTGTGATGGTGTGTGTGTCTATATAGTGTGTTGTGATGGTGTGTGTCTGTATAGTGTGGTGTGATGGTGTGTGTCTACAGAGTGTGGTGTGATGGTGTGTGTCTGTATAGTGTGGTGTGATGGTGTGTGTCTATATAGTGTGTTGTGATGGTGTGTGTCTGTATAGTGTGGTAATATGGTGTGTGTCTACAGAGTGTGGTGTGATGGTGTGTGTCTATATAGTGTGGTGTGATGGTGTGTGTCTACAGAGTGTGGTGTGATGGTGTGTGTCTATATAGTGTGGTGTGATGGTGTGTGTCTACAGAGTGTGGTGTGATGGTGTGTGTCTATATAGTGTGGTGTGATGGTGTGTGTCTGTATAGTGTGGTGTGATGGTGTGTGTCTATATAGTGTGGTGTGAGGGTGTGTGTCTGTATAGTGTGGTGTGATGTTGTGTGTCTGTATAGTGTGATGTGATGGTGTGTGTCTACAGAGTGTGGTGTGATGGTGTGTGTCTATATAGTGTGGTGTGATGGTGTGTGTCTGTATAGTGTGGTGTGATGGTGTGTGTCTATATAGTGTGGTGTGACGGTGTGTGTCTACAGAGTGTGGTGTGATAGTGTGTGTCTATATAGTGTGGTGTGATGGTGTGTGTCTGTATAGTGTGGTAATATGGTGTGTGTCTGTCTAGTGTGGTGTGATGGTGTGTGCCTGTATAGTGTGGTGTGATGGTGTGTGTCTATATAGTGTGGTGTGATGGTGTGTGTCTGTATAGTGTGGTGTGATGGTGTGTGTCTGTATAGTGTGGTGTGATGGTGTGTGTCTGTATAGTGTGGTGTGATGGTGTGTGTCTATATAGTGTGGTGTGATGGTGTGTGTCTGTATAGTGTGGTGTGATGGTGTGTGTCTATATAGTGTGGTGTGATGGTGTGTGTCTATATAGTGTGGTGTGATGGTGTGTGTCTATATAGTGTGGTGTGACGGTGTGTGTCTACATAGTGTGGTAATATGGTGTGTGTCTGTATAGTGTGGTGTGATGGTGTGTGTCTATATAGTGTGGTGTGATGGTGTGTGTCTATATAGTGTGGTGTGACGGTGTGTGTCTACATAGTGTGGTAATATGGTGTGTGTCTGTATAGTGTGGTGTGATGGTGTGTGTCTATATAGTGTGGTGTGATGGTGTGTGTCTATATAGTGTGGTGTGACGGTGTGTGTCTACATAGTGTGGTAATATGGTGTGTGTCTGTATAGTGTGGTGTGATGGTGTGTGTCTATATAGTGTGGTGTGATGGTGTGTGTCTGTATAGTGTGGTGTGATGGTGTGTGTCTATATAGTGTGGTGTGATGGTGTGTGTCTACAGAGTGTGGTGTGATAGTGTGTGTCTATATAGTTTGGTGTGATGGTGTGTGTCTATATAGTGTGGTGTGATGGTGTGTGTCTATATAGTGTGGTGTGACGGTGTGTGTCTACATAGTGTGGTAATATGGTGTGTGTCTGTATAGTGTGGTGTGATGGTGTTTGTCTATATAGTGTGGTGTGATGGTGTGTGTCTATATAGTGTGGTGTGACGGTGTGTGTCTACATAGTGTGGTAATATGGTGTGTGTCTGTATAGTGTGGTGTGATGGTGTGTGTCTATATAGTGTGGTGTGATGGTGTGTGTCTGTATAGTGTGGTGTGATGGTGTGTGTCTATATAGTGTGGTGTGATGGTGTGTGTCTACAGAGTGTGGTGTGATGGTGTGTGTCTATATAGTGTAGTGTGATAGTGTGTGTCTGTATAGTGTGGTGTGATGGTGTGTGTCTGTATAGTGTGGTAATATGGTGTGTGTCTGTATAGTGTGGTGTGATGGTGTGTGTCTACAGAGTGTGGTGTGATGGTGTGTGTCTGTATAGTGTGGTGTGATGGTGTGTGTCTACAGAGTGTGGTGTGATGGTGTGTGTCTATATAGTGTGGTGTGATGGTGTGTGTCTATATAGTGTGGTGTGATGGTGTGTGTCTACAGAGTGTGGTGTGATGGTGTGTGTCTATATAGTGTAGTGTGATGGTGTGTGTCTGTATAGTGTGGTGTGATGGTGTGTGTCTACAGAGTGTGGTGTGATGGTGTGTGTCTATATAGTGTAGTGTGATGGTGTGTGTCTGTATAGTGTGGTAATATGGTGTGTGTCTGTATAGTGTGGTGTGATGGTGTGTGTCTATATAGTGTGGTGTGATGGTGTGTGTGTCTGTATAGTGTGGTGTGATGGTGTGTGTGTCTGTATAGTGTGGTGTGATGGTGTGTGTTTCTGTATAGTGTGGTAATATGGTGTGTGTCTGTATAATGTGGTGTGATGGTGTGTGTCTATATAGTGTAGTGTGATAGTGTGTGTCTGTATAGTGTGGTGTGATGGTGTGTGTCTGTATAGTGTGGTGTGATGGTGTGTGTCTATATAGTGTGGTGTGATGGTGTGTGTCTATATAGTGTGGTGTGACGGTGTGTGTCTACATAGTGTGGTAATATGGTGTGTGTCTGTATAGTGTGGTGTGATGGTGTGTGTCTATATAGTGTGGTGTGATGGTGTGTGTCTGTATAGTGTGGTGTGATGGTGTGTGTCTATATAGTGTGGTGTGATGGTGTGTGTCTACATAGTGTGGTAATATGGTGTGTGCCTGTATAGTGTGGTGTGATGGTGTGTGTCTGTATAGTGTGGTGTGATGGTGTGTGTCTGTATAGTGTGGTGTGATGGTGTGTGTCTATATAGTGTGGTAATATGGTGTGTGTCTGTATAGTGTGGTGTGATGGTGTGTGTCTGTATAGTGTGGTGTGATGGTGTGTGTCTGTATAGTGTGGTGTGATGGTGTGTGTGTCTGTATAGTGTGGTGTGATGGTGTGTGTCTGTATAGTGTGGTGTGATGGTGTGTGTCTACAGTGTGTGGTGTGATGGTGTGTGTCTGTATAGTGTGGTGTGATGGTGTGTGTCTGTATAGTGTGGTGTGATGGTGTGTGTCTGTATAGTGTGGTGTGATGGTGTGTGTCTATATAGTGTGGTGTGATGGTGTGTGTCTATATAATGTGGTGTGATGGTGTGTGTCTATATAATGTGGTGTGACGGTGTGTGTCTACAGAGTGTGGTGTGATGGTGTGTGTCTGTATAGTGTGGTGTGATGGTGTGTGTCTATATAGTGTGGTGTGACGGTGTGTGTCTACAGAGTGTGGTGTGATGGTGTGTGTCTATATAGTGTGGTGTGATGGTGTGTGTCTGTATAGTGTGGTGTGATGGTGTGTGTCTATATAGTGTGGTGTGAGGGTGTGTGTCTGTATAGTGTGGTGTGATGTTGTGTGTCTGTATAGTGTGATGTGATGGTGTGTGTCTACAGAGTGTGGTGTGATGGTGTGTGTCTATATAGTGTGGTGTGATGGTGTGTGTCTGTATAGTGTGGTGTGATGGTGTGTGTCTATATAGTGTGGTGTGACGGTGTGTGTCTACAGAGTGTGGTGTGATAGTGTGTGTCTATATAGTGTGGTGTGATGGTGTGTGTCTGTATAGTGTGGTGTGATGGTGTGTGTCTATATAGTCTGGTGTGAGGGTGTGTGTCTGTATAGTGTGGTGTGATGGTGTGTGTCTATATAGTGTGGTGTGATGGTGTGTGTCTATATAGTGTGGTGTGTGTCTACAGAGTGTGGTGTATTGGTGTGTCTACATAGGGAAGCAAGATGGTAGCAAGAAAGGACGCTTGACCACGCCTCTCTAATCTAAATATAATATTATCTCCGAAAACTGCCCTTTTAACACATCAGATAGATTACAATATTCATTGAGTTCAAATCGATAAAATAAAGTACAAATAATGTACTGAGTAATTGCTGGCCTTGTGCTAAAAGTAGAAACAATTATTACAAATACAGTTTCGGCATAACATTTACTACAACAAAGTATATCTGATTTTCGCCAACAAACCAAGAGTAGATATAAATGGAAAAAAAAAAATCACTACATCCCTTAGGGATCACACTAACTACTTCTAACTACTTCCACACTATTTTGTGAGACACTATACCGGCCAATCTTACCTACATTATAAAACCATGTTGGGCATTGACTTCGTTTCTAACCCAAATACATCTTTTTGCACACACACACACACACACACAGACCCCCCCCCCCACGAAAACGGAAACAAAAAAAAAGACGAAACATAAACAAATATTTTATCTCGTTAACAAGTGTGCTAAACTTAAGCAGCATATCTATTTGTTTTCATTTTGTTCTACTGTACGGATGGACAGACAGAACAAAATTGCTATTGTGACATCCATGGATGAAGTGTGTGATAAAACTGGTCGATGTTCCAAAATAGAACTTTAGAAGATGGTTATTTAGTAGATGTTTGTGTTGAGAATGTGTGTATTTGTGTATTGTATCACGGAAGTCACCATTGAAGATGTTAAAAAGCAATGTTGTGGAAAATAGCATCTTACGACTGTATAATTGTTTATATATAATTTATTTACAGATTACAAAGGTTAGAAGAATGTCTCTTGAGAGGATAGTTAATGTTATCAATAAAAAAGGTTAGAAAGGTTTAAATGGCATGCCAAGAGAAATTACTAATTAAGAGTTTAAGAAGGTACGGTCAACTGGCTGAGGCGTTAGCCAGACCCGTAGTGATATCTGTGCTACATATTGTCTATACTTGAGGAACGAAAGTAAGAGATGTTTACCTTCACGGTGTCGAGCTGCAAGAGAGAGAGAGAGAGAGAGTTTCAAATCGCCGCGGGAATCCCCCCTCTAGGCGGAAGTCGAGATACATTCTCCTACGCTGGTAGCGATTGGCTGAACTGAGCCAAACAACCAATCCATGAGCCTTCGGAATGTAGGTCACTACAGAACCTTGCCCAGAAAATCACGTCTGTTATCTATATACAGAACCAGAGAACTTTTGAAATCGTTGAATGTAGTTAATGTGTTTCTGTTTGCCTTCAATGTGCCACAAACTTTCGAAAGATCCCAAGCCAGAAAAAGAGACACCATATTTCTATGATGGATGGACTCTGGGAAATGGTCGAGCTACCAAACTGGCCTCTGTGTCTGCTTCTACCGTTGTTATTGAACAACAACAACAAAAACCGATGACCGTGTCTTCCTCTACCATTGCTGCTGAACACCAGCAAAACCGATGACCTTAGCTTCCGTTACCATTCCTGTTGAAGGACATCATCAACAACAACAGCCGGTGACTGTGTCTTCCTCTACCATTCCTGTTGAAGAAGAAGAACAACAACAACAAAAATAGACCATTAATACAGAGTTTGTGGAAATACGACAAATGATTTTGTGGAAATACGACAAATGATTTTTGTGGAAAGCCGAGAAATAGCAGGAATCAAATCAAGCGTTTGTGTAAAACCTCACAACGAGGGATCTTACCGGAATGCCTTGCTAAAAAGTCTCCCCGTAGCTCTTGCCGAAAATCTAGACGCATTGAGAAAGCCACTGAACCTATAACCCACGAAGTAATTGCCATTGGTGTATCAGTGGACATGACTGATCTTCAGACATTTGCTGACAGCTCATCCAAAGACCACGTCCGAAATCCAGATTAATTAGGCTGTCTCTTTCAAATTCTACTGAGGCGCGTTCATATATTTAATCTCTGATAAAGCTAGGCGTGAAAATCGGATTACCTTCCGAACACTCCCTGGCCTATCACCTGATATCACGTGCTGCAGCTCCCTTAAATCGCAACTCAACACAACATGAAAGCTTCAACCTACGTGATGACGGGCAGATATGGAAGATTATTAAGGCTGGTGAAACATGGAAAAGCGATACCAGCTGGTCTGAACACACTGTACCCACAATACCTGGCAATGAAAAAATTGTGGGAAACTAAATCTGAACAACCTGCTATCCCCTGCACATCATCATAAATTGAAATCAAGGTACAAATTGTCGTCCTTAAATGCACGTAGTCTATGCAACAAGATACAACTTTTTGATTCTTAGGTCAAAAGTATCGACCCTGATTTCATTACAGTCACGGAAACATGGGCACATTCATTACTCTGTAATGGGGTTTTCAGCATAGCTGGCTACAACTTATTTCACAAAGACTGCATTAATCGTGGTGGTGGTGGTGGTGTGATGGTCTACGTTCGTTCAAGCTTCTCAGCAATTCCTTGCGTCGATTTGAACCAATCAGAACAAGAAGTATTTTTCTGCGATATACGTATGACCACGTCAACACTTCTACTTGGACTTGTTTACCCCCTCCCCCCAAATTACCACCAGGACACACATCTTTGTGATATCCTCAGAGCTGTTGCCAAGAAAACAGCCACTTATGATTTTATTACAGGCGACTTCAATCACCATGAGATTGATTGGGAAACCTTTCGTTGGCCGCAAAGTGCAAATGATTTCCTTGAGCTAATGCTGGACTCAAACTGGTCCCAAGTAGTCACCTCCCCATCAAGAGGTGACAACACTTTGGATCTACTCTTCACCACTATTCCAGAAACGGTTATTAGTGTTACTACTGAGGAACATTTAGGTGACTCTGATCATACTATGATCATTGCCAATCTGTCTCTTATGGGCAGTAACAAAAACCACAACCATCTCCAAACTGCTCACTTTGACTGGAATAAAGCATCTGGAACTATTACTGCACCGAGCTACAATGCCCAAACTGGCTTGAATTTTACGACTCTGGAGATGTCAACACTATAATTCAGAACATACTGAAATCAATATGGACAGTATGTGCAACATCAGTTCCACGTAAGCAGAAAAAACATCCCCAAAGTGCAATTTGGGAGACTGCAGCGGTCCGACTTGCCAGGAAAGAACGTCGCAATGCTGAATGGGAATACAAACTGCATAAATCAATAGAAAAAAGCGAATTAAATCATCCAACCAGCTCAAGCAGGTGACAAAAAAGGCACTGCTTGAATTTTAACAGTAAGGTGTTCTGGAAATATGTACATTCACAGCAGAGACCTCACTCTCCAGTTGGTCCTCTTCGCAATTCCCACACAAGCCAGATTACTGACGATACAAAAGAATGCCTAGAACTCATTGCTGAATGGTATGCAGGCATTTTCACTGTTGAAAACCAAAACGTACCATCTCCACCACATCTGACATCAAATTCTATAACAACTATGGAATTTACACCTGTAATGCTGCGATGTCACCTTAAGAAATAGTGCAACTAAGCTTCTCTTGGTCTTGATGGTGTTACGTACCTGCTTCTCAAACGTGGTGGGGACTTTCTTCTGCACCAGCTTTCACTCTTCTTTCAATTCTGTCTTAATAATGGTGCTACTCCGGAGCAGTTGAAAACTGCCAGTGTCATTCCTCTGTTCAAAAAGGGTGAGCGCACATCACCTGTCAACTATCGTCCAGTCAGTCTTACTAGCTGCATTGCCAAACTGATGGAATCCTGTGTCAGAGAAACACTCTGGAACTTCTGGAATTCTCACAGCCTTATCCGGCCCTCGCAATTTGGATTTATCCCTAACTCCAGCTGCCGTGATCAACTTATCGAGTTTCTTGAAGACATCACCCGGATCACTGATAGCGGCTCATGGGTGGATGTTGTTTACCTTGACTTTGCTAAAGCTTTTAATTCTGTGCCACACAAAAGACTTATGGCAAAACTCTCTGCAATGGATGTGAAGGATGATCTTTTTAACTCAGTCGAAGAGAGGTAGTCATGGTTTAAGGACAGCATTCTTCACCGTATGAGATGTCATCTGGTGTACCACAGGGATCTGTTCTTGGTCCCCTTTTGTTTGTTGTTGTATATATTAATTACATAGATGCCAACTTAAAGAATGCTACAGTACTGAAATATGCAGATGACATCAAGCTGTACTTTGAGATAAAAAGGACAGATCCTGAACACTATAGATCTCTCCTGCAATCAGACCTGGATACAATGCAGCAATGGATCATGGACTGACAACTCAAGCTAACTGTGGACAAGTGTACCACCGTGCATTTTGGGCGTAAAACCCAGTCTCCACATACTTCCTCCACAACACTAATATCAAGAAGTCTTCTTGTGAACGTGACCTGGACATTACTGACAGCAGCGATTTGCGTTTGACAAAGCACATCTCTAAAATTTTCAAGAAGGCCGAGGGTGTCTTGGCATCACTCAGCAAGACCTTTGTCAGCCGCTCTCCAGCTATCTATTTAAAACTGTATATAGCTAGGGTGCGGCTACACTTAGAATTTGCATCACCAGTCTGGAACCCCTATCTTGCTCAGAACATTGACCTCCTGGAAACTGTTCAGAGACGTGCAACCAAGCGAGTACCCTCCATCAGGCATCTACCATACTCTGAATGCCTTGCTTCTCTGGGCATGGATATATTGAAGCTCCGACGTCTGGCAACTGACGTGGTAAACACCCGCAAAATTATTAACCATCTTGCCAACAACAACCCTGAGCACCTTTTTTATTTCCATGTGTCTAACACGTGGACATGCCTACAAAGTCAGAAAACAGCACAGCTCCCATGACTTTCGGAAACAATTTTTCACGCTCAGAGTTGCTGAAGCATGGAACAAAATACCTGCATCAGTTGTTAGCTGCCAAGACATTTCATCCTTTAAAACCTCCATCTTTCCTGAAATTCGCCAACACTACACCTGATAAACTCCCTCCATACACACGCACACATGTATATCATGACTCACACATTGTTCACTTTCCTGACATTTGTACATTACTCTATGTACTATACATGCACCTTTGATGAGTTAGTGCACCTGAACACTGTACACAATAATTTCATTTTTATTATATTATTATTAAAGTGTGGTGTGATGGTGTGTGTTTATATAGTGGGATGTGATGGTGTGTGACGAGGTGATGAAACCACATGAGACTCAGGTACTGATAAGTACTCGAGTCTCATGTGGTTTAATCATAATCGATAGGTTGTCTTCGATGATAGAATATATTGATTGATTTTTTTTCTTTCGATGATCGATTACATAGATCGACTTTTAGCCATACTCTCAAGGTATGAAATAGCGTTATAAGGTTTCACTTATGATTCCACCTGTATACATATAAAAGAATATATATTTGGTATAAATACAATATACCGTGTTTCTTGTGCGGTATATGGCTCTTTCTCTCTCTCTCTGTGTGTGTGTGTGTGTGTGTGTGTGTGTGTGTGTGTGTGTGTGTGTGTGTGTATATATATATATATATATATATATATATATCTTTATTTGGTTATATATATATGTATTATTATTATTAATAAAGGGCGGTGAATAGGCAGTATCGGTAGAGGGTTGGACGCCATGCTTTCTAGCATAGTTACGTCCCTTTACAGTCTGAGTTCAAATCCAGCCGAGGTTAACTTTGCTTTTCATCCTTACGGGGTCGATAAAATCAAGTACCAGTAATGTACTGGGGAATTGCTGGCCTTGTGCCTAAAGTAGAAACAATTATTATTAATGTTCGAAAAAAAGCAGATATGCATTTCTTGTATTCAGCCATGTAGAGCAATAAAACTATTATATATATATATATATATATATATATATATGTACACACACAAACTCACACCCACACACACACACGCAAATGTATGCATATATATATATATATATATATATATATATATTAGTGAAGGCGTGTGGCTGAGTGGTTAGAGTGCATTATATATATGCTATTCTGAGTTCAAATCCCGCCGAGGTTAACTTTGCCTTTCATCCTTACGGGGTCGATAAAATAAAGTACCAGTAATGCACTGGGTAATTGCTGGCCTTGTGCCAAAAGTAGAAACAATTATATATATATATATATATATATATATATACACACATTAGTGAAGGCGTGTGGCTGAGTGGTTAGAGTGCATTATATATATGCTATTCTGAGTTCAAATCCCGCCGAGGTTAACTTTGCCTTTCATCCTTACGGGGTCGATAAAATAAAGTACCAGTAATGTACTGGGTAATTTCTGGCCTTGTGCCAATAGTAGAAACAATTATATATATATATATATATATATATATATATACACATTAGTGAAGGCGTGTGGCTGAGTGGTTAGAGAATTGGATTCGCAATCGTAAGGTTGTGAGTTCGATTCCTGGACTAGGCGATGCGTTATGTCCTTGAGCAAGACACTTTATTTCACGTTGCTCCTTCTACCTGGAGTTGCGACCGATAGATAGTATTAGGAATTGGAAAGACCAACGGAAACATTGTTCCCTCGGTCCGAGTTGACGAAAGTCGATCGTTCCTTATATACACATACACAAGAATTGACCCCAGTGCTGAACGCGTACATTTTTATCGACTTCGAAAGGATGAAAAGTAAAGTTGACCTCGGCGGGATTTGAACTCAGAGTGCAGGGAGCCGGAACGAATGCAGTATACCTTTCCATCGGACGTTCCAACGACTCAGCCTTTCGAGGTTGATTAAAAAACAAAACAAAACAGTCCAGTACTAAGGTCAATTCTTCCTTTTCTTCTTCCTCTGCATCTCTTTCTCACTTTCTCTCACTCCTCTGGAAGAAATCTGCTGTGTTCAGCTCTGGAGAGGGATGGGCTCTGCCAGGTTTCAAAATGTCCAATAAATGGCGTACTACGGCTTTAAAAAGGAGTTATGGGACTGTCACATCACATATGTATGTGTAACAGTCAATTGTCTAGTACATCTATTGATGAAAATATTTTTCTTCATTCAGTAAGTTTTGTGATATGTGATGCTACTGTAATAATTTTACGTAATAATTTTTACCAAGAGAACCGACTTGGCTATCCATACCATTGGGTTGAGTGTCAGAATGGGGAGAGCACTGGAAAAAATACCCATCCACGTCGGCTCTGCCTTTCATCCTGCACTGACTGATAAAAAAAGGTAGCCACCAAGCGGACAGAATGGCTTGCAATGTCTGTTTTAGATTCATATACTACGAAGGTCAGTTAAATATCCGCTCTTCATCTTTTATAAATACAATTATTGGAGTTGATATAATCAACAATGTCCTTTATTCAACATGTGTGGCTTTGGCCCATCTTCATTATTATTATTATTTTCATTGTAGAGCGTCGGGTTACATGCTTTGCAGCATGTAGTTACATCCCTTTACGTTCTGAGTTTAAATTCTGCCGAGGTTAGCTTTGCCTTTTATCCTTACGGGGGTTGATAAAATAAAGTAACAGTAAGGAACTGGGGTCGATTTAATCAACTTTTCCCTTCATCAAAATTGCTGACCTTGTGCGGAAACGTGTCTCATATAGGACAGTTCTGAGCAAAGTTACCAACCTAGGGATGGTGCCCCATTAAACAAACACTCGAGGCACATGGAAATATACTCTTTTACTCATTTCAAAAATATGGAGACAACAATAATTGCAGACTGGGGATCGTGGTGCAGGAAAATGCTAAGCAGTCCGAGTCCCCCAACCCAGGAGCACAGAGCAACATTCCTAGTGCTGGGGTAAAGAAGTTGCCAAAAAGACAATGTAAAATTAGAAATACTAAATTTAAGTGGACCCAGGTTGACAATAAGGTATTATGGGAATCTTATGTTAGGAGTGATCCATTGGAAAAAAGGATACACGAATTGTGGATGGAAAGAGGGATGAAATAGCTTACTTCTCAAAGGCTGATTGTTTAGGCTAGAAACATGAGAACCAAGAAGGTATTGTCCAGGGTAGAACTAGTAGAGATTCATCACATAGTCCATGAAGAAGCAGGCGCTGAGGTCTTGAATAATGAAGTGAACAAAGAAGATCTGGAAGAGAGGGACTCTGTTGATGTGTTTGAAGAAATTGCTATTTGAGAAAACATCATTGGATTGAGGATGTACGATGTACCATGTCATCTCATCCAGCCAAAATGGTGGTAAAACTCCAGAGTTTAGACATTGATAATGACAATGGTAACATCAGGGTGTTGACTGATGACTGAACATGAAAGGAATTTATTAGCAAGGTTAAGAGGTGTCTATCAGGGTGACTTACCACCAGTGATCCTGTCCATTAAAAAAATCAAATGGAAGGTTGAGATAAAATCTGTCAACAGCATTATAGGTGATGCAAAAACTAATGACATTACAGAAACACACAAGCTGCTTACTAGTATAGTATTATTAGTTGCTGAGAGAATAGGAGTTAAAACCCCCCAAAAAGGAAAAACAGGAAAAAATAGAAGCTCCCTTCTGGAAACAGAATTGAGAGACATCCTTGACTGGAGAAAACATCTTAGTCTCCTGGAATAATTAAAGAGGGGAAATCATAATCTGACCTCTAAAGAAAGATTGGACAAAAAATATAATCTTGAAGCTGTAGGCTAAATTGGTGTGATAAGTCAACTTAAGACAAAAATACACTGTAGCAGTCTGAAGATTCGGAATTTTGAAAATCAACAACAGCAATTCTATCAAAATAATCCTTTTTGATCAAACCCTTCTCAGTTTTATTAAGCACTTGATGGTAAATTCCAAACGAAGAACATGCTTCCTGATCTAGTTGAGGCGACTGAAGTTTTGAACAATACCTTCTTATCATAATAATAAAACAGTGACTTCAGAGAGTAAGACATCAACTAAACCAGAATGTGAAACAAGATAACACCAGGAATTACTCCAGTGATGTCAAACAGTTTGTTACAGGAATGACAAGCTGGAAGGCACTTGACCCTGATAGCCTCCAAGGATTTTGGTCCAAGAAAATGAGTAACATACTTGGGCATGTTGCAGGGTACAGGAATTAGAGCAGGTGAAAGGAAGGACAAGATTGAGAAGGAGTACATCAGGAGAGTGAGACAACTGTCCAAGTCAAAACTGTATTCAGGAAATGTAACATCTGGAATAAAACAACTGACTTTGAGAGTAGTAAGGTATAGTGCTGGAAAAGTTGATTGGACGAAACAAGACCTTGAAAGAATTGATAGACGCACTCATGAGATCTTAACATGCAATGGGTGCTTACATCTAAGGACACATATTATAAGGCTGTACCTTAAGAGAAAGGAAGGTGAGAGGTTTAATTTCAGTTGAGCAATGTATACATAGTGAGTGCAACAGCTTGTGGGACTATCTAACATTAACTGAAGAACCACTACTCAGAGAAGTTCTGAAGGAAGACTTTATAACAGAAAGTCAAGGTAAGAAAGTATACAACAAAGCCTTTAGAGAGAAACAACAGATACAAAAAAAGAATAAGTTCTTCATGGCAAATTTTTAGCTGCTATTAAAGGTATTGTTGATCGTAGGTCAGGTTGGGTTAAAGAAGAAATGAGGCTATTATTACTGCCACACAAGACCTGGCACTCAGAACCAATTCGGTGAAAGCTAACATTGACGGACAAAATTGGTCTCCATTCTGCAAAGTATGCCATAAAGCAGACGTATCTGGGGCACATATTGCTAGTGGATGTGAGCAATTTGCAAAAGATATTATAAAATCCGGCAGAGTCCATTGGGAGTTGTGCAAAAAATACAATGCCGAAACGCAATGTCAATGGTACGAACATACTCCTCTTGAATCTTGCTTATCAGGTGTGGGAGTAAAGTTATTTTGAGACACAAGTCCAACATAACCACCCTGATATTGTTGTACTCCCCACTCCTAAAAAAATGGACCCCCATTAATATTACGTTCCCTCAAGACCACAATGTGGTTGAAAAGGAAATGGAAAAGATCAATAAGTATGCAGACCTTGCAGGGTAATTAGACCCTATCTTTTTTTCTCCTCGCTTATTTCGGCCAATATTACAATTATTCGAGTATGGTTAAGCGGTCCATCTGCTATCAACACTCTTTGCGCTGAGGGCTCGGCATGTTGTGGATATTGATGAGCGAACATGCGCAGAAGCTACGTCATTTGAAAATTTTGCTAAACGGGGAATAAGTATTGTCACCCTTTGACAGGCGCGTCTTTCCACTGCTCGACTCTTTGATTGAGCCGCAGCCATGGGTCAAGCGAAGGCCTAGACTGGGTATCAGACATTTGGTATGTTATCAGGGGTTCACAATCCTCTACAAATTGGGCAATAGAGGACTACGCGTGGGAAAGAGCGATGGTGTTCTTGTGGAGACTCTAGGCATTGACCGGTATGGACTGGGTACTATTAACTATTTCCAGAAATACTTGGCCTGGCATAGCTACAAGGAGAGTGGGAGTATTTCCTGTTCGAGACAAAAACTACAGGTACGAAAGTGATATCAGAAGGGATCTGGTCAAGATACGTGCAGAGCGATGAAACCATTCTGCACGCACTCGTCCAGTTTCCGTGTATTGATAACTTGTAGAGTTTTGTTGAATAGCTATTGTTACGAGTAGGACAGATCCAGCTATTGGCCGACTCCATCGTGAAGATCGCCCGGCCGCACTCTTTTGGCAGGTAAGAGCAGACAGTTTTCCCCTGTTTGAAAGTTATGACAAAAGAGGTTGTGTCGTGGACGAGACTGGAAAGACTGAAGACAGACACATTTTTCTTCGGCCAAGCCCTTATCGACGTTTTCAAGTTCCACTTGGAAAGAAAGGAAGGGAGCAGGGGGAGATTCGGGCTCGATGAAATAAGGTATTAATTACTAAGCCAAAAATATACTTTATGAATTTTGTTATTAAATTGAACTGTCTTTTAAGACATAGCTGATAGTTAGCATGGCTATTTTTTTTTTTACTGTGTTTAAACCCTGGTAGTATTTCTATGCTTTTGTTCATGGTTTTCTTTATCATACCTTCTACATTTGTACTGTTTTTATTCTCATAACCCATATATTGTATTTTCTTCTGAGCAAAAATTAAGTATTAGGATTGGTGCTCTGAAATAGCGATGTATACATGAATGTATGTATATGTATAGTATATTTGGCATTATACCGTATGTTTAATTAAAAACATTTTGAAGACCATACGCTATCGGTTTTAAAGTAGTGACTATGTTACTTACTTCTTTTCGGCGAAAGAAGGGAGAGAAGCTAACAGTCTGTTTCACGTTGTTTGGCGATCATCAGAGCCACCCACCCCCTTCTTCGCTCTGTATAATCAGCTCCTGATTATCACTGGAATTCTATAAGAACCCAGCTTCTATAATTTTCGGCGGAAGAAGTGGGTGCATGGCTCTGATGATCACCGAAGAGCGTGAAACAGACTGTTAGCTTCTCTCCCTTCTTTCACCGAAAAGAAGTGACATAGTCACTACTTTAAAACCGATTGCGTATGGTCTTCAGCATGTTTTTAATTAAACATACAGTATATTGCCAAATATACTATACATACATTCATGTATACATCGCTATTTCAGAGCACAAATCCTAATACCTAATATTTGCTGGACCGGCAATCGCTCTGTATAATCAGCTCCTGATTATCACTGGAATTCTATACGAATCCAGCTTCTATAATTTCGGCGGAAGAAGAGGGTACGTGGCTCTGATGATCGCCAAACAGCGTGAAACAGAATGTTAGCTTCTCTCCCTTCTTATCTGAAAACGTGTGTTGAAACAGATATTGTTATACTTTGGGAGGGTCAGACTGCCAATAAAAACACACGCACATGTTGGTTTTCATTTCAATTTATTATAAATATCCGGTTGGGTAGTTGGTTGGTTCGCTCACTGGATGGTTATTTATATATTGTCAAAGCTCTTTCGCTACACATTCTGTGACCTCCTCAGTAACTGGGTTTTTATTTTGTGTCCCTGCTTTGTTCTGTCCCACACCATTTTGTTTTTGTGAGTTGTGTGCTCTTTTAATCTAACTCTACCTCTCTCCATATCTACCACGACACCGCCTCTCTTATCACACTCTCTATATCTAAGACTAATACACTCTCTCACTCTATAAATATCTACACCTATCTCTCCCAACCCCCTCTGTATATTATATCAATCACGCCCGAATTCCCACCCTCTCTATAGCTACTACACGGCACTCTCCCATTATCCCTCTCTGTATATCTACAGCCACCAAATTCTCTATATCTTCTACACAATAATCTCTTCCAATCCTCCTCTCTATATCAGATACCAGAAAACTACCCCCCCTCTACCATATAACACTCTCTCATCCTATTCATTACTTCCAAACTCTCCCCCTCTCTATATTTATCAATACCTTTCTCTATCAATCCTCTCACTCTATTCATTACCACCAAACTTTCCCTCCTCTACATGAACCATACAACACTCTTTCCCAATCCCACTCTCTGTCAATTAACACCAAACCATCCCGCTCTCTATATCTACTACACGGAACTCTCTTCCAATAGGCCTCTATATCAATTAACACCAAACCGTCCCCCTCTCTATATCTACTACACGGAACTCTCTTCCAAACCCCTCTCTATATCAATTACCACTTGATATAGACGTGATTTACTTTGCTCCGGAATTTTACGGATTGTTGTCAAAAAAAACTGAGTTTATTGATCAATTTAATAACATTGTTTGGTTTAGCCCCTTGCCTTGGCCGTCAGACGTTAAGTCAACAAATTTTCGCCCCTTTCTGGGGCGAAATTTTCAATTTTCATCTAAAAACTGTAGACTTGGTGGCAATGGATGCCATTTCCACCTCGCACACTGTCGTGAGTGCCACGCCCACTAAGAAAAGTGGTGGAGGGAAGCCGTCCCCCCTCGTATCATCGAAAAACGTGGAAAATATCGAAACCGCGAAACCAAACCCGGTAAATAATACCAGCACCAACAACAAGAACAATGACAACAACACCACAACCAACAACTGCAACAATAGCAACACCAATATTACCAACAGTGACAGTAACACGAAAGACAACAACACCAAAACAACATTTGCACAGACCGTAAAAAAAAACGAACTATACACGCCAATAGACATAACAAATGCTAAACAACTATTACAAGACGCAAAACAATTCGTGACTTTTGGCGAAAACGGTGCTTTTAGCATCAATTCTCCACAGGAATTACGTAGAGAGGCTGTCCTGAAAACTGTGGTTTTCAGGACAATATCGAACGTAACAAGAAAACCAGCTCAATTATCACAAAATGAAATTGATCTGGTTCTAAAAGACGCAATGAAGGACATAACCTTCATACAAAAAGGTAAACTGTTTGGTAGCATTTTGGTACTGATGAACAACCAGTCAACAGCTCAAAAGTACTCGATAGCACCCATTGTGTCCCCCACTTCACCTTTTACCCCACATACAGGGGAAAAAGGACACAAAGAATAAAAATAATGAGTATCACACCAAATGTAAACATTTGGTGGATACTATGTGGAATAATAAACTTTAACGAAGACAAGATAATTTCAATAGGAAAGTCCTCCGGAGGCGTATTTGGTGGGACCACCGTAGAAGTTCTGGTGCAAATGAGCCCAGAACGAATAGCGAATATCCCACAACGCGTGCCTCTGGACGGGCTAACTTATATAAACATTTCAGTGGAGGGAAGGCGGCCGTCATGTTACCACTGCTTAAGCAGGGGTCACCTGAGGGCTGCCTGTCCTCAATTAACGAGTAAAAAAAAAAGGCTCTTCTGCCAACCCCGAACACAACAACACAACCACCACCACCACCACAACAACACGGAAAAATAACAACACAAAACACTGTTCCACCCAACCCCTCCCCACCTAAAACAAATACAAAAGCAACCACAACAAAACCCCCAAATATACCCCTCCCCAACAACACGGAAGAGGACTCCGTATCAACGTCACCCAGTGACGACGAGGGAGAACCCGTTCAACAGGTGAAAAGGCAAAAAAAAGGCACCACATTAACAAAAATGCCACAAACACACAACCACCAGCACAAACAGAACAAACATCACAAATAAAAAAACCCACCCCTCCCCAAAACATAACACGTACTACAAAACGCAAACACCCGCAAGAACAACAAACAAAAACAAACACAACACAACAAAAACTCTATACATACATTAACAAGAACAATAAAACGTTGATGAAAGCGAAAGAAAATAACCCTTCGGTGGAAACCGAAGGGATCACTTTCACCTACGCAGCGAACAAACCGCACCTAATGATGATTAGGATCCCAACGGAAACCTATGTAACTTTGAAAAAGAACCATCCAATGCATGTGGGGACCAACTGCACCAAACCACATAACAGCGTCCTATTGAGATGTTTCCCCACCCCCACATCAGACACCCACACCCCACCAAACACCCTAATCCCACCACACACTGATGTCCTCACCCCACCACAAACCACCACCCCACCAAAAAACCCTTCCAACACCCCCATGGAAATTGTGCAGCCTGGTCCCCAGGAGACGAAGAGGTAAGTAATTTCCTTTCCTCTTCCTTTTTACCTCTTCAGCACCAACATGGCCAATATAAGAGTTGGATGTGTGAATGCACGCGGCTTGGGGATGTCCTGGAAACAGGGCAAACTCTTAAATGACCTCAGGTCGCACAGAGTGGATGTAATGGTTATTTGCGAGTCCAGGATCAGCAGCGAGCGCCAACTGGCCCCCATCTTCGACGACTTTGAGATCTACGCATCTCTCTGTCAGTCGAGGGGTGGGGGTGGGGTTGTCGTTCTGCTGCGAAAATACCTGGGTCTTGCCACACAGAAGGTACACCTGGACCCGGAGGGTCGACTGGTGGTTTTAGACGTCGGCAGTGGTGAAGGTGGAGCTTTCAGGCTGGTGGCAGCGTATGCCCCATCGGGGACACCGCGACCGGACTTCTTCCGACGCCTGGAGAATTTCCTGGGAACGTCTCGCTCCTTGCTTTTAGTGGGGGACTGGAATGGTATCCTGGATGCACGTTGGGACTATGTAGGGGCATGTCCCGATAGAGGGGGGTGTAACAGCCTCAAACGATTAATCGGCCGATTTGATCTGGCCGATAGATATCGACTGGATTTTCCGACTGTGCCACGGTGGACGTGGAGTAATCGCAGCGGAACATCCAGGTCGTACCTAGATAGGTTCCTAGTTAGAAATAAGGATAGGGACATATTAAGCTGTCCACGAATGTTCATGGTTGACTATTCGGATCACAAGTTGTTGACCGGAGTGGTCAACCTTGATAGAACTCATAGACAGGGACCCGGTTACTGGAAGCTAAACTTGTCTTTACCGACAAACAAAGCTTACAGTAAGCGGATTAGCACACTAGTTAAGCAGCGTTTGACGGGGGCAATTGTCAACAACAGGTGGTGGGACTCTCTCAAGAGAGAAATTAGAATAGAATCGATAGGTTTTAGTCGGGAATTAGCATCAGATAGGAATAGAACTGAAAGGGAATTAACAAATAGAGTAGAAGAGGCGATTAGGAGTGGCAACGTGGCCGGCGTGCTGGCGTCAAGAACGGCCCTAGACCAGTTCTTTGATGCGAAGCACGAGGGCTGCGTTGTCAGGAGTAAAATACGTGCTCTGGGTAACGAGGGAGCCAAAGCTGTTAGCTGGGCCCGAGTGACAGAGGCAAAAAGTGGAAACAAGTCCACGATTCGGTCTTTGAAGGACCAGGATGGACGCGTGATCCTTGAACCTGAGCGGATGAGCGCGGCCTTTCAACGGCGCTTTGCACGGCTGTTCGGGAGGGGCGGCGGGCCGGGTGGGGCCATGGATTTCGGTCCATACCTCGACGGTCTGGCGCGGCTCTCGGACGGGGAGGCGAAGTCCTGCGAGAGGCCGATTTCAGCCACTGAAATAGGGGAAGCGCTGAGCCAATGCGGCAAACGCAAATCTCAGGGTCTCGATGGTCTACCATACGAACTTTATGTAGCGATGCCGGGCTTGTTCTCCGGTCTCCTCGAGGCGGTCTACTGCAACTGGCAACAGAACGGGAGAATTCCCAGTTCTGTGACCAAGGGCGTAGTCACGCTGGTGAGGAAGGACGAGAACAAGGGGGATGACATAGATAACTTCAGGCCCATAACTCTGCTAAACACAGAGTTAAAGATTTTGGCCAAGGTGTTAGCGAAGAGGTTGGCGCTTGTCGTCGGGAACCTGTTGGGAGAAGCGCAGACATGCACAATCGCGTCCAGGTCCATACACGACAACCTCCACCTCATGCGATACATCGTAGAGAGGGTAGGGAACGAACTCGGCTTTGGTGGGGCCCTGATCAACTTGGATCAATCTAAAGCGTTCGATAGGGTTGACCATCGGTACCTGGATGCGGTGCTCGCGGCGGCAGGCTTCGGACCCGTTTTCAAGGGCTGGATTGCTGCAATGCACAGCAGCAACACCTGCTCGAGGGTCAAGGTGAACGGTTACCTCTCGGAGCCGTTCCAAATCACGCGATCCATTCGACAGGGATGCCCTCTCTCCTCCCTTCTGTATGTGCTGGCTCTCGAGCCACTACTGAGGAAGCTGGAGCTGTTGCAGGGCATCCCCTTGGAACCGGGATTGCGGAAAGCGGTGTCGGCCTACGCCGATGACGTGACAGTAATGGTGTCGTGCGCCTCGGAAATCGGGCAGATCGGCACCTTACTGAAGGAATATGAAAGGTTCACAGGAGCCAAGCTGAACCGGGACAAGTCCGTCGGTTTGCAACTCGGGACGTGGAGGGGCAAAACGATGCCCTCCGACGGCATCATCGGACGCTGGACGGAGGGACCGGTGAAGCTGCTCGGGGTCTGGTTCGGACCGGACCTCCAGGTGGAGAAAAACTGGGACGAGGTAACGGGCAAGGTGTTTGCACTCGCCCAGAAGTGGGCCGAGTGCAAACTATCCCTGAAAGGTCGAGCGGAGGTGGCGAACGCTTATATAGCGTCCGTCATCTACTACCGCTTGACCGTCGTGCCTTGCCCAGAGAAAACACTCGCCAAAATGGAGCGCGCGCTCTTCCGATTTCTTTGGAAGAAGCGGGTTCCTTTGGTGAGAAGATCCATCTGCTGTCAACACCCTTCGAACGGAGGGCTGGGGATGCCGTGGCTGACGATGCGTAGACACGCATTAAGGCTACGGCACCTCCAGGTATTCCTCACCGGTCAGCCGGTGTGGGCCCTGTTTGTGAGGCGAGCCTTTCCGAGACTCCTTTCACTCACCGAGCTGCAATCCTGGGTCAAGCAAAGACCGAGAAAAGTGGGCGACTGGCACATTGAATGTGCCCAGGCGCTCACGGCCCTCTGGCAAGCGGATCCGGCAATCAGTGGAGACTCAACCTCAACATTCTATAGAGGGTTGGTGCGCAGTAAGTGCGACGACGCTCTCGAAGAGGCTCTGGGCATAGAGGAAGACGAGCTGGCCAGTCTGTTCGGTAGGACGTTTGGCCCGGGACCGATGGACAACTTCCAAAAGTCCCTGGATTGGCAATGTCACCGAGGAGCTCTACCCGTTCGGGACAAGCTCGACAGACACGGGCGCCCGGGTAGGGACCCCTCGAAGAAGATCTGTCCAAGATGCGTGCGTGACGAGGAAACCGTCGCACACGCATTCGTACACTGCCCGGGCGTTGCTGACCTGTGGGGCTATGTAGAACGACTACTGTCGCGGGTGGGACCAATCCGGTTGACCACCGAGAACATTGTCACAATCAAACCGCCTCCCCCTTTCAAAAACGAAGGAGAGGCGGTTTTCCTCTGTGTGATAGCCATGGCGAAAGAAGTTGTATGGTGGACAAGGTTGAAAGGGCTGAGGTCAGACACCTATCTCTCCGGCCAACAACTGGTCTTTTTTTTCAAGTACCAATTTAGAAGAAGGATCAGAATGGAGAGAGAGGTGCTCTACCCCAGCAAGTTTTATGAAAGATGGGTGAAAGTAGCGAGAATGGCCCGAGTGAATGGGCCTTCTCTCTATATCAGCCTGTAGGTGAGAGAGGAGAAGAATGAGAAGAGGAAGGAAGCACCCGCTCTTTGTGCTCCTGAAGAGGAGGGTTGCACATTTTTTCGGGGGTGTGTGCGACCCATGTCAACGCCCCTCCCTATTGAGGACATCGATTGTTAAATTTAATTTGTTATATGTTTTTTACACGTCTTTTTAAATGTATGTAAACTCCCCCCTTTGTATTTGTCCCAATCTTTGATGCCCTGGTGGCAAATAAATAGAAATAAATATCAATAAATATCAATCTCTCCCCCTCTCTATATCTAATATACACACACTCTCCCGACCTTCCTATCTATATCAATTACCACCAAACTCTCCCTTTCTCTATATCTATCTTTCCCGTCTGTCTCTACATAACATGTACATAAATTGTACCGCATATACATATAGATGTGTGTTTTGGTAGTTTGGGGAGAAAAATATAATTATAGGGGAAGGAGGGTAAAACCCCTTGACCCCACCCCAATTCCATAGCCCCTGTAGTACTCTATGACTGGGAATAAGCATGAAAAGGCCGGTCGAATACAAGCCGAAACCACTAGGCGTCACAGACAGGTTTTTATTTTCCTTAATATATATCATCATTATTATCATCATCAGTTAACTTTGCCTTTCATCCTTACGGGGTCGATAAAATAAAGTACCAGTAATACACTGGGATAATTGCTAGCCTTGTGCCAAAAGTAGAAACAATTATTATCATCATCATCATCATCATCATCATCATCATCGTTCAGCGTCCATCTTCCACGCTAGCATGGATTGGACGGATTTGTCCCATTTGAGGCAAGATTGGTTGGGTGACCGTGTCTCGTTCGTATAGAACTGTTTCTTGCTAGGTTTCTACGGTTGGATGCCTTTCCTAACGCCAACCTCATTTACAGTGTCGACTGGGAACCTTTTTACCTTGTCTCCTACTCGACCACTTTACAGTGTGGACTGTGTGATTTTGGTCGTGTCACCTACACTACCACTTTACAGTGGGGATTGGATGTTCTGTGGTACCAACATAACTTTACAGAGAAAGGGTGATGTGGACGGAAGTGGGAGGATAGAGTAGGGTGTGGGGAGGGGTGTATAATGGGTTAAGCGGTGCCAACTGACTGTAGCGCAATTTCCTCTCCTGCACACAACATTTGATACCTCTTATGCTTAGTCTCTTTCTCAATTCATTTATGCTTTGCCGTTCACGTACATTACTATTACACATCCATCGGAGCATGCAAGCTTCGTTTCTTTTTAATCTACGCAAGTCTTCTGCACACAATGCCCAGGTCTCGCTACCATGTAGCATTGCTATTCGTATACAAGCATCATACAATCTGCCTTTCATTTTTAGAGAAAAACCCTTTATGGCCAACAGCGGTAATAGCTCTTTGAACTTTTTCTATCCCATTCTAACTCTGGCTACTGTACTTTCAGAACACCCTCTCCCACTCCTGATTTTGTCACTCAGATAACAGAAAATGTCTACTATTTCTGTAGAACCATTTGGGCACTCACTACTTACTCCACCCGAGAATCGGCCACATAAAATCTACATTCTTAGATAGCTTGCCTGTGATCCCACTACATCTTTTATGTACCCATCGTTTGCAGTTGGGGCATAGAATTGAATTTCTACCTACTCCTTTCCTACATACTGAGCATGACCATTTCCCAGAGGGCACCTGTGCCCTATTCTCCTTTCTACATACTAGAACTTTAGTCTTAGACAAGTTAACTTTAAGGCCTTTTGATTCTAGGCCATGCTTCCATGTTTTTGAATTTCTTCTCTAGTTCAGCCATAGATTCAGCTACGAGAGTGAGATCATCTGCATATAGTTCCCATGGGCAGCCAGTATTGAACTCTTCTGTTATAGCTTGTAGGGCAATAATAAACAGGAAGGGGCTAAGGGCAGAGCCTTGGTGAACACCTACTTTTACGCTAAATTCTTCACTAGCCATTCATTGTTAATTCTAATCTTGCTGACTGTTCCTCTATACATGGCTTGTATAGCTCTCACAAGCCACTCATCTACACCTAGTTTTCTAAGAGCCCACCAGATAATGGAGCGGGGGACTCTGTGAAAGGCTTTCTCCAAGTCAACAAAAGCTAAGTAGAGGGGTGTACTTTTAGCTAGGTACTTCTCCTGTAGTTGCCGTACAAGGAAGATAGCATCCGTGGTACTTTTACCTGGCACAAACCCAAACTGCATTTCATCTAGATCAATTCGGTCTCTAATCTGTTGTGCAATAACTCTTTCTGTGACCTTCATGACTCGGTCAACTAACTTAATGCCTCTATAGTTTCCTCTATCTAGGGCGTCTCCCTTGCCCTTGTAGCAGTTGACGATGCTGCTGCTACGCCAGTATTTGGTATGACCCCATTCTGTATTGGCTTACTATCCGGATGACCATACTATGCCCCACCATTCCAGATGCTTTCAACATTTCAGAAACTATCTCCGAAGGCCCAGCTGCATTGCCTGTCTTCATATCTTTGATTGCCTTATTTACTATACTACCATTAATTTGCACAGCTGGTCCCTCTGTTGGATTAATTTGTCCCATTCATTCTCCTCCTTTAGTAGTCTCTCGTAGTGACACTCCCAAGCCACCTTCTTTTTAGTAACAGTGAGGGCAAGTATACCATCATCATTATGGACTCACTTCTCTCCGAAAATATCACAATTTTCCTTGACACATTGTCTAGCAATCCTGAACACCTCACGTTTTTGGTCCTCGCGTTGTAGAATATGCTTGAACTTACTATCCTCTGCTTCCCTCTTTGCAAAATATACTTGTTGTCTAGCTTCTCTCTTAGTTACCTGATAGAGTTTTCTACTACCCACACCCTGCCATTCTTTCCAAGCCTGTTTTCTGCCCTTGATTGACTCCTCCACCTTACTGTTCCACCACCATGTTACCCTCCTCCTGCCTAAAAGTCTACTCTAGTCACAGATTTCATCCGTCGCCTTTAGCAGGTTATTTTTCAGGAATTCCCACAGTTCCTCTATATTGTATATATATATAGATATATATATATCATACTTAATTTTATATATTTATTCATCAATAATTTATTATGAATAATTACATCTACTTTAGGCACAAGGCCAGAAATTTGAGGGGAAGGGCAAAGTCGATTAAATCGACTCCAATGCATTACTGCTACTATTTTATCGACCCCGTAAGGATGAAAGGCAAAGCTAACCTCGGCGGGATTTGAACTCAGACCATAAAGGGCCGTAACTCTATGCAGTTATTATGAATAATATAATAAACAATATAAATGTTGTATCTATCGTAGAATATAACATCAATTTCGTTCCAAAGTTTATCAGTCAATTGTCTTAAGAATATTATAAATGTTGTGGGTACAACAGATTATTCCTTCAACTTAGTTCCATAGTTAAAGCATTGTTTAGACGCAGGATGTACGAGGAATGGAGGAATAGATTATTATACTAACCCCTGCACTTGACAGCTGCTTTATTTCATCCAACTCGGAATTTGACCTCGGCGGAATTTGAACTCGGAACAAATATTGTTGATCATTTTGTCCGATGTTCTACCCATTTTACCAATCCTCTACCTAGATTATAGATATTAATAATAAGAATAACATTGCCAGACAATGGATATGTTGCATTATTGTTTGGATTGGAGTTGTTCAAGTTAGGTGAGTTGTTAGGTGTGTATTTACTTTTTACTGTGTTGAATAAATATGTATTTTGTTAATTTAATTTAAGAATACGACAGGCATAAAACTCATAAAGACAGTCGTTCGTGAAATTGTGTGTGAGTGTGTGTGAGTGTGTGAGTGTGTTTGTGTGTGAGTGTGTTTGCGTGTGTTCTTCAAAGCACCCAAAATGATAACTTTACAAGCAATAAAATCATTTTTAGAATAATCTTTATCTTAATCAAACCTGTCCGCCTGATATGCTGTGACATCGTGGTACCGTTTCAGACGTTGGTTTTCATTAGATATAAGAGCATAAAATGGAAGAAACTTTCTGTAGTCATCCTACAAAATGGGCTGTATAATCCAGCACCGGTTGTTAAACTGTATAAACATAAATGCACATATACACAACACGAAAATGTTGATGAAGCTTTCAAAAGATTAATCTAATTATTTTAGATTTTTTGTTTGTTTAGGGTTTGGCAGTATCAGTAGAGCGTCGGACAACATGCTTTGTGGCATATAGTTACGGCTAATAAGAACCAAATCAAAAGTCTGTGTACATATATGCTTTAGCTACCGCGTACTCTCGGCTCTAAACATTTTGAGGATAGTGGAAGAGGAAGGTGGTACAAATCGGAGAGTGTCTTGACCAAATCAAGGCGGCAGCTTATCACCCGTATTGTCCTGATTTTATTTAAATTATATTTTTTTAATTTATATTTATATATATACATATTTATTTTTTGTGTAACTTAGCTGTGTTTAAATTAACAACTTTTAATCTGCTTCAATATATTGTAGAACATTTTCGGCCATCCCTTTGTTTTTATATAATGTATTTACATACTCATATGTCTCTGTAATCCATTTTAATATGTAAGTCGTAAGGACTAAAGTCCGACACGTTCCTCTTTGGCCAAGCGGTCATCGACGTTTTCAAATTCTATTTGGAAAGGAAGATGAGGGTAGAAAGGAAAGTGCTGCACCTCAGTACATTTGATAAAAGGTGGGTGAAGTTACGAGGATGGTCCGAGTGAATGGTCCTATACTGAACATGTGCCTGTAGGCTGGAGAGTACAGTGAGGAAAGGGGCACTTTTTCATGGAGTTCTTGGTATTCAGAGTTGTTTTGGATCTGTAGGATTCCAAACTGACCTCTGGCTGGAGCTTTCTCCTATCGGAGATTTCTTTTGTCAAGAATTTTCATTGTTTCTTTGTTACCTGTTAGCTCTTTTGACACGCTTCTAAATGTAAATCCTCATTGTAACCTGTCTCTTGTACTGTCCATAATGTTTCGGCCCTGGTGGATTGGCAGTATCGGCAGCGCGTCGGACAATATGCTTTGCAGAATGTAGTTAGATTCCTTTACATTCTGAGTTCAAATGCCACCGAAGTTAGCCTTACCTTTCACCCTTAAGGGCTCGATAAAATGAAGTACCAGTAACGCACCGGGGGTCGATTTAATTGACTTTCCCCTTCATGAAAACTGTTGGCATTGTGCCTAAATCAGAAACCACTATTATCTTAACAGGGATTTAAAGACTTAACCGGAGATATTTTATGTGCTCTCCATCAGTTTCAAGAAGTGCCGACTTTGTAAAGATACAATGTTAGGTCTTGTATTTAACTCATTCATGTATGTTGTTATCTTGCTAGGGAAGGTGCCAATGGCATCAGCTACTAGTGACACAACTGTAGTTTGTGGCTTCTACATTTTTTAAGCTCCGAAGAAGTATCACTTTTTTGTGCCTCTTGCTAACTATATTGTGCTCACTTGGAATGACAACATCTATAATCTAACATTTTCGTGTCTCTTAACTACAACAATATAAATTCAACAATGCTCTATCACTGTATCGTTTGTGAAACTGCGTGGCTTAGTGGTTAGAGAATTGGCTTCGCAATCGTGAGTTTGCGAGTTTGATTCCTGGACCAAGTGATGCGTTATGTCCTTGAGCAAAACACTTTATTTCACGTTGTTCTTTCTACCAGGAGTTGCGAACGGTAGATAGTACCAACAATGGAAAGACCAATGGAAACATTGTTTTATTGGTTCAATTTGACGAGTTCCATCCCATCCGGTAAACGAGGTCCGGGATCTTGTCGATCGATTCGATCGGTCGGTATCGGTTGGAATATTAAAATTCCACAAGATTTTTGCAGATTCATTTTGTAACGTTTTGTCACATTTCAGTGCTTTATCATGACGTCATTTGTAGACTTTCTGTGCAAGTATTTTGCAGGCGTTTAGAATGTGGGACACATTATAAAGATGATTGCGATACAAGCTGATGTATCTTTTCTTGGCTAAGACTGAGCCGCCAGAAACAATGTGGTTATTTGTTTCTTCTCTATCTCCACATATTCTACATTATAATGTGCTCTTGGTGGTTTCTGGTGGGGAGGTTTTGATTCTATGCCACAATCCCTCAGTTTCAGCTTTGAGCCCTGTTGTTCTTAGCCGGTGTTGTGTAATTTCCCGCATATATATAATAGTACCATATAACATCGATAAATACGAAAGATTTAACTTCATAATGTATGCCTGCATGTGTTTATACGTATATTGAGAAGAGCGGCAAAAGTCATAGGAAACACCTACAAGGTGAAACGTGTCTGTGACATCGTTGGTGGTTTCGATTCCCCATTAAAGTAATTTCGCGTCACTTATATAAGCTAACTCTAATATTTTAAAGAAAATTATGAACGTGAGAGAATCTTATTTTCCCTGACCTACATGTACCTGAAGTCTGATTATGTAAGCGTGATTGTATACATTTGGGGTGAGAGAGAAAAAGATAGAGAGAGAATGGGAGAGAGAGAAAGTGAAAGAGAAAAAAGATGCAACATATGTCAATGTTGAAGCATTTACACATATCATGCAGGGACAAAAGCAGTTCTTGGGTCTTGAATGACGACAGCTTCCTTTTCGTGTCGGTCACCAGCGAGATCTCTGGTATATTCAGCCCCCAAACTGCCGCTTTCCTCCGCAAAATCGGGAGGAGTGTATCCCGCCTGGTTGTTTTCCGTGGCAAAACCATCGCCATTTTGTTTACGGTGCGGTAACTGAGATACACCGCTTAGATTGGGGTATATAGTTCATTGTTCCCAGTGCCGGATTAGGGATAAATGAGGCCCTGTGTTAGTTAAGTTATGAAGCTCCTGAAGGAAATAAACACATTTTTTTGCAGGAAGATGGACCGCCATCCTGGTCAACAGGGCCTTGTGATAAGCCAACTTAAGTACAATGGTAAATCCGGCATTGACTGTTCCCACCTCCTTTCCCGTATTTCCCTATTTCACTGGTTTCTATTTCACTGGTTTTTCCTTTTTCTTTTTTTTTTTCAAATATGCAAACGTTGATGAATAGTAAAATCCTTATTTTTATTTCAAAATAAATATTTATTCTTGCTTTGAGGAGAAAAGTCTGTAAAGTAAAGAGTTGAAGGCTCCCTTAATAATAACGATTTCATTTGACAAGGCATTGGCAAGCGATATTATTCTTTAGTGCACCTAGAAATACATTACACCGAATATACTCACTCCCCTTTTTATTAGACATCAAGTTATGATTTGATGAATATTTGGCTGCTATTTCTAGCAGGTCAAGCGACCAAGTACATATCCTCTGTCTGACAAACCAAATCAATCACTAAGTTTCCAACAACACTCATGTTGCTATATTTATTTATTTATTTATTTAATATAAAGAGTGATGTGCTTATGTGCGGAATGCTACAAAATAGCTTATAAAATAGGGCGAAGACCCTTAAAGTTCTTTTTCTGTCAACTAAGAACCTTCCCCCTATTTTATAAATTTTTTTTATAGCAGGAGCACACCAGTCTCTATATTAACTTTATTTCCACAGTGCTTCGAGAGATCGGCTACACATACACACACGCACGCACACACACGCACGCACACACTCATACACATTTATTTATTTCACTCTTCCTTCAATATTTAAAAAAAAAAAAGCATGAATATCACAACACCATTGTTGACGAAAGATATCTCTGACAATGAACGAAAGGTCAAACAGTTGACCTTTCATTTGACAATGCATATAATTACAATGTACCGCCCTCATTGATATATTTAATAGCAGGAAATATGAAGTCAGTATAATGGGGTAGGGGAGGGAGGGTGCCTTAAAACTAATCTGAGAGTTAGATAAGAGGTGACCATATTTGGAAGAAAATATATTAATTCGTATCCATCAAAACATCATTGAATACATTTTGCCACCAACTACGGTATTGATTTCCTGCATATGTTTTCTTTTGATAATTCTAAACAGCAACACATTAACAGCTTCAATTGTATCCACTCATTCAAAAGACAACAGTTGCCACATTATAGTATTATGACAGTAATATATATATGTGTGTGTGTGTGGTTGTGTGTTGTATGTATGGGTGTCACTAATTGAGAAAGGAACTTCTTAAAACCTACGGTTGAAGCAACTCCCTGTCATCTTGCTCCGGCATGCCACTGAACTCTTGTTGCGGATACTCAGAGAGTGGTACTCGTGTTGTACAAGCGTTTACCACTATAATATACTGATGTACAGATGTCTCTTATATCTTTCTTCGTCTATCCTATTTCTGAAATACTGCTGTGATAGATGAATGATAACATGTGCAGACCTGACCAGTTGGAAGCTTATAGTCACAAGTCTTCACACAGGCGCTCTGAGCTTACTTTGCCTCACTCGAACAGGAATAAGAATAAAGCAAAATGCAAAAAATACGCGAAAGATCGAGTCAAACTCAATATTTGTTGTTGGAACGTTAGGACACTCCTGGACAGAAACTCGTCTGGACATCCAGAGCGTAGAACTGCACTTGTGACAAGAACTCAGAAGACTGAACATAGACATAGCAGCTTTATCTGAAACACGTTTGGCGGGAGAAGATCAATTAACAGAAGTATTATCGGGCTTCTCTCTATTTTGGCTAGGTAAACTCATAGCTGAATGGAGAGAGGGCGGTGTTGGCTTCGCCATTAGAATATCCCTGCTTGATCGTATAGAATGTCCTACTGGTGAAAACCGATTGCATTATGAAGCTTCGTATTCCTCTGAAACATGGCCGTTATGTAACAGTTTTATCTGTTTATGCACCAACCCTATAGACCAGTGAGGTGGTCCTTGATTCCTTCTATGAGTCTATTCGTGCTGTCATTGCATTCACACCTGCTGACGATAAATTATTACTTCTCGGTGATTTTAATGCTCGTATGGGTAGTGATCACGAGACGTGGGGGCCATTGGTCCATTTGATATTGGTAAAATGGACACCAGCCGCCTGAGGTTACTTGAACTCTGCTCAGAACTCAACTTAACCATCTGCAACACTCTTTTCCGTCAGAAGCTGAAATATAAAACTAACTGGTATCATCCAAGATCCAAGCATGGACACATGATTGATTTCATCATCACTTGTAAACGAGATCTAAGTGATGTATGTACAGTGTGTGTGTGGCGTAGTGCAGTGTGACACTGACCACAAATTCATGCGAGGAAAGTTCAAGATGAACACCCGCAAAAGAATTCGTATGAGTGGAGTGAAAGCACCAAAACGCATTGTTGTCACCAAACTGAGGCAAGCAGATATGCGTGGAACCCTAACTGAAAAAATTGATGGTCTTGATTTTGATGGCACCTGGGAAAATTTTAGAGATCAAGTTTACTCAGTGGGAGCTGAGGTACTTGGCTTCAGAACCAAGGGGCACCAGGACTGGTTCGATGACAGCAATCCTAATATCAATGAGCTACTTAACCAAGCACAGTCTCTATGAAAAGCTTCTGGATCAGAATCCGGAAGCACAACCAGTTGTCAGGAAATACTACAAAGATCACTAGGCAACACTGCAACGCGAACTGCGCAGGATGCAAAATGAGTGGTGGAGTAATATCTTTTCGGAAATCCAACAGGCTTTTAACATCAAAGATTCGAAATCATTTTACTCATTGATACGCCAGTCTTCGGCCCACCAACATCCTCAGTAACTCCTCTGGGATCTAAGGACGATGCCAATATCATCATCAAAGAGCAGTAAAAAATCCTTCAGCGTTGGGAGGAACATTTTACTGACCTGTTTGACAACCCATCAGCGGTTAATTTTGGAGTGATTGAGGGCCTTCCTCAATGTGAAACAGTCCACCGTATGGATCAACTTCCCTCTGCCGATGAAATAAAGCTGGTAGTCAAGCAGGTTAACTCTGGCAAGGCACCAGGTCCAGATGGTATCCCAGTTGAACTTATGAAAGTCGGTGGTGATAATGTAACAGAAGCAATAAACAACTTCATCACTGATTGCTGGAATGGGACCCCGGTCCCGCAAGACTGGATCAACGGTATTCTATTATCATTATACAAAGGCAAAGGTGAAAAGTCGATATGTGGAAACTACCGCGGCATCGCTTTGTTGGAAGTTGTTGGCAAGGTTCTGGCAAGACTTTTGCTCAAAAGACTGGAGGAGGGTACCTGTCCTACAGCTATCCTAGAATCACAGAGTGGTTTTAGAAGAGGAATGGGAACAGTTGACATGATTTCCTCTGAAAGACAAATACAAGTAAAATGCATTGAACAGTGTGTCCCTCTATATCAAGTCTTTGTCGACCTAACGAAGGCCTTTGACACAGTTAACAGAGATGCACTCTGAATAATTCTTGGAAAAGTGGGATTTCCACCCAAGTTTGTGAGTATGCTAAAGCAGCTGCACAGAAACATGAAAGCTCGGGTTACCTTCAATGGCCAACTATCTGGGTAAATTCCAATTAAAGCAAGGTGATATTCCTGCTTCTACACTTTTCTCCATCTTCTTTGCTGCCTTGCTCATACATGCTTTCCATGATTGTGACAGAGGCATTCTTTTACGGTTCAGAACCACTGGAAAGGTTTTCAACTTAAGGTTTAATGCCAAGACAAAAATCTTTCGCCTACGACGCTGATTTTCTAGCACACACAGAAGCTGACATGCAACACATTATGGACATTTCTCCTCCTCGTGTACTGCATTTGGGCTTACAATCAGCCTTAAAAGGACCAAAGAAATGTTTACTCCTGCTGCTGAGAACCATATACTGAGCCCAATATCATGGTTGATGGAATCAGGCTGGGAGTAGTACATAAATTTGTCTACTTGGGTAGCACACTCTCAAATTATGGCTCCTTGGATGCTGAAATTCATCTGCGCATCCAGAGAGCCCCTGTTGCTTTCGGAAAATTAGAAAAGAGAGTTTGGGCAAATCGCAACATTGCCAACAATACCAAGGTGTGTATGTATAGATCATGTATTCTGTCTGCTCTTTTATACTCCGCCGAAACCTGGACACTATTCCGCAAACACACCAAATTGCTTGAGCATTTTCAGCAGAAATGTTTAAGGCGCATATTCAACATCAAGTGGCAAGACAGAACTCCTGATATTCATGTTCTTATCAAAGCAGAATGTCCAAGCATTAAGTCCCAAGTCACATCTTCTCAAATACGGTGGACAGAACATTTCGTCAGCATGAAAGAAAGCAGGATCCCGAAGCAACTGTTTTACGGGGAGTTCCATCTTGGAAAAAAACCTCAACACAAGCTGAAAATGAGGTTCAGGGACAGCATCAAGAACAGTCTCAAAGAGCTGGCATTTGATATAGACAACTGGGAGGAGATAGCTCTAAATAGGGCTGAGTGGAGAAAGCGCATAAGGGCAGTTCCAGAACGTTTGAGCAATGTCGTCTACAACTGTAGCGTCAACTCCGGAAGGGCTGCACTCACAGTCTTGGTGAAGTCATCAATAGTTGGACATGTAATTTCTGTCAGCGTGTAGTCCTCTCAAAGGGTGGCTTTGTTAATCACCTGAAGTCACATGAAAGGATAACCACCTGCAACACCACTCAACAAAGACATGGCGAAACAACGTGCGTGATATGCAACAAAGTGTGTAGAACTAGTTCCGGACTAAAAAGACATATGGTAGCACATAAAGATTGTGTCTCACAGGATGACACCAGCGGTCCTGTGGAAAGTACAACTCTCTTCTGTCATATGTGTCGTACACCATGCAGATCTATAGCTGGCCTACAAAGTCATCTACGAAGTCATGGACGCAGATGGGATGATAACGAAGTATCAATAAGAGACGGTAATCGTCTGTGAAGACGCTGCAAAATCCTCATGCATGTATGTATGTGCGTCTGCCCATCTATCTGCTTGTCTGCCTGCCTGTCTGGCTGTCCATCCATTCATCTACATACAAGATGTCATTAATTGAGACTAGTAAGAGCAACATTCAACTTAGTACTCCATACTTTAAAAAGAAAGTAGAGGACAGATATTATCTAAAGACACGTACGTCATACGGCTAAGCTTAAACCGTTTCGATGGCAGAGTGGGGACTGAATTCACAGCGGATATCCACTGTTTGTCTCTCTGTTTGGCTTCCCGTCCGCCATTCTGACTGTCTACCAATCTGTGTGTTTGTGTATATATTTGTATGTTTCTGTTTCGTAGCGTATGGTTTTGAAAACATGCTATCATCAAACCATTTAGAAAAATAAAAGTGATAATTCTGATTGCAATAACAACTGTGCCATATCTCCTTTGGATGTTGCATCTTCTGATCTTATCTTCTCTACAGAATAGCTTCGGAGTGCTCCCTGTCTCTCAAGCCGGTTTCCGGCTTCAACATGGCACAACTGACATGACTTTTCTAACTCTACATCTTCTGGAAAAGGCTAGATAACAGCAAAGGGAAATTAATTTTGGCAGCAACGTCATTTAGACTACATTTTGGGTGTCCTACTGGGTGCGGTTACCCAGTTAGGTTTGAAGAGACTTTTGATTTTTTGCAGGTCCTTCCCCATTTGGGGTGGGTAGCAGTGTTCTTATATATGTCTGTCCAGGCACAGATGTAGGACAGGATTCCTGAACAGCCACAGGTTCCAGAAAGGCGACCATCACATATTTGCCGCCAATATGCGGTCCGGACTATGGGCTTTCAGTTTCACTAACAACTGCTCCCGTCATCCTGACCCCACTATCGTTAGATTTTGTAAAGGAGGATGAAAGATGAGGAAGCATCAGTGAAAGAAATGCCTATGGCGGGGGTTTTGATTAGGATGGATCTCAACCTGCCAGAAAGTGATACGCTAACTCTGGTTTCGAATACATCATCTGCGGCACATGTAGAATATGACATGCAGGCTCAAGTGACGAAACAGCAACGGACTGCTGTTAACCAGGTGTAAATTAAGTTGTGCCTTTTTAGCCAGTCCGTCTAGTATTGTTCTCTTCCGCTAGTTCAACCGTTGAGATCATAAGTCTTCATCAACTTGTTCTGACGTTGGAGACTTTAGTTATATTTTATCGAGGTATACCCAATTAGATCCAACCAGATGCAGAACAGGCTCTCCACGTGAAGATTTTAGTCAGGATGATCTTGTTACTAAGTCAGAGGTTCAGGTCTTTTCCTGACCATGACACCCAGTAATGTGAGAGCCAATGTCTGATGAGAGTTTATATGTATATTTGGCAGCATTCAGTGAAAGATATACCTCTATACAATCTTTAAATTGTTTTTACCCTTTTGAACTTTTGAAATATTGTCTTTTATATTTTGGAAAGTAAAGAAAATTAGAAGAAACGTTATTTCAACACACACACACAAAAAAGGGCTGTTGCTTATATATCAGGGGCGGTGGAACAAAGGGGCGCGCGCGCGCGCGTGTGTGTGTGGAGGAGGAAAGTTTGGTGTTACTTGATATGGAGAGGGGGTATTGGAAGAGGGTTTCATGTAGTAGAGAGAGGGAGAGTTTGGTGGTAATTGATATAGAGAGGGCAATTGGAAGAGAGTTCTATGTAGTTGATATAGAGAGGGGAAGAGTTTGGTGTTACTTGATATCGTGAGGATTATTGGAAGAGAGTTCCGGGTATTAGATATATATATAGAGAGAGTTTGGTGGTAATTGATATAGAGAGGGGTATTGGAAGAGAGTTCCGCCTGGTGAAATTTTAGAGTAAACAAAGGTCACCTTTATAAATGAATATATATATATATATATATATATATATATATATATATATATATATATATATATATATATATATATATATATATGAGATGAATAAATTGGGTATAATACCAGTTTCTTACCAAATGCGGAGAAGTTCGATATATTAACCCCTTAGGAAAGAATACAGAGCAACATTTTAAAAAGATTATATATATAAGAAAGTGAGTTTTTTTTTACAAAATGAAAAATAATCGAGGTGTCCTACACGAGTGAAAGTATAAAGAAAAAAAGATGAAATCGAAAATGCAACTGGTGTTTTATTTTTTAAAAATATATATATATTTATTTGGTTCCTTTACCGGTTTCGCAGTTCTTCTGCTTTTCAAAAGTAGAGTTGAGATGGAGGGTCTGTGGTTTTTCTCACATCTCACATCTCTCTCTCTCTCTCTCTCTCTCTCTCTCTCTCTCTCTGTAGAGAGAGGTAGAACACTGCTGGAAGGTAATATCCGTAGTGTTAGAGCACTCAGTCCATGGGACAAGTTAGGTAGAAGTAGTAACACAACAGTTAGTTCACCATACCGAGAACAATTGTTTCACCTTATGCGGATCTTCAGCTCGGACTGGTAATGGTTATACGGAACAGGAAGAACAACTGTATGAACGCGCATGCGCAGAAACGGTCACTTCACCTAAGCGATACAAAACCACGGGCGAACGGTGTAAGGGAGATAACTGCGAATGTCCGCAATAAAATGTTCGAGTTGATTAGAATGTTGTTGTAATTCAATCCGGAGCTTGAAGTTATGCAAGAGGCGTTTCCAGACAAGGCAATTCCTTGTCTGACGAACGAATGCGGACGTTTCTTGTATTCGTCTTATTCGGGAAACCTCTGGTAATGAGGTAATTATATTATATTGTTTATTATACATTAAATATTTAGCTCTGTAACTTACATAGAGCACTCTTCATTCCTCTTACTTTTTCAAGGGAAACTTCAACACTTATATATATATATACAGGGGTGGTGGAACTGGGGAGGGCCCGTGGGGAAGCATACCCACTCCAATAATTATATTTTTCTCCCCAAACTACTATTTTAGAGTGTAAAGAGTTAAACCAATCACTACAACTAAATTGACCAAATCTGGTGCCCCTAATTTAGAAATGCTTCCACCGCCTCTGTATATATATCCAACATCTCATAATTCACACTATATTTTTTGTTGAATCGCCAGTCTGAGGAGCAGATCAATAATGGTGTCGAGTCCATAACTTCTATGGGTGACTTCGAGCCAATCCTCTGCAAAACGCGCGTAACAGGTCGATACACAATAAAAAACTAAATACGCGCGCGTGTGTGTGTAGGGGCAACGGATGTTTGTTTTTGTACATGTTTAATGTAACTTGGATACGTGTAAAACAAATAATAGATTGATATATTATTTTCTAGCTAGTTTTAATAACTTCTTTCAATCAGACAATAATCTGTGAATCTCTATGTATTGCCGCCTACTTTACTCGCACCACAACATTTTACGAACTGCTGTTTTTCTTTTGTCGACGCAGACCATCACCCATCACCTGGGATTATCGATTTATTTCTAATCTGTATGTTCGACTATTTAATTAAAAAGAAAAATAATACTGACAAAATACACATCCGAATGGATTATTGACCTCTTCTAGAATCCCTATATTAAGTTTTATAGAAATGAAGCTGTTGTTTAGCCCCAGGTTAGATCTGATCTAGCAGATAAAACGAGCTCCAGTCGATACCATCCTGTCTGTATATCACCCCCCTCCATCTTTTCAAGGAGCTAGCGTGTCTGATTTGATGGGGGGTTCGGCTGCTATTTCTAGCATTTCGAACGACCCTACACAAGCTTCATCGTTGGTTCGTGGCTGTTTTAGTTATTGTTTAGCCACAAGTCATATCTCATTAAACATATTTATAAGGAAATGCATTCCAATCGCGACTATCCCTTCTCTTTTCCAGACGACAGTGTGTAATAAAAGAAAGTTATGGCTGCTTTGTGTAGCAGATCGAAGGATCACGTATAGACCTACCTATTGGGTTATGTCAGAGAGTAAAAGGTACGAACTAGAGAAAGAGTATTTGTAATGTATGTTTATATGTGGGTTTGTTTGTATCAATGTGTGTGTGTGTGTGTGCGTGTGCGTGTGCGTATGCGCACGTCAGATTGTGGGATTATATGCATGTACATACATACACACACCTGTACACAAATAAGAGCACATACCGAGATACTACTATTTTAATTCCAGATAATTTATGAAGATTAAAAGATTAAAAAGGCTGGAGAAAATTCAGATTATACACTCTTATGTTAAGAATATGTGTAAAAGTTGTGGGATTCAGAATCATGTTATTCTATATGAATACAAGGCTAACCAGGTTTAAGTAAAATATAAGGCTAACCAGGTTTAAGTAAAATATAATGGTTAACCAGGTTTAAGTAAAATACAAAAGTTAACCAGGTTTAAGTAAAATACAAAAGTTAACCAGGTTTAAGTAAAATACAAAGCTTAACCAGGTTTAAAGTAAAAATATAGAGGTTAACCAGGTTTAAGTAAAATATAAAGGTTAACCAGGTTTAAGTAAAAATATAGAGGTTAACCAGGTTTAAGTAAAATACAAAGGTTAACTAGATTTAAGTAAAAATATAGAGGTTAACCAGGTTTAAGTAAAATACAAAGGTTAACCAGGTTTATGTAAAATACAAAGGTTAAGAAAGATGGAAAAAAACTTACCTCAACAAAAGATAAACGAAAAACTCACAATCCTTACATAAAAAACTTGATAAACTACAAAATCCCACACTGGCCGATAACAACGAAGACAATATTACAACAACCAATAACCAATTTAACCTAAACATACAACACTTATGTAACTCCATGGAAAAACTTATAAACGTTAAAACAGAACAAGAAACTTCATACCACATTAAAAACAAAATTGAACACTTTTGGAAAAAAACAATTGAAAATAAGAAAATTCACTTTCTGGAATATGGTGAAAAATATGAACAAGGCTGGAATCTATGAAAAATGGATCAACTCCACACCGATAATCTTACCCCGTAAATTCCAAATAAAACACATAACTAATGAACTTGAACAACAACGGAAACTACGAGAACAAATGTCACTCAACAAAATGAATATGGAAACAGAACTCTTAAAATTAAGAGCCACCTCCAATGAACAAAAATATCAGGATATCGACCAACAAATGGAAATAGAATGTGCTAAACACACCGAGGGACCAACTCTACACAATTTAGTTAAATCCTGGAAACAGGACTGCGAGAATGCAGAACTAATCTCATTAAAATGATGGAAAAATCTGAAAATTGGTTCCTCAAATATGAAGAGGATTTCAAAGCAATGCATCACAGATAACCCCTTTATAAAGAAATTAAACAAAACAAGAACCCCCCCACAGAAACATTCCTACTACCAATCCCAACACACATAAACCACAGACAAAACCCCACTCAACACAGACCAAATACAACCAACTACAGTAGAAGAAACATACCCAACCACCACAACATAGGTACCCACAAAAATATCTCCTACAGAAACCAACCCCAAAACAACATAGAACAAACCCGCAACACATACACCATATACTTCAGAAGAAACCCACACAGATCACATGAAATCCCCCCCCCCCCACATTAATAACTACAACAGGTATTACTCCCAACACAACAAAAAACAACCCCACAACATCAACACTATGTATTCCAGAAAGAACCGACCCAGACGACATGAAACCATAACAGAACTCCTACACAATAACAACTACAGCAGATACCACCCCCATCACCACATTAACTCTCATAAAACAAGTAACTACAGATCCATACAAAACAGACAAGCAGACTACAATTACAAAAAAAAAAAAATCCTTTTTTAGGAACAAGACTGAAATACCAGGACATCCGATGGCCCCGACTCAAGAGAAACCGAAGATAATTAACCTTTCAAAGAAATCACTAACTAACACACAAATTAACATAATAAGTAAGGGACTGAAATTTACACCCACACCACAAAAATCTAACTTCCTCGGCATGAAAGATGATATCATGGAATTCTGCCGAAAACTTAGACTAATAGAATACTTCTCCAGTGACACCAACACTGAAGATGAATCAATAGTGAGAAACAAAAGTGATTTCTGCCAACAGAAAGGGAGGAACACATCAACTTTCCCTATAAAAAAATTGCAAATAAACAGACAAAATCAAACTTCTCAAAACACGAATGGAAAAAATTATTCACATTGCGAAATAACACTGAAATAACCACCAAAGAAGCTAATAAAGGAAGTACTGTGGTCATTATGGACACTGACTACTATAGGGACCTGGCACTCAAAATCTTAGACAACAACCAGTACTACGAAAAAACAGAAAACTACAAACAAACTAAAACAATAAGGAATCTCCTAGCATTACTACAAAAATACCGCAGTAGCCTAACCACAAAAGAATTTGAATACATAAGCCATTGCAAATGTAATACAAGTGCTTTCTACGGCTTACCGAAGATACATAAATGTAAACTCATAAACAATGCATGTGACACTTCGACTAACAAATACATACAATTAACACCATCAAAAGACTTAAAACTCAGACCAATTATAGCAGGCCCTGCGTGTGAAACCCACAGACTTAGCAACTTCCTGGACATCCTACTAAAGCCCTTACTAAAACATATACAGAGTTACATATGGCATGACCTTGATATGCTGAACCACCTACCCAAAAGAGTAAGTGAAAACACTATTCTTGTCTCCTTTGACGTAGTAAACCTCTACACCAACATACCCCATAACTATGGAATAACAGCAATCTAGTACTGGCTAGACACTCACCAATCTGAAATACCAACACGCATCAACAAAAACTTCATTATTGATTGACTCCGATTTATATTACAGAATAATTTCTTTACTTTCAATGATTCAACATACCGACAAATCTCATGTACTGCAATGGGCACAAAGGTAGCCCCCACATACGCCAACTTAGTCATGGGATTCCACGAACAACAAATCAACAACCTATCCCTTCTATTATTCAGAGACTCTTTCCTTACGCATCTCAAAAATAATTGGAAGAGATACCTAGACGATTGCTTTATACTATGGCAGGAAGACATAAATACACTCACTCTTTTCAAAATATGATAAACAACATTAACAATAACATACAATTCACAATGGAATCCAACTCCAAGGAATTAGCCTTCTTGGATATCCATATTCTAAAAACAGATGGGAAAATAGAAACAGACATCTTTCATAAACCCTCGGACTCCAAACAGTCCCTCCTCTTCACATCAAATCACCCAAAACATACAAAACTTAACATTCCTTTTAATTTAGTCAAACATATGCACCATAGTATCAGACCCAGCTAAACGGGAACAAAGACCAAATGAACTAAAAAACACACTTACCTTAAGAGCCTTCCCACTTGACATAATTAATAATGGAATCTTGGTTGTCCATCGTAAATGATGATGACATCTTCTTTATTGTTGTTCCCATTTGCCGTGGGCACGAAGGTGGCTGTGGAGGCCGATCCTTGACTTGCAGGTCCGGGGACAGTGGGGGCAGGGGAAGAGACCGGAGTCGCTTGGGGCAGGGGAAGAGACCGGAGTCGCTTGGGGCAGCTGCTGATGCATTTCTCCTCCTTTCACGGGCCCCAGTGACCTCTGCCCGTCTCTTCTCTTCAAAAGAGTCTTTGGCGTGTCTGGTAAGGGCTCGCCACTCAATCCCGTCTCGAGTTGTTTTGGGGCGATTCCAGTGTTGTTGATGCTGGACTTCACACAGTCTTTGAACTTCTTGAGAGGTCTGCCCTGCTTTTGTTTCCCCGAACAGAGTTCCCCATACATCAGTTGCATCGGAAGCCTGGGATCGTCCATTCGGATGACATGTCCCACCCATCGAAGTTGGCTCTTCAGTATCATAGCTTCGACACTGGTTGTTTCAGCCATGTCAAGAACTTCGAGGTTGGAGACCTTGCCCTGCCATTTGATGTTCATGATTGACCGCAGGCTGCGCATGTGGAACCGTTCCAGCTGCTTCAGGTGCCTTCTGTACAGGGTCCATGTCTCACATCCGTAGAGGAGGCTGGTGGGAACAACGGCCCTGTACACATTGAGCTTGGTGGACTGCCTGATGTTGCGCTGGTTCAGGACGCGTGTCCTCAGGCGGCCAAGGGCTTGACTGGCCTTGCAGATCCTGGCGTTTATCTCTTTGTCGAGGCTTCCATCGCTGCTGATGACACTGCCGAAGTACTTGAAGTCGTCCACCGTCTTTAGCTGGGTGCCTCCGGTGGAGATAGGAGGGTGGGTGACGGATGCAGGTGCAGGCTGGAACAGGATCTCAGTCTTGCCAGGGCTAATTGTGAGACCGAAGAGGCAGGAGGCCTCTGTGAACTAGTTGACGATGACTTGGAGGTCAGACTCCCTGTGGCCGCTGTCGCATGCTACAGCTTCTTGGGGCCACAGGTGAAAGCTGAGTGTCAGATGGGACCCAATTCAGGACGAGTTGTCCTGAAAAGGGCAGGGCTAGCCCCCTCCCACTACAGCGGTACATGCCCCTCCCTGACACCCCAGGTATATACACACGTATATAATACACATACATATGTACATGTGTATATACATATTTACACATTTTTTGGATGGCCGTTGACTCTTATGAGTTCTTCCGCCCTTTGTCAGGTTTTGTTTTTTGTCCTGCAGGGTGTCCAAAATCACCCTCTTCACCAACTAAACTTGGTGGGGTTGCCAGTTTAGTCGCCGACGACCCGACCTTTACATGTTACCAGTAGCACTCAAGAGTGACTTGACACAATAACGGAATAGACAGAGCAAAACACGCACATTTTCATCAACCCAACAACCCAAAGCACAGAACCACAAACAATACCTTACCATATGTATCCACTTTCAACCCCAGAAACACCCAAGTGTTTGACCTCCTACACAAAAACCTCTCCATTCTATTTAAAGATGAAAAAATCCTAGAAACACACAAGATGATTAAAAGTAAAAGGCAACCCAAATCACAAAAACACATTCTCACTGGAACTAATATACACAAACCTATCTCCAACCTTACGGTAACAAAATGCAGTAGAACAAACTGTGGCACATGCCTATACTTAATTGAAGGACATAAATTCACCTTGAAAGATAGCCAAACTTTCACAGTGAAAAACAACTTCACTTGCAACACGGAGAACCTGATCTACATAATCACACGCGGTGGCTGTTGACATAACTATATAGGACAGACGGGGAGGGGGGGGGGGTGTCATTACGCAAAAGAATGACCATCCATCCCCAACAAATCCGAGACGTAAACACAAGAAAAATCCCCTTAAGTAGCCACATGGCAAATTGTGCAGGAATGACTCTACCCAACTTTAAAATCTTCACCCTTTACAAGTGCTCTGATTCTTTCGCTCAGCAGCAAAGAATAAATAAATAAAAACTATTTATTAACAAATTTAAACCAAAACTAAATATGTAATAAAAAAAAAAATATGTAATAAAAAAAAAAAAAAAAAAGAGAAAAAATTTCTCATTCACATATTTTCCAAACATTCCTGATTGAAAGCCACCACTAATACTCTGCTCTGGTTTTTAAAAAAATTTCCCACCACAAAGAGACCTGTGATAGACAGGCTGAACCCACCCCACCGGAACCAAGCTGTTAAACAGAAGGCTTATTGGGTGCTGCAGACACCCAAGGACGGGAACTTTCCTCAAGCTATATGATTAAACCCCGGTTAAGGCCTCACAAAACGCCCCCCCCCCTGTAGGTCCCCAATGGACAACAACAACCACCCATAGTTTGTGGTCCCAATGGTGGACGGACGGTCCACCGGATCCTCTACTGGTTAGGAGTCATCTAAACCACGTTTTATTGAACCTGAGGGGAGCGGCCCACACAGGAAGAACAATCATACCAAGGTACTAACCCTATACGCATGAATGAGTGCCCGCAACCGTGCATTGTGTGTGTATACTGGGGCTGCGTGAATGTACACACTTATGTGAACGTAACGTAATACTAATACCCCAGGTTGGATTGATAAATGTTCAACTGTATGCTTAGGAGTATGTTTGTATATACTCTCTTGTATGAGTGCACATGTGTATATTGACATACACGCGCATCCAGAAGTATAAAAGTGTGGGTGGGTATATATGTCTGTACTAAGGGATTCGCCTAAGCTCCAAAGCCCCCAAGCTATTGCTGTGAAGATATATATCACACTCTACCTTTGTCTAGTCTAAACAATAACTTTTCCAAACACCGACTTTACTTTTCTTTAAAAATTACACCCACCTAGTTTTATGTCTGCCTTATACTTGGATATGGGGGCCTGTTGTATATATGCAATTGTGCGTACATATATATATACACACGTGTATGGATTTGTGTGTGTAGATGTGTGTGTGTCTGTATATATGTATATAGGTATGTATGCATATATATATTATTGAGTAAATATATATATATTTACTCAACAATATATATATATAGATACAGGCGGTGGATTGGCAGTATCGGTAGAGGGTCGGACGCCATGCTTTCCAGCATAGTTACGTCCCTTTACGATCTGAGTTCAAATCCCGCCGAGGTTGACTTTGCCTTTCATCCTTACGGGGTCGATAAAATAAAGTACCAGTAATGAACTGGGTAATTGCTGGCCTTGTGCCTAAAGTAGAAACAAATATATATATATAGATACATACATACATATATATACATATACATATATATAGATACATATACATATATATAGATACATATACATATATATAGATACATATACATATATATAGATACATACATATATACATATACATATATATATATATATGGAGTAACAAGTTATTGTTATATGTAATGCAGTTAAAAGTTGTGAGTACTCTGCGTCGTGGATAGTTGTAACGTACTTCTTTGTTTAAATCAACCAGATGTTTCCATGGTCAGGCACCGAGTTCGCCGTAATTCCTATGTAGGTTATACTTGGAGTAATAATAGTGAAAGAATGAAGGGTAACATGGTTGGCTGTACAACAAGGGGCTTTATTTCAGGTATTGACAATTATATATATATATACACTCAATAGTACATATATATATATATAGTAATAATAATAAATTTGAAGATCTCGTTAAGCAGCGATTCTTTGTTTAAACTTTAATCTGTTATTTTAATATATATATATATATTTACTCAATAATATATATATATATATTTACTCAATAATATATATATATATATTTACTCAATAATATATATATATATATATATATATATAGCAAAGAATTACAATTTAGTTTCAGGCATAGGTGTACACAGATATGTATTATAATTTCGTATTTCAGAAGAATACGGTATGTTTAAAATAAACATTTGGAGAGCCGTAGCTATGCTAAAACACCAGCGACTAACGCCGTCTGGCAGAAGCAAGGGGGACAATCGTAGGTGCGCATTTCGAACTGAACTGGTTTTCATCAGCACGTTCCCTCCCATTATTGTAACTGCTGGACTTTGATAACAGGCGAGAATATATGCTTTTCCTGTCTGTGTAAATGAGGTGATTAATTACATTTTCATATGAAGCTGTATAAGTTGGCTCAACTTATAATAGAAAAGAATTACTATTTAGCTTCAGGCATAGTTGCATACAGATATGTATTGGAATTTCGTATTTCATATTTCTACTATAAGTTGAGCCAACTTATACAGCTTCATATGCAAATGAGATTAATCACCTCATTTACACAGACGAGAAAACTATATATTCTCTCTACATCAACCATACAACTTACTCTCTTAATACCCCTCTTTATATCAGTTAACACCAAACTCTTCCCCACTCTCTATATCTACTACAAAGAACTCTTTCCCCCTCTCTATAACAATTACCACCAAACTATCCCCCTCTCTATATCTACCATACAACACTTTTTCTCATTCCCTCTCACTACCATACTCCCCCCACTCTATATTTATCGATACCCATCTCTATACATTCTCTCACTCCATTAATGTAATTTGAACATATTTGGCTGTCATTTCTAGCTAGCCGAACAACTATATAGAGGTTCCATCGTGTGTATATATAATCGAAAATGAGTTAGAACATTCCAAACAAGAGGTTTATCAGCCGTTTATAACTGAGATATGTAGTTTGGTTTCTGAATTATTTTTACATGAATGCTTGCGACAGTCTTCCATGCAAACAGTTCAGTTTTCTCCATATAAGCATTGACCAAAGAAACTTGCTCAAATGTTGGTCCTTGCTGGACCAAGGAGATCTTGAGTAATTCCGAGGAGAACATGCACCATAAGGAGGTTCTAGATTGGTAAATGCCCTCATTAATTTGTATCAATCGATATTTTGTTGTTGTTCGTCTCTTGGTCAGCCCTACTGCTCATGTTCTGGTCATGATCATTCCAACTTTTATCGAAACATAGTGAATCTTCACTATCTAGCACGTTTTCTCTCTTTTTTTAAAGACAGTAGGGTGTAGTTTGAGGAAGGTTTCTGGGAAGATAAAAGGGTACCACTACCAATCAAGTATTGGGGTAGAATTAATCGATTATAAACCAGGAGGTGTAGTCCCTAAGGTAGTCTGATTTTGTTTTGGCAGCTCCTGTGACGCCTCTAGTAGAAATTTGTATCAGCCCTTGCTCTTCCCCCGGACAATATCGGCGTAGAGAAGGGAACCTGCTGCATAGGTAATTGCAGATCTTCAATACAACCTGGCCCAAGATTTTGCTCTGGAGAGGATACCACAATATCACCTCAATGTAATCTGCCAACATAGACAGAGGACTTACCAAGTGCCAGCCTATGAACTCACGAGTGGAAGAAAATACCAGATGTCCTTTACTACTCAAAACTCAGGATGAGAAAGACGTAACAACTAGAAAATTATATTTAAACCGTAGTTAACGACAGGTGTGTGGTTGGAAGAAAGAACAAATCATTTATTCATGTGAAAAGGATATAAATTCATTATTTCAGAAAAAGTAGACGTTTTCTAAAACTCTCCATACTTGATCGAAACTTTCGTAAAGCGAAAAATAAAAACAACAAAAACAAAGCAAAAAACAAAAACAAAAGGGGGAATTAATGGATTGAATACAATGAAATCATTAGCGAAATGCTACACGAAAGAACAGAGATTTCTTAAACTGTAGAGTGAAGAATACAACGAATAATTTGTAGATTTTGAGAAGCATAAACTCGCACAAAAAGAAGGAAAGAAAGAAGCTTGCCTTTCAATCACAGTCTTCAAAACGTTAGATAATTCACTGATGGAATTAATTGAGCTCTCAGAAGATAATTAGAAACCTGACGCTATGAAGAATCTTATTGAAATATGAGAAATCATATTGAATTCTTACACCCACATTAACATGCTCATAAAAAATTGTTATTTCTATGGATCAACATTTTCATTTATGATTTTAGATTTCAGATGGCATATATTCTCAATTGAATAACTAATTACATCTTCTTTGAAAGATGTTGAAGCCAAATAGTCGATTCCTGTTTTGCAATAAGTAGTGATGACAGTTTTCAGGGTTTTCTTTATTAACAGTTCTAATGCCCAACTTTGTTGAATAAACAAATTTATTAAATTAATATTTTGTTATAAGCCCTCATATATTAGCATGTAATATAGAAAAAAAAAACATTAATATGATAAAAATAATAATTTATGGTTGATGTTCGTTCGTAACTGTGTAGTTCCAGGTTCGATCTCACGATACGTAAATTTCAGCAAATATCTTCCACCATAATCTCGGCTTGACCCATGTACCGGGAGTGACATTTTGTAGACGGAAACTGTGTGGAAATGTTCATATATCTTATATACACATAACTGGAATATTTTCCATCCGAGATTCCGGTTACGCATGAACAATTATACAAAAATAGAAGCCCACTTCCTTTTCGCCTTTATGTCTCTGAAGGATCGAATACAGTGATATCATAAAAAAAACAGCAACGAGTGAGTGGGATTTGGTAGACAGAAACTGCAGATTGAGTAAAATGAGGGTTTGGGAGACCTTCGTTGACACGCAGTATAGTCTGACAGGAAGCTCCCGATTCAAGAAAAGCGTAACATACATTGACTATATGCGAGCAATTTAGCTAAGAGGTTAATAAGCCAGTGTTGGTTAAATGCTTTGTTGGTGTCCAGTGCAGTATCACCGCCTTCACCGAAATTCTTACTGGTACGTGACAGTCAATCGCCAATAGCTCTGGCTCTACAAAAGCTATATTGGTTGTCACTGAAGAATGAAAGGGCTTTAATGTGGTAAAGGGAGTTATTGTCCACAACTTGTATAAGATTTGAGATGGAATGATAATGAGCGACGTTTGTTGTTAAGGTCAGAAAAGTTTAACAGTCATGTTAGGTTAGAATAGTCAAAGACGTTTTCGCACGTGGGGATTACATGTAGTAAATTGCTTGGCTAAAATGAACTCTTCTTTTGTGAAAAAAATTCCTCATCAATTTCACTGTTTGAAAAATTAAAGAAATCTAGCTAAACGCTGCAATCCCACTGGACAAATTTACCAGAGAAGAGTACCCCCTCTCTATCCCCGTATTCTTTTTTTAAGTGAAATTTGAAAAGGTCGACGAAAGCTTGACCGCAGAGGTGTGTGTCTGTCTTCAGTCCTTTCAGTCTCGTCCACCACACAAGCTATTTCGCCATAGCCCGCAGATAGAGAAAACCCTGTCTGCCCTTCCCGGTTAGAGTTAAGGGCAGCGGTACGATCTTCATGATCTGATCTCCACCTGACAACATTTGTTTGACATAGGCATTACTGGTACTTTATTTTACCTACCCCGTAAGGATGAAAGGCAGAGCTAACCTTGGCGGGATTTGAACTCAGAACGAATAGGGTCATAACTCTATGCTGCAAAGCATAGTGTCCGACGCTCTGCCAATCCACTGTGGATAATGATGGTTATGATTTTTTATTGTTAAAAGAATGATAGAACTGTTGTTTTACAGTTTCAGCCACAGCCACAAAGAAATGTATACAATGAAATGATCCCAATAGGAAATGCCGCCTCCAAGAGCTAATCAGAGAACACAGCTCAAATTTTAAACTTCTTCGATTATCAAAGGCAAGCATCCTCTTCCATTCTCAGTTAACGGCTTACATCAGCATATTGAAATTAGGCCAATTCAACAAGGCCATGTTCGTCATTCTTATTAACATATTCCCCTTCATCTAACCTTCATTACTAAATGATTCCTGTAGAAGTTGATGGGGTCAGTCGCGTCAATTATGCTATCTCTTTCGCTATAGCAAGCAAAGGAAAATTACCTATTCTACCCTGGCCTATCCTGCCCCAATAAAGGAAGACAATAAGGCAATTAATGATAATGTATAATTTTCTTCATTTATATCTATTTAAAAAAAAATAATTTTGACGTCGAACGTTTCGGACATAGTTACCGTTTATACTTTCAATGCAAAGATTGCTTCGTCTTATATTTCTGCTTGCTTTAAAATGGAAGAAGTAATATTTTGTAAAGAATTCTGAACAAAACAACAAAATCACCATCACACAGCAGCCGTCATCACCATTCATTATGAATTCTAACCTAACACTTCTCGTCAATGCTACGACAGGTCAAATTTCAAATAATGCTCAAAACAACTGAAGCAAACATAATAAATTTAGCTTGCATTTGCTTTCAAGTGTTTATATTCATTATTACATGTTTAATTAGTGGATGTAGTTTGTTGTTTGCGAGGAGGTTTGTCAGGGTACTAAGATTAAATTTCAGTGATTCAATAGCCTGCATAAATGTACTCTTCTTCCTCTCCTTTTCTTTAATAACAGAAGGAAAATAGGCAGAGAAGTAGAAACATATCAGTTCTACGAAAACTGGTTTCGATTTCGAATCCTGCTTGAGTACAGATGGACATATCGGTACGAGTCAGCGATAGAGCATTATCCACATTACAAGAAAACGTATGTTCTTATCAATTAGCATAACACGTTTCTCTGAATTAGCATAACACACACACACACGCACACACATACACACACGTGTCCTCAATATCCAGCCAGCTAGCATTATCCACATTACATTGTTCTTATCAATTCGGAGAAGTAATGGCTCTACCTGGAGCATTTGTGGATGGTTTCCTGTCAAGGAGTGTTCTTACATTCCATGCAGCAACATTCATTGCAATTCTATTCTTTTGAAAATGACTATTCTTCTTGTTTTTCCTGTCGGTATGAAAAGCCGTCAGTCGCAGGTTGCTGACCAGCTTGATGGCGGAACAGACAATTTTTGGGTCACCTTTTCTAGACCTCTCCCAAGATTTAGGTGAGAAGTGTTCTCCCTTCAAAGGGCTGCTTAATCACAAAAGACCAGTTCCTATTCCGAAAACTGGCAACAACGTTAGATAAGCCTTAAGCCGTTTGTGTGTAAATAAGCAACTGCATACTTCCAACTCGTTAGGTTTTTATACGTCGCTTCTTCCCCATCGCCACAAGACTTTGAAGAGATATCTGCACAAGGAGATCAAAGCAACATGTGCTTGTGCTACACACACGCAGTTCACTAAGTATAAACGTCCAGAATCTAATGACAAGCAGATGCAAGATGATCAGTAACTGTATCAACCGCAAGTTTTTCAGTGTCCTCTCAATAAAAAAAGGTAGCTGCCGCAGCCATAGGCTTTACCAGATAAATAATAAACAGGTAAAATAGTTAGATAAGATAAAATGAAATAAAAAAAAAATTATAAATGTTTAAAAGTTTAAACGTTAAAAAAATATAATTGAAATACACACGCACATGCGAATAACCACATACACATTTACACAACCACATAATATATACATATATACATACTGTTGGATGGCCGTTGACTCTCATGAGTTCCTCCACCCTTTGTCAGGTCTTGTTTTTCATCCTGCAGTGTGTCGAATTACCCTCCTCACCAAGCCAGCTTGGTGGGGTTGTCGGTTTAGTTGCCGACGCCAACCATATGGCAGGTTGTACTGGGTTACCAGTAGCACTCAGGAGCGACGTGAAACGCGCGCACACACACACACACACACACACACACACACACACACACACACACACACACACACACACACACACACACACACACACACACACACACACACACATGAGTGAAACCATGAAAATGATGGCAAATAGAATTGATTTCTCAAAGTCTTTCGTATTATTAATGTTTTTAAAGTGCATGTGTGTTTAAATACACAGGGTGACCACAAAAACACTAGCTACGAGTGCTGTGGAGTGAACGTCATCTTGAATTAAACTGCCATCTAGCGAATCGAAACAATTCTGCAAACGAGGACAGAAACATTGTTAGTTTATGCAACTGAAGCCATATTGTAAGAATATTCATTTAAGTTTTGATGATATAAGTATTTGAAATTAAGGAGTGTTTTTGTGGTCACCCAGTGTTTTAACCTTTCTATATACATACTTATAGATGTATGTATGCACACATAAACACCATATTACTATAAATTGACATTGTATCTAGCGTTTGTGGATATCAGAACAGAGGGATATTCAAGGAACAGAAAGATTTTGAAGCCTTTGTTTAATTCAGAGAAAACAAATTCAAAATCATTTAGATATAGATTGACAAAACCTTTGCTACGTGTTATCAATCTTCCTTTTAAAAGTTCTGTCTCACATTCACTCTTCAAACTTCCTGCCTCTCCCTCTCTTCCACATCCACCTCTTATCTCCACTTTCTTTCTCACTTCTAATCTTCACACTTCATTTCCCTTACTGATTCCCCCTCTCTTATTCTCCATTTCTCGCTTTCCTTCTTTACAGTCATTCTAACTCCTTGCCTACCCATTGCTATCGTTCTTTTCTCTCTCTGCCCTTACTATTTAGTCTGTTTCTTCCTACAATGTTGGTACAAGGAAGCTACACACACCAGTATTACTTCATGCTGAAGATGTGACTATGAAGGTGTAGAAACACCAACCGTGGCTTAGGAACTTTAATGTCCCAAATAAACTGCAAGGAATGCAAAAATATGTGAAAAAAAAAGGAAAACTGACAAAAAGATAAAATTTAAACGCAGTAGTGTTTCAATCCAGCACAGACTCCATGCCACGTACTGTAATAATATAAAATATAACTTAAAAGAAAGCAAACTTTTAAAATATTGCAAGTTATCTATACTGCTAAAATAGTATTGTGTGTTTGCCAGCTTTCAGCTTAACCATGAAAAACCAGCTTTACTGAAATGAACGTATATGTTTCATTAAGATCAAATGAAAAATACGTTCATTTTATTTTTATTCACCTACACTTAAGTGTGGGCAATGACTTTTATTGCAAATATACGTGATATTAGCAACTGCATCAAAATATTGATTTAACTGTATACAAAGATGACACAAGTGGAAATATATCTCTTGACTTATAGTTGAATGTACTATAGGCAATATCCTGTTTTTGAACAGGGCATAATAATATGACAAATAATCACGATCAACTTAAAGAACATAACTTAACAAACAATGTTTTTATTTCTCTCTTTCTAAATGTATATATAACTTCTTGTATTTGAAATATCATTGATTATGTGATGTTTTAGTTCCAAGAAGTTATATATAACATCGTCGATTATGTGGAATTGAGATATCACAGCTTCGATACTATGGGTATGTGGTTAGAATGTCTCAGGAAAGAATCGCTGGACAGATTTTACGAGCAAAATCAACCGACAGGAGACCTAGGGGTAAACCCCGAGCAAGATGGTTGGATAACATCCATGAGCTTGGCTGGTCTCGCTTGGTGATCCAGCCGGATCAGTTGGAGGTCGTTGCTTCTGGCAGGTATATTTGAGACCTCTGTCCCCACGGCATCTCAGGAATAAGTGGACGAAGAAGAAGATTGATTATGTGACTATTTCCGTTCATGCGCATTCAATCCCCGGTTCAAAGAATTTCCATCTATGTCGTCGTCGAATCACACAAATATGAAAATAAGACATTTCCGTGGTAAAAGGACATATTGGATAATACTGTCTATATATACCGTTTAAGAAACAAAAGTGGGATAACAACTGTTAGATTTTCCTTGATTATAGGTTTGTTCGATCGAAGCTCATTTGGAGTGAAACAAGAACAACAAAAAGAGCTCAAGCCAACAGAACATCATATAGATTCAACTTTAAGGTACCAAATAAAATTTAAAAATCTGTTCCAAGGGAGATATTTGGTTACTGAATAAATATTTTTATCTCGTATTTTCTATGGGATTCTATACTTGAGCCTCAAGTCAGGAAGATCAAAGGAAGCCAAGGAAGATGATGAAAGTTGCAAGCAAATTATATCAACTGAATCGCAAAATCAATTTATTTATTTTTTCTGACATTGTTTTGAAACTCATACCCTCTGAAAGAACATAGGCAAAATACTACTCAAGCGCTAAAAACCTATAGAAAAAGATATGTGCTTCTGTTACCCCGGTATCTCAAAGTGAATAAGCGTCTACTGATAAAGAAATAATAATTTCTGAAATACATATCCAACGCTCTCACACATATATTGAAGTGGCTGTGATGCATTCACAGTTTTAAATATCCACAACGAGAGTATATGTATGTTTATTATACATAATCACAATGTATAAGGCTATATACGCCTTTATTTTGAACTACGTTGTTTTGGTGGCATCGCTAACATAGACAATATATACTTTAATATTGCACCATTGTACTTACATTCGTCAATTATGAAGGATTCAATTTTGAAAGCTAAGCAAGTTAAATAGATATTTCAAAGTTACGATTTATAGCCGTTTCCTCTGGCGAATTGTCAAAATTGTGATAAAGACTATTTGTAAAAGCGAGTGTGTGTCTGTGAAACATATACATATACACCAGGTCCGCACACAAAGGAACCAAACTCCCACTGTTGCTGCCTCCGTCTCTCTCGCTCTCCCCATCACTATTATGAGCAAATGGGGGGCCCATGCGCTGGCCACCCCGTGGCCCCGGCGGAAAAGTATTGCAGAAGTTGAGGGGGCGAAAGTAATTAGCGTTTTAAAAAATATGAAAGTAATTACATATAAAATAAAAGGAATAATATAAAATAAGATAAAATTAAATAAAATTATATGAGAAATATATAAAGACACAACAATTACAAGTCGAGATGTTCTAAAAAAATATACTAATATAAGAAATTAATTGGAACGCGTGACTTTGGGCTTTACAAAAAGCCGCTGGGGAAGTGTCAGTTGTCTGAATTATAGTATAATCAGCAGTTAGTACACAGTTTATTTAGTATGAAGCATTTAGCTGAGTTAGATTTGTGACGTTGCATTTGTCAATTATTCAACTTGGTTTTCGGTTATAAAACGCATGGGTTTAAAGCTGACACATTGCTTCAAACTGATTAAGTGTTAATAGTGAAATTTAAGATTTAAATTCGAAGCCAACAAAGTTGGAATTTGGACATAGAAAGTTAAAAATTGAGTAATATGTTAAAATCCTGGCCGAGAAATATCGAATGAATTATACTACATAGATATCTTCGAGAAGATATATTATAAAATAGATGTTTAAATAAAATACGGTAAAAATACAGAGAAAAATTAAAATTCGGATTAAGAATATCTTTAATATTATATCAAGAAATGGTTTCATGATATGTGTTTAGCCTTCAGTTGCAAATCTTTGAATTAAACTAATACATAATGGTAATAATTCGAGGAATGTTACGTTCAACAGTGGATTTATTTTCTAAATTCAATAATAAATTACGTAGGTTCAAAACCTTGTTTCTTTGGTTCGATTTGAAGAGCTCCACCCAAATCGGTAAGCAAATGAAATAGGATACTTGTCGATCGTTAAAAAAAATTAATATAAATGTGTTTGGTGTACTGATAATGGATTACATTTAAAGTGGAAATTTAGATTCTACTTTTTAAAGTCATTCATTTTAAAACAAATGTCAAGATTTAAATTTATTGAAAAGTCTTCCCCTGATTATAAAATACCATATCTCAGATACTATTTGAGATTTTGCTTTTTCATTGTTTTAATTTATAAATTTCAAGTTTTCCTGAACAATTTTTACATTTTCTTTCTACCGAAAGTAGTTGTATTTTCAGTAAAAAATGGCATCTATGAAACAAAAAGGGAAATACTTTATGCTCATTCTGTATAGACATGTTTTTTTTTTAAAGATAATAAACTGATATATTGCATTTCAATGCAATATTGAAAGAATTAACTAATGTTAAGAAAAGGATTAATGTTAACGATAAGTCTTACAATTAACAATGAAGGTTCTTTATATTTCTATTCGTATTGATAAAGCAAACCTACATCGGTACTATAACAGCTTGTAACTATTTAATATTACTATTGAATATATATGAATATTAACAGCCCAAAACATTTTAGCTGTTTATCTATACAGCTAGAAATTAGTTCAGAATTTTTGTTGCTACTATTCCTTTCACAAGACAGAGGCATTTTTTTTTATACACCTCAAGTGTACAAAGTGAACATAGCCTGTGTTAATGCTTGCATGGTTTGCGAAACAAACCACTTTCGATTTAATGTTATAATTTACTTCTTTATTTTCAAAGACTCATATGTAACCGGATAAGATAGTATTGGTTCTTCTACGTTAGTTTCGGAAAGTGTTTCTATGTTGTATATATTCTTTTCAGAACAAATTAACGTATATTTAATTATTTAATCAATTTAAACGTCCGTATAGAGCTAGTAAGCCATGCCAGACTAGGAGAAGTATCGAGTACTCCTTACAGTTGGTAATCAAAAAGAGCCAGTGAGACAAGAATCAGACTTGTACTACTGCTTTGTTTTGTGGGGTTTGAGTTTGATCATTGAGTTGTATATGCTCCATATAGCACCCATGGACTCCAGGCCAGCTTTGCTAGACCAGAAATCATATTTGGCTTGTTTTATTTGCCTTTTAAACTATTTCTTTAGTCCTTTATATTTTTCATAATTGGAATCTTTTGATAGGTATTTCCATGTTTTTAATGATTGAGTCATTTCTCGTTTTAGTTGTTTTAGTTCTTCATTCTACCATGTCTTATTGTAGTTGTTATCCTTATTGCTGTTATTTTTATTTGGATCGAAATAAGTAAATGGTACTTTCTCAGTGATTATTCCAATACGAGATTTTGACGTATTGTCCATATTCATTGTTGCCCTTTTGGTGGTGCAGCTAAGGTCGAGTAAACATTCAGAGGGGTGTATACGGTTGCAAGGTCGTACGTTTTGGGTATTAGACAAACTTCCAGGGTTGGCATGGTTCATATTCGATAATGACAGAAAAAGATTTGGTGTGGCCAAATAGAAAACGTTTTTAGTATTCTTATTTTAAAATTTATAATATTTGAGCCAAGGGGTTTCTAGGAGAGTTTAAAGAAAAGTTTGGCGCTACGGGTGGTAACTCTACGGGTGAAAACTTTACGGTTCAAAGACGTGTTATTACCATGTGATACCGTTTCAGTGCTTCAATATGTATTAATGTTGTATTGTAATACTTCGAAGCATTGCCGGAAGATAGGTTGGATATGAAGTGGGAGAAGTTTTTGACTAGATTAGATAAAATATTAAGAGTATTGGAGGATGTATATATGTAATATATCGACTCGTCTGATTTTCTGTAAATTAAACCTAATATCAAGTTAGTTTTGTAGTTTATATTTTCAGATGAGTTTCTACTGTTATTTTTAAGTTGAATTCAGTAAAAATGATATCATGTCCTACCTACCGATACGCTGTATATTTATGCTACCAAGAATAAGAAGTCCGTTGTCCTTGTATAAATATCTGAAAATAAGTGCATTGGTATGTAAGCGATGAAGGATATACAGTGCAACGATATCGCTTACATTTGCTGAATTCTTTGCTCTCATACTACGGCCAAACGGAACGTTCGAGCATTTCTTAATAGGTGATTACTGTATTGAAATTGCTCTAAAGATATGCTATTGTTATGAAGTAATAAGTTTTTTTCTGCTTTTGAATTAGTGATATGTGAAAAGGTCTTTGTGAAATTCTATACATCCATTAATAGAGGTTCTGAAATTGACAGGTAATCGTTTTGTATATCGAATTGCAATTTTCTTTGTTATTTATGGATTCAAACCACGTGATAATTGTATTGGAATTGTTTTAAAGAGATAAATAAGAAGATATATTGTTTTAGGCAACCATTTACGGATGATAGACTAGTTGAAATATTCCAATGTCAATTTTGCTTGGGTTGATAAACCTTACTTGCAAAATCAGATTTATGACCCTTAAAAATGATGTTCGAGTTTTACAACGTTAAAGATTCCATAATGTTTTCAATTTCTAATTCAATTGTAAAATCTTTTGCCTCAGCATTAAAATTATATAGAGTTAAGAAGCTAGTCTTTGTGTTATCATTAGTTTGAGAGAAATTTATGCTAGGGCAGCTGTTCAATTTTATAGATATTAGTTTCTGAGGGTACAAATATATTTTTGTTTGTATGGAATCCAACTATGACCATCTAATATATATTTTCAGATATTTGACGAAATAAAGTTTATTAGATATATTACATTCTAATCGACGTTGGCGGTGGATTTGCAGTATCGGTAGAGCGTCGGACACCATCCTTCGCGGCACAGAGTAATGGTCCTTTACGCCCTGAGTTCAAATCCCGTCGAGGTTAACTTTGCCTTTCATTCTTACGGGGTCGATAAAGTAAAGCACCTGTAATGCACTAGGGTAATTGCTGGCCTTGTGCCAAAAGTAGAAGCAATTATTCAATATGTTAACTCTCCGCTTTTTCACTACAGTGTAATTATCTTCTACTCATTTGTTTTTGTTCTTTAGATACTTTAGGTCTCCTTTTGTAACATGGTAGAGTGTGGTTTAAACAAGATTTGGTTGGTATTCCTAGGAAGTCGAACGATTACGTAATGACTCTCTCATCGGCTTGGATAAGATGTTGGTCTCTATGTTCGAACTCTATTACTGGCAATGTGCTGTGTGTGTAATGAGTAATATATTTAAATGTGTTGGTCTTTTATTTTGATTAGAGAGAGAGAGAGAGAAAAGAAAGAGAGAGGGAGAGAGATGTTAATTAAGTCGCTCTGTGGTCTGGTTCGTACGAGTAAGACTATATTTCGGTGAGGTGGTCTAATATGAGGACCAAAACGGAGTTTTCACTATAACAAAAAAGATCAGACAAATCTTCACTGAATATGATCTCTTATTTTTTCATCTATTTGAATTTTGAAGTTGCTTTTCTGCACTCTTGAAAATATATATCATTAATGCTAACAATATTTTCTTAATTTTGGGAGTATTTTAAATTTATTAATATTAATTTTTAACCACCACTTAACTGAATATATGATATGATATTGATGATGATGATGAAGATGTACGAGTTTCAGCAGATGGCTTCTCACGGCTTCAGCAGATGGCTTCTAATTAAGGACCTCTACGTTCTGAGTTCAAATCCCTCCGAGGTTAGCTTTGCCTTTCATCCTTACGAGGTTGATAAAATAAAGCACCAGTAATGCACTAGGGTCGATTTAATCGATTTTCTCCCCCCCCCCCCCCAAAAAAAAAATTGCTGGCCTTGTGCCCAAATCAGAAACCATTAATTAGTCATTACTGTGAACTCTTATAGCAAATGTCAGTAATTGTTTTTTTAACCTCTCAACTATTTCTTTTGAGTCGATGGGAGTGTGGTTAATCGTTGCACCAGTTGCTATTTGTTTAGCTTTTGATGAGATCAGTGAACTACGTGTAAAATAAAATCATTCATTTGTAGGGTTCATTTCTGAAATATCGATAATTGACTAAAAAAAAAAGAAGAAAAAAATCAAACAAAAAAACATTTTTAGTCCCGGAAGTACTATTGTAGGTCCTCTCAGATTGTTAGATTTGAGTGAATGCTATTTTATCAGGTGTCCCTGTCAGCATTTAATATTATATCAATGATTACATAATAATTTATGTAAGTATTATCCGGTATTTATCTATATAAATGTATATATTATATATATATATATATATATATATATATATATATATATATATATATATATATATATTTTGTTATACTTGGGGAGGGTCATATTGTTGTAATAATATTGCCAGAATTAATAACAGAACACACTCACTGTTTGGTTGATTTTCGCTTCTGTATCTTTTATATCAGTTAATTCATTCGGTCCTCAATGTTTACCATTGACTGATCAACGGTCAAAAATACAGATATAATATAGATATGAACACATATATATAGACTAACAAAGTTCTTTCGTTGCACATCTGCAACATCGTCAGTGGTGCTATTATGTTCCTCCTGTTGTATTGTATATTTACGCCTTCTTTATTTAATCTGTTTATTTATTTATTTATTTATTTATTTATTTATTTATATTTCTCTTAAGTCAGTATTGTTTGTTTGGGTGTTGTTATTCCATTCATTTGTTCTGTTTAGCTTTGGCCTTCTAAGTTCTATTTCACTGGCCTCTCTGATTTGCCTATATGCTGGGTCATATCTATGTTTAGATATTATTTTAATTTCTATGTTGTCTATGTTACCGTCATGTTGTTGTCTTGCGTGTTCGTATAGTACTGAACCGTTTTAAGTCCTTTTAGTTCCCCCCAGGGTTGGACTATCATTTCACCTATGCTACGAGCTGTCTCGCCTATGTATGTTGTTGTCATGTTTCTGCAAGCACCCTCTGTACATCTTATGCTATAGACTACGTTTCTAGTTTTACAGTTTATCCGGGGGTTTACTTTACATATAATACATTTCCTATTAGTACAGTGAGTTTTCTTAAAGGGGTATGTTTTGCTGATCAGGGATTTTATGGTAGTTCTTGGCTTTTCTACCACCTTAATCTTTAAGTGGGTTTTTCTCAGGGCCTTTCTACACTGGTTAGCTAATTTCCCTCCTGGGGTAGCGTCCATGAACATGACACTCTGGTATCTTTGGTTGTCATACCATGAGGTGGCTTTCCCTATCTTATGTTTAGTCCTATCTAAGCTATTCCATCATTTGCTCCTGTATAATGGGCAAATTCCTTTCATGTCCAGTTCTATGAGGGTCTTATACTTCTCCGTGGCTACTTCGTATACTCTGACTCTGTCTCTTTGGTTGTAGCCAGAGAACTGCATGCGGTTGATGAGGTGTTGGATGTGTCTTTCCATTTCTGTTGGGTCGCACATGCGGGACACATTCTTCATCACTCGTACCAAGTCTGCGATCAGAATATTAAACTTAACACTACTGGATAGTGCTGAGTTTTTGAGTATCAGGTATTTGGAGGCCATGGGTTTAGCGTAGTGTGAGTGGAGAATGTGGGCCCTCTCGTCTATAGTGTTAATCCAGAGTTCCGTGTCTAATACAGGTAGTCTACTGTTAGGGTGTTTGGAAGGGTAGTCGATAGTTACAGTTATACTCTGGTGTATGGAATTAGCTATGCTGGATAAAATACCAGTGCATTACTGGTATTTTATTTCATCGACCTCATAAGGATGAAAGGCAAAGCTAACTTCGGCGGGATTTGAACTCAGAGACTTGGAGATAATAATTGTTTCTACTTTAGGCACAAGGCCAGCAATTATCCAGTGTATTACTGGTACTTTATTTTATCTACCCCGTAAGGATGAAAGGCAAAGTCAACCTCGGCGGGATTTGAACTCAGATCGTAAAGGGACGTAACTATGCTGGAAAGCATGGCGTCCGACCCTCTCCCGATACTGACAATCCACCGCCAGACTTGGAGATAATAATAATAACAACATCAGCTTTTCTTTATTTACAATTTTTGAATTGGTATATGAAGCCTTTATTAGAAAGCGACAGGCTGCCAGAAATTAAAGGTTTTGAGTCAAAATCATTTTGGGATCTACAAAATAAGCAGTAGTTATGTGTCGGATCACTTCAATTGGCTATAATCTTTTCTAATAATTTCTGAGTTCATGTTAGTGAATGGAATCATTATTCTTCGAGTCGGAATTTATGCAACATCGCTTTCATCAATTTACACAAATTCAAAAATTAGAGAAAACAATTAAAAAACAAAAAAAAACAAAACAAAAAAAAAACGAAGATACTAGTAATAGAACAACAAAGTTTATCGTTCTTGTTTCGTAATGTGTATATCTCTCTCTCTCTTTGCCCCCCTCTCGCTTTCTCTCCCTCCACTCCTCTCCCCCCTCTCTCTCTACCCTCTCCACCACCCTCTCTCTCACACACACACGCAACATAAATAATTATCATACACTCAGTCTATTTCTAAATTCTTATATATTGCAAATAACTAATTTGAAATCATTACATGCTTCTTTTTCTTTTTCTTTTTTAGTTTTACTTGGTTTCTATGGAAACACCAGTCTGATGCACTTTTGGATGTTACGTAGAAATATTGACGGATTTGTGGAAATAAATGAGATTATATATATTCCATAGAAACAGAAAACGACTGGAAGAAATTGTACCAAAAATATAAACTTTTGAATTTACATAAGAAGAATTTATATATGAATGTACATATGAATTTACATATATAAACTAAACTTTCTCGAACAACAAGAACAGCAAATGAAAAAAAGAAAGACTATAACATGTATAAAGCTCGTTAACTGAGGAACATATCATCGCTTTTTCACGTTATATTCCTTTTCTAATCTTTGTACATCTTTCGTTTTCGCTTATATTGAATTTTTCAGTATTTCTTCCTAATCAAATATTTTTTATGCTACTTTACATTGGACAAGTTTAATTCATCTGGAGGAGTGAAATTAGCTAAATATATATCATGGTGTAACAGCTATAGAAATAAGCTTTTCGAGAAAAATATTTCATCAACGAACTTTCCCAGCATTTTCTAATCGGAGTCGTTTATCACTCCAATAAATTTCTCCAATAAGAATACTTATAGTATATGATACAAAACAAGCTCGAGTAAACGAAATTATCGAATGTTGAAATTCCTTAACAAAATTGGATCGCAACGAAACATTTCGAAACTTTACATCTCGTTATTTGAAACAACTGTTTCTTTTGCTAGAATGTACCAAGAAAGAAGAATGGAGAGATCTGTTGGAATGATATTAATTATTCCGTTCGGAATATGTTTTATACTCCTATTTTTGGTCTGTTGTTTTGCCGATGAAATGAAGAAGATGTGTATCCTACCATCGCAAATTCCTTTGTCATACCGCGACACTTCCCCTACCTTCAATACAACACGGCGCCAAGAGGCAGCTGCCGCTCATCAAAATCGCATTGATCTTGAAGATGTTGAAGAACAAGGATTTATTATCGAACAGAACGAAACTGAACAACTGATATCTGAAGAACTACCAATAGATTTAGTAGTCCACGGCAACAATAACAATGGCAGCAATAGGAATAACAACAACAGCATCAGCAGCTGTCATCAACAACATACAGCCTTTTGTAGTAGTAACAGCAGTTCCGAACACTATATCAGTTATGACACAGGTCGACGTATTTGCGATGGCAGCGAGGAGGCAGAAACTTCTTTAATTCCGGCAGTTATTAGGCAGAGCAGTCTACACCGGAACCGAGTGCAGGCATCTTTTCCAGACATACTTAACCACGATATTATCACTTCTGATCTCATGTCTTCGCGTTCTGTTGCTGCTGCTGCCACCGCCCCGTCCACTCCCATCTCCACTACTAGCACCATCACCTCTGATAGCACTACCGCTACTCCTCCTCCTAAGCCACAGCCGAATTCTCACCAAGTAGAAGTTACAGTTTGCGTGAATAACCATTTTCAGCCGACAGACAGTTAGTTACAACGAACATTGTAAATCATTTTGACGCCATATCATTATTTAAGTGAATTCATTTTTCATTTTCCGCATAACTGATACCATTCCGTAATCAGAACGCTCCAAGATACCCAATTATGAGTCACAAACTCATTAACAGTTGCTGTTCTACGATGATCTCTTCGTGTCCATCTAGGTTATCTAAAAACATCACTATTATTATTATTATTATTATTATTATTATTATTATTATTATTATTATTATTATTATTATTAGAGGTTAACTTTGCCTTTCATTCTTACGGGGTCGATAAAATAAAGTACCAGTAATGTACTGGGTAATTGCTGGCCTTGTGCCAAAAGTAGAAACAATTATTATTATTATTATTATTATTATTATTATTATTATTTTAAATTATGAATTATTATTACTAATATGACAGGGATGATGATGATCAGGAAATTGATGAGGATGATAATATTTAAAAAAAAAATACACAAGAAAACGTTTCAGGAATAAGAACATAAGCAAAATATCGCTCGAATCAGGATGATTTTTGCCATTTATGCGCGCCCGCGCACAAAAAAAAAACAAAAAAAAAAACACACACACACACACACGCACACACACGGAGAACGACGGACCCGACAGCTTTAAAATGTAATGACGGCATCTCCACGACTGAATGAAGAGTCCAAAGAAGGACTCACACACACACACGTATATATGTATGTATATATATATATATATATATGTATGTATTGATGGATGGATAGATAGATTGATGCTTGTATATATAGATCCGTGTCACGTAAGACAACGATATTGTACGCTACTAGTTATCCGAAACCTTTTCATCTGCATTTAAAACATTCAAACCCAGAACACCAGTGTAAGGCTATCTGCGCATGTCTGTGAGAAGGTTCGCTTAACACATGTGTAAGGGATATCTGTTTAAGAGTGTGTGCAGCTGCGTTTGTATAAAGGAGTATACTTTTTGCATGTACCAACACGATGGACATAAATGTGCAGGAAAAAAGGTGTTCTACGAAACAACACCGGCAGCAACAGCAGCAGCTATTACTACTACTACTACTACTACTACAAATTCAATGACTGTTGTATCGGCTTTCGTGGAAACTACTACTACTACTACTACTACTACTACTACTACTACTACTACTACTACTAATGCCGATACTACCTTTACCCTATCGTTACAACTATCATAACCATCTTCACCACAAAAACGACGACAACGCCGATGACCTCCACTACCATCAATTTTAACACATACCACCAATACCTACCACCTCTGCCATCCCCACTACCATCAATACCACCTTTACAAAAACGACAAGGAGGATGACTTCCACTACCGTCAATGTCCCCAATATCCCCTATACCACCTCCACTACCGTCAAATGTCCCCCAATACCCCCTATACCACCTCCACTACCGTCAATGTCCCCAATATCCCCTATACCACTTCCACTACCGTCAAATGTCCCCAATATCCCCTATACCACCTCCACTACCGTCAAATGTCCCCAATATCCCCTATACCACCTCCACTACCGTCAATGTCACCAATACCCCCTATACCACCTCCACTACCGTCAATGCTATAACATGCTACCAATACCACATTTACCACCCCCTTTTATAATTTTGTGATCATCATTAGCAATGCAAGCAGAACGAACAAGAGAAAAATAAAGAATGGAACCCCCGCCCACCCATTTGTTAGTTTGCTGTTGAAGCAGACAGTATTGTTATTAATAGTGCCAAGGGTGGTGCTGGATTATCTGAATCGCTTGAACGTTGGACAAAATCGCTTACGTTTCTTTATTTTTTCGGATTCCACCGAAGTCAGTCTAGTCTTTCATTCATCCAGGGTTGATAAAATAAAGCACCAGTCACGTACTGCTTGCCTGCCTACATTGAAAAAAAAAGGAGTTATTAACAATGCTCTGCTATTCAGAAAGGCTGTGATGGTGACACATTACGTCTACTTCTAAAGAATCTCAGGGCCATACTATACAAGTAATTATTGGTTTGCCAGTGTGGTGGTAAATTTTCGATGAAACCAAGTTCACACCTTGATGGTGGTAAATATGAGTCTCACAGCTTCCCATTTATTCGTTTTTATAACACCGAGGCCTCCCGATTCAAGGTTTCCCCGTAGTAATCATTTCACCAAGAGTTTTAATAGCACCGAAGATTCCCGATTGAAGGTTTCCCCGTAGTAATCATTTCACCAAAAGTTTTATTAACAATGAGAAAGTTCTATAACTCTTATAATTTCGCATTAATAAGAAAGTAAAGTGCAGAAACAGTAGAGCAGTGAACTAAATATTTTATAGTTTTTAATGTAGTTCCTATGTGTTGAGAGTCCATACCTTGCTACAGTCGACTTTGCCTTTTTTCTTTTCCATTTAAAGTGATGAGAAAAATTACCAGTAATATACTGAGGTGGATGAAATCGACTATATTCTCTTCTGTCAATAGTAATCTTGTGTTCTAGTCAAACCGTAGAAATCCAGACAAGAGATGAAACAACACTAAATATCATCACTTAACTTCGTGTATTTAAGTCCGTCCACCAGAAGAAAAAAGGAAATAAATAAATAAAGATAGATAGATAGAAAAAAAAAGGACAAAAAAGAGAGAAATACTGGGGAGGTGATAATCAATAAAAGTGTTCAATAAAAGTGTTGAGTCCCGTTAGTTACAGAAAAGGTGTGGCTTCCATCATAATCCAAGAAAATTCTTGTATAACAATTGGAAAATACTTATTGAAACATGTCAAATATAATAATGCATAAGATGAGATTAAGATTAATAGCCTCAACAATTGATACTACTTTCATACCAGTAATGCATTCGGGAGCAATTCGATCAACTATATAATAGCAAAGGAAAAAAAAAAAAAAGAAGAGAGATTGCAGTGCTTGTCTGATGTGAAGCAGAAAAAAATTATATGCATATTTATAGAAGTATATACATCTCGAAATATAGGATCTTTAGTCGTTATTTTAAGATATAACACAGCGGTGGAGTGGCAAATTGATAGAACAGCAGATAACAAGTTTTGTGATATTTTTGATTTTTCATTACGTTTTGAGTTCAAATCCCGCCGAGGTTAGCTTTGCCTTTCATCCTTACGGTGTCGATAAAATAAAGCACCAATAACATACTGGGATCAATTTAATTGACTTTCCCCTCCCTACAAATTGTTAGCCTTGTGCCTAAATCCGAAGCCATTATTTGTTCTAGATCTTTACTTTCTGAGTTCAAATCCCGCCTAGATCAACTTTACCTTTCACCCTTCTGAAGTCGATAAAATAAAGTACCAGTAATGTATTAGGGTTGATATTATCGATTTTTCCATTCCTTTTCTGGCCTTGTTAAAATTAGAATCCATTAATATCTGTTGGTTGTGGAAAGGACCGCCAAAGAAAACTAACTCTGATTAATGTCAATCCATTGGATATGATCCATCGGTCCATATCTCTCTTTCTGTCATTCAATTCCTTTTCTTCACGTTTACTCATTCATCTATCCAACTAAAAAGCCAGCCAGTCGACAAGGCGACCAACCGTGTCTAACCAATTGCCCCACCTCTCATCCATTTATCCATCCGACCATTCGCCCAGTCAACGAACAAATGAACCAACAAGGCAACCAAATCAGCCGTTCTATCTTTTCAACCAGCCAAATATCCACTCATACAGTCATCCAACCAAGCAGCCATCCATCCAAAGTTTCCCTAAACCACCTATCCATTCATGTAATCCTCCAACAATTCAGCCATCCAACTCGCCAATCAACAACCCTTCCTTTCGACCAGGCAGTCATCCAGTCTTCCAATTACTCTTACAAACCGACAATAGAATACCAGAAGAAAACTTTACATTCTTTAATTTCTAACAGGATTCAGCCGACACTTGTTATTGACTTGCTACTACTTTTTTGCTGATGATGATGATAGTAATTTTTGTTATTCTACTACTAATAAAACAAAAACAACAACTTGTTTCTTATCAAGACACAAGGCCGGAAATTGGTGGGTAGGAGAAGGTCAATTATATCAGTCAAGTACCAGTGAAGTACTGGTACTTTATTTTACCAACAATAGAAGGCAAAGTTAACCTTGATGGGATTTGAACTTAGAACTCAAAGAGCCGGTACAAGTAGCGCAAAGCATTTTGTTCGAGACTCTAACAATTCTGCTAATCTATGACTCCTATAATTAATTTCTTACTGGGCACAGAAATTTTATATATGACTTTCGCGAAGTCTTTCCAAAATGATAAGGTACTGTAGCTCTATTTTTCTGGTGATTCCAAAATACGGCCTGTGGTTTACTTAATATTCTCAAAGTATATCCAATCATAATCAATTTATTTGACTGTAAAATTCTACCACCCGAGAAACTACGTGCTATGCAGTTAACCGTTCATTATGGTGGATTGGCAGTAATCGGTAGAGGGTCGGACGCCATGCTTTCCAGCATAGTTACGTCCCTTTACGATCTGAGTTCAAATCCCGCCGAGGTTGACTTTGCCTTTCATCCTTACCGGGTCGATAAAATAAAGTACCAGTAATGCACTGGGTAATTGCTGGCCTTGTGCCTAAAGTAGAAACAATTATTTTTTTCTGGAAAAAAAAACAAAAAAAAAACAACAACAAAAAGAAACAACAAAAGACAAAAAAATAACAACAAAAATAAAAACAATCATTTTCACTTGAAGTTGATTTTCACTTGAAGTTGCTTTTTGAAAAAGCCCCCGTTAAGCTTCCATTCCTACAAAATGTGTGGTTTTGTGCCTGTTAATAAGCAATTATTATTTACTTACAGTGGATTGGCAGTATCGGTAGAGGGTCGGACGCCATGCTTTGACGCATAGAGTTACGGCCCTTGACATTCTGAGTTCAAATCCCGCCGAGGTTAACTTTGCCTTTCATCCTTATGGGGTCGATAAAATAAAGTACCAGTAATACACTGGGTAATTGCTGGCCTTGTGCCAAAAGTAGAAACAATTATTTACTTACCATCCGTGGATTGGCAGTATCGGTAGAGGGTTGGACGCCATGCTTTGACGCATAGAGTTACGGCCCTTGCCATTCTGAGTTCAAATCCCGCCGAGGTTAACTTTGCCTTTCATCCTTACGGGGTCGATAAAATAAAGTACCAGTAATGTACTGGCGGTAATTGCTGGCCTTGTGCCAAAAGTAGAAACAATTATTTACTAACCATCCACCCTCTCTCTTTCATCATCATTGACGTCATGTATCAGACATTGGAATAAAGGGGGAAAAGGATGGTAGAGGAGGCGATGGTGGTGTTATCACCCGACCCCCATTTCTAGATGCTACCTTTCAGCTTGCCACAATGTCTTTCTTTTGTTGAATCAAGGGTTGATGCCACCAACTACTGCTGTTGTTTATTGTCCCCTACATGTCGGCCCTGGTGGCTAATAAATGAAATCGTTATTATCATTATTGTAGGTGATGACGATACCGTCGTCGTCGTCGTCGTCGTTGTTGTTGTTGCTACTGCTGCTGTTACTGCCGCTGTTGCTGCTTTTACAACTTCTATATATTTTTTCTAATCTATTGTCAATATCGATTTCTTACAGGATTTACTAGTTAGCAAAATCGTTACAGTGCCGTGATTAAATATTTTTGATGTGTTTATTTTCGTCCTTCTAAGTTCTGTGTGTACATTCCTCTGGGGGGATGGCGAGCTTTCGATTTATGCATTTTATCTTTTCTGACAGTAGCTGTGTGAATATGTGTAGAGGGGATTGGTCAATAAGACAAAATACCAGTGGTGAGGGTATCGGTTCAATTGACTATGCTGTCTCCTCTTTCGTCAGGTTGACCTTGTACCTCTACAAAGAAAAAAAAAAATCTACAATGTCATTAGATCTGAAATTTACTAGGGATGAGGCAAAGGGAGAATATGTTTCGTTCGATGACAAATGTCTGTGGATAGGGGACTGGGTCAGACAACATTTCTGCACTTGGCCATTCTGGGTTTGGGTTCAATATTTTGTCGAGGTCTTTATAAAGTTTATATATGTAACCAATAGTTATTGTTGTTTAACTTTAGGTTAGCTCTGAGTCAGCTGACTAATGATCAAATAAATTTTAGCCGTGACCTTCCCATCCTTCCTTCAGGCAATGCGTATCGAAGTCTAGATTATCCGATACTTCCCCAATCGCTCTTTTTAAGGGAATAGGGTGTAATTTAAGGGAGGTTTGTCTGCTATTTCTCCAAGGTTGAACGATTAATAATATGCTGCACTCGCTTCTATGCCAGCCTCCATTTCTTTGAAAAAGTTAACACCATGCCAAGTCAAGAGGAATCAATAGGAATACTATATATAATCAATCACACACACACACACACACACACACACACACACACACACACACACACACACACACACACACACACACACACACACACACACACACACACACACACACACACACACACACACACACACACGAAAAATTAATGTAAAAACGAGCTAACGTAGAGCCTCTACAAGTTCGCTCGACTTGTTAAAAATAGTGATCAAATCCCTATCAAATCACCGCATAACCAACTTTAAAAAGGAAAACACACTGAATAATGAATACATTACATTATCTAATCGTAGATGTGTCTGAAATAAAGACGAGATGTTCTTGATGGGAACATCTTTGATCATAGCTCTACTTGAGCAAAACTGACTTGGAGCGCCAGAAAAAAAAAGAAAAAATATTGTCACCATCATCTTTACCAGTCTTTCTTTTACATAGGTACGCTTTAATTTGTGGGGAGAGGAAAGTCGATTAAATCGACCCCACTGCATAAGGATGCAAAGCAAAGCTAACCTAGGGGGGATTTGAGCTTAGAATGTAAAAGGCCGTAACCATATGCTGCAAAGCATGTTTTCCGGTGCTTTACCAATGCTGCTAATTCACCGCCCATTAAAACTGTACATAATTGTTTCTACTTTAGGCACAAGGCCAGCAAATTACCCAGTGCATTACTGGTACTTTATTTTATCGACCCCGTAAGGATGAAAGGCAAAACTGTACATAATATAAAGATTTCACGCCTCTTTAAAAATTCCAATTCTATTTAATAGGTCTGGTTAGTTTTATAATGACTTTAATATATCAACAATATTCTGATTCGTTCAACCGAACTTTTTGACAAGGAAAATAATATTAATAAAATTAATGTTTGACGAGTTCAATGCTTAGAAACAGAAACATAGAATGGTAAGTCTATTAATTAGCTTCCGACAAAAATGAAGTAAGTTAGCCCATTTACATTATCATTCAATCTGGTTATTTCTTTAATTCGAAGTGAATTCAACGGCTAGTTATCCATAACAGTTGAAGGTAGTACAGTATTATAGCAATAGAACCAATTTATTGGCACATCTGGTAACAGAAAAACATGAACGTTTTCAAATCAACGAAGAAGCATCTACACGATCACTCCACCTGCTAGAAATAGCAACCAAATCTTCTTCAAATGACACTGCGATGTAGTTCTGGAGATACAACGTGTCTGAATTAAAGACGGGATGGTCAAGAACGGAGTACCTTTGATCATATGTCTGCTCTATCAACGTTGACCTGAACCTTAACAATGAGCACTTTACTGTCTCGTTCGTGTTTGCGAGTAAGTTTTGTATCCCTAAGCCAATAACTGAAAATGAATTATTTCCCTATCTAATTAAACTAAGATGAGTTGAAAATAAGTCTGTTTACTTGTAAGTCACAAGGCTGCACTATTCCTCTAATAGCTTTTTTTTTTAGAAAGACATAATTATTACTCCCCACTGCCTAGCTTCACACGTCTTATAAACTAGTAGTTCAAAGCTTTATCCATTCAGCTATGACACATATCTCAAATGAAAGAAGGTTATAATAATTTGTTAATTAGAGTTGGAACCTTAGGATAATAGAGTAAAATATTTTGCCTTGTAGCTAGGAACCCATTAACTTATCTATCTGCCCAAGGTGAGATATATTGATTTCTTACATTGGTACCAGGAAACAAACTTGTATGAAAGGTAGTATGTCCGATTAAATTGATCCTAGCATACATTACTTATTTTATCGATTTTGGAGGAATGATATTCGGATGAATTGATATTCAGAACATATATGGGCGTAATTAAATACAAAGGGATATTCAAGCCAGCACATTATCGTTTTTGCTAACTCCACCACGTTTTTTCGAATGGTTTCTCTACTCTGTACTCCACCATACGCATTTGAATGGTTTTCACAAACATAGAACACAAATAGAAATACCAAGACGTTGTCTAAGCAAGATTATAAGTTATAATGGAGGGGGGGGGGGGACACAGCGATACAGTTTCAATGTCAATTTACAGCCGAAACTTTACTTTTCAATTTTCTCATACTCAATAAAACATTTCTCTTCAACTAAAACTCCGCTGTTTACCTGAAACAAACTGAACCAATGGTTTTGTTTTTAAAACAAAAGAGCAGCTTGATACTTGGGTCGGGGGTAGTCGTTCTTAACGCAACCTATATTTATTTATCATTTATTTATTTTTATTTATTTATTTATTCATTTATTTTTATTTATCATAAGATAGGTTTATTTTGGATTTCACGGAGACTGATATAAATATTTTCTACGAAGAAAAATCCTACCTGAAACATCAGAATTCACCTTTATATTATCAGCAAACGAACTTATTTTATTTAACGAATTTTAATGCTTTCTTTATTATTTTTACAGACACAGAACGATACTCGTTTCTACGAATTCTAGTTTTTTCTTCCTGTCTGATACCAACTCAACCACTCTTCCTTTGTTTTCTTGTGATTAAAATATGTATTTTTTATTAAAAATAATTCTTTTTCATTAAGGTTATTTCACAAACACGTTCAATCATCTTTACTGTGCTTTACCTTCCTGATTTGAATTAGATATTTCCCCCGTGTCTATTATTCTGTAATACTTGCGCTGCCTGTAGTTTTACTCTAATTATTATTGAGCATTAATCGTTCTAATCTCGACTAATTAACGTTGTGCTTCAATCATGGAAGACCTACATTAAAACTATAGGACTGATCAATATATGTATATGGAAGAGAGTCTGCCTGATCTTCTTTTCCTAAATCATAGTTACACAAACTGGATAATACTTAAATTGATTTCAGATCTGCAACCTCTAAAAATCCAAACGGGGAGTACCATCAAAAAGGGGCCCCAAACGGGGAGAAATGAGGCAAAATGGGGAGATTTTACACAATGAAAGCTATACTCATTTTCACAAGAGAAGACATCTCCCACCTACCCCAGAGTAGGTGGGAGATCTCTCCGTCGGACGGGTCTGTGATTTTTCAAGACCTGTTGTTATCACAGTTTAAGTTTGGTAAAACTACAGCCTGCGCTGATGCCATTCATTCATCTTATAAAATTAGTTAGAAAAAGCAAAGAATATTTTGTAAACAATGTTTTTTTTTATAAAAGATTTATCACGACAAAACAAAAACAAAATTAAACAATTATAAGGATAAAACAATATCTAAAAAGTATTTTTGGCTCGTGTATATTTTAAGAAAAGATATTTCTTAAAATTAAGATTCTGTTCTACAGTATTTCTAGGTAGAGTTGACATCCACCTAACGTTTTGTTGGACTATTTACACTTCAACTTACATTTAATTTAGTGTAATAATGATTTTAACATAATTCATAGAACGCTGCAAAAAAAAAACAGAATTTATCTCTTGTAATTAGGGAATATATTCATTTGGTTGTGGAAATTTGTGTACCCAATTTATTCATCTATATATATATATATATATAAGAGATGAATAAATTGGGTATAATACCAGTTTCTTACCAAATGCGAAGAAGCTAGATATAGAGGGGGAAAGGGCACAGAGCATAATTAAAAAAAAATTATCCATATACAGTGGCGGTGGAACATGGGGTTGCCCTCCTCCAATAATTATATTTTCTCCCCAAACTAACAAAACACACATCAATTTGGAAATGTGCTACAATCTATGTACATGTTATGTTTATCGCATTCCATGTTTTCTGACCATTTTAGTGTGCAAAGATCTAAACTAATCAATACAACCAAATTGTCCAAATCCCCCCGCCCCCAATTCACAAATGCTTCCATCACCCCTGATATATATATATATATATTTATTGTAAAATTTCTCCTTTCTACTCATAAATTTAACTATTCCAGTCAAATTTCTAATTCGTTGAGTATCTTATTAAATTTAATAAAAAATTAAAACAAAATACCTATTATTTGGTGAAATGTATTCTGATTTTGTGGAGAATATATATGAGGGAAGTATATTGATCGTTATCAGGTATTTTGTTTTAATTTTTTAAATTAAATTTAATAAGATACTCAACGAATTATGTAATCTTACATTCAGTGCAGATTGTCTCTAATTTTGATATATCTTAATGTACACTAATCTGTGTATGGGTATATTTCATTCACTTTCTTATAATGATTAAGGCTCGATTTTATTCTCTGAATTCTATCTTGAGCTGATTTTTGAGACAAGACATGTTTGATTGTGTATCATTCATGACATCCTTTACTTTGAATGCAATAATAATAATAATAATAATAATAATAATAATGATTTCTTTTAATAATGTTTTCTTTATTAACCACAAGGGTTTACATAAAGTAGACATTAAGGACAGTACAGGACAATACAGGACGGTACAAATGGGCATTCCTGCGTGTAAAAAACAAAAACAGAGGATGTAACAAAAAAAAATAACAATGAAAAATTCCCCAATAGGGGGGAGACTTCTGAGGGACATTCGTAGAGAAAGCCCATTAAAAAGCCACAGTGACCCTGACCACCAGGGCAAGTGCCCTCTCCCAGTTTTCCACCTTTAATTTACAGACACATACTCAGAGTAGGCCCATTTACTCGGGCCATTCTTGCCTTTCTCACCCATCTTTCAACAAAATGCTGGGAAGAGAGCACTTCCCTCTCTACCCTGATTTTCTTTTTCAAATGAAATTTGCAAAAGTTAATCAGGGCATTACCGAAGAGGTAAATGCTCGTCTTCAGCCCTTTCAAACGTGTCCACCATACTATCTCTTTCGCCATGGCCACCAGACAGATAAAAACTGACTGCCCTTCCCGGCTAAAGGGAGAGGGCGGGGCAATCCTCACGATGGACTCAGCTGATAGCTGGATCCGTCCTACACGCGACAGCAGGTGTTCGACATAAACCCACAAGTCAGCAATGCTCGGACACTGGACGAGTGCGTGCAGGACGGTTTCGTCGCCCTGCGCGCATCTCGGACATGCCCGCCTGACAGCACCTCCATGCTTGTAGAGTTTATCCCGAACTGGCAAAGCTCCTCGGTAGCACTGCCAGGCCTGGGATTTCTGGAAGTTGTCCATAGGCGCCGGCCGGAAAGTTCTTCCGAAGAGATTGGCTAGTTGATTTTTGTCGACGCCTAGAGTTTCCCGAAGTACGTAGTCGCTCTTCCCCTCCACTAATCCTCTCTAGAACGCCAAGGTGGATGTTCCACCGATACTGGTGCCTAGCTGGCAGAGGGCAGTGAGCACCTGGAGACATTCCAGTTTCCAAGCGCTCCCTCTCGGTCTTCGCTTGACCCAGGACTGCAGCTCCACAAGGAGACGAGCTGGGGAAAGACGCGTCGAGCAAACGGCGACCACACCTGATCAACGTCGAGGAAGAGGTGGAGATGTCGTAGCCTGAGCGCGTGTCTGCGCATTATCAGCCACGGCATGCCCAGCCCTCCACCTAGCGGATGTTGACAGCAGATGGAACGTCTGACCATCGGAGCGCGTCCCTTCCACAAAAAGCGAAAGAGCAAACGCTTCAGCGCAGTCAGGCGAGGCTTAGGACAAGGCACAACGGTCAGGCGGTAGTAGATGACGGACGCGATGTATGCATTCGCCACCCCCGCTTGAAGAGGTCGAAATTAATCGGTATTTAGCCCTTCGGGACTAAATTCCAATTTGAACTTTGCATTTAGCAAATACGTCCCGCCAAAAAAAAAAAAAGAAGAAAAATGGCGTCATTCAAAAAATCTATTTCTTTGCCATGTATCTACACAAAAATTACCCATTCAGCAAGGTATCATTCTCAACCTTCTCCTTCTTCGTGGAGTCTCGCTTTCCTTTTCGTCTTCTTCATCGTCATATAGTGAAAGTCAGGCGAACGCCACTCCTTTCTCTTCTTCATCAAGCGGTGGTCGTGAAGTGGTTGCTGCTGATGTATTTGACAACAAAGGAGGTAGCAGCGGCAGCGTCAGTGTTAACAATAACACCAGTGGTAGCAACAGCAGCAACAGCAGCAACAGCAACACCGTTTAGCAGGGTTATGGGCCTGAAATTATCGATAACATCCCCCTTGTCCGGGTCTTTTCTCAGCAGCGCCAGCGCTCCTCGGCTCACAAAACTGAGAATGCTCCCGGTCTGCTGCCAGTTGCAGTAGATGTCTGCCAAGAGGTCACCGAACAAGTCTGGCATAAATGCATAAAGCTCATAGGGCAGACCATCCAAACCTGGCGATTTACCCCTCGTGCAGTTAGCCATCGCTTCCCGTATTTAACCGGCTGTTATTGGCTTTTCACAACACTGTGCTGGGGTCGTCGAGAGCTGAGGCTGTCCGTCGAGGTATGCACTGAAGTCCATGCCGCGTTTCGGCCCGCCACTGCTCCCGAACAGTTCAGCAAAGTGCTGCTGAAAAGCTTCACACATCTGCTCGGGTTCGAGCAACACGCACTCGTTTTGGTCAGACAAAGACCGAATTGTTGCTTTGTTGCCACGTGTCGCCTCTTCCACCCGGGCCCATTGGACGGCTTTTTCCCCTCGTGTTTCAGAGCACGCGCTCTAGCTCTGACAACGCAGCCTTCGTGTTTTGCGTTGAAGAATTGGTCGAGTGCCAATCTCGCCGCAAGCACGACGGCTGCGATGCCTGTCCTAAACGCCTCTTCTAGCTTTCTGACTAGCTCTCGCTCTACTCTATTTTCCTCTATCACTAGTCCTTTGCTAAACCTAATCGACTCTACTGTAATTGCCCTTTTCAGGGCGAACCACCACCTGTTGTTGACGTCCGCTCCCGTCAACGCCCGCTTAACTAATACGCTAATCCGGTCTCTGTAGGCTTTGAGCGCCGGGAAAGACGCATTCAGCTTCCAGTAACCGGGCCCTTGTCTATGAAGTCTGTCTATGTAGATCTCACATTACACAAATTTGTGGTCTGTGTAGTCGACTATTTTAAATTGTGGACAACTTATACTGGCCTTACCTAGTTCTCTGCAGAATACCCTATCGAGATACGATCTGGATGATCCGATGCGGTTTGTCCATGTCCACATTGGCACATTCGGGTGATCCAGTCGATACCTGTCAGACAGTTCAAAACGTCTGAGCAGGTTGGTGAGGTTCTTTCACCCTCCTCCCCTATCCACTAGCCCCACACAATCCCAACGTGCATCCAAGATACCGTTCCAGTCGCCCACTATCACTAAAGAGCGGGATGTTCCAAGAAAGGTCTCTAGACGTCTGAAGAAATCTGACCGTCCTGCCCCTGTTGGGGCGTAGATGGCTACTAGCCTGAAAGCACTGCCTTCGCTGCCGGTCACGTCCAGCACCGCCGACTTACCTTCTGGGTCTAGGAAGATGGCCCGTATGGCGAGATCCAAGCCTCTCCGAAAAAGAACGGCAACTCCCCCCCCCCGATCCTGGACGGCTGGGAGATGCGTATACATCATAGCCGCCGAAGATCGGTGCGAAGGCTTGTGCTTCGAAGATTCTGGTCTCGATGATGGCCACTACATCTATGTTTAGTGACCTGAGGTCGTTGAGCAGGTGACCCTGCTTCCAAGATGACCCCAGGCCACGTGCATTTATACTGCCTATTCTGAGTACGGCCATGTTGGATGAGAAACGGGGCAAGTGAGAAAGGGTCACTTACCTTGATCGTGTGGTGAAGGGACAGTAGAACCGTCCCTTTGGCTGGTCATGGGTGTTTCCAAGAGGATGTCAGTGTATATCCTCTTGGTAACCGACCCTCTGAAGTCTCCAACTGCGTTGGGGAATTTTTGTTTTAAAGGTTTGTAATGTTCTATTTTGATATCAATGATGCTTATGTTTGTCGGGAGAGTTCTTGGTGTTGGTGGGGTGTAGTAGTTTTTTACTGTGATGTCTGTGTGCTGCTTTATGTGTTGTATGAGTTCTTTTTTTGCCATGTTTATGGCTGTGTACTTTTTGGGGGAGGGGTGATTTTGTTGTTGTTTTCTTCTTGTTGCTGTTTGGTGTGTGTGTTTTGTTTGCGTTGTTGGTGTTTTTGGTGATGCTGGTGGTGGTGATGGTGGTGGTGTTGCTGCAAGTTTCCTTGCTGCCTTTACCACTCTTTGTGTGCCTTCGCTTTTGGAGGGTTAAGCTAAGGGTTTTTTTGGGGGTTTTTTTTTGTGGTAGATCGTTTGCCACTTCACTCCCGCCTCAAACTCCATGTCGGATTCCGTGGCGTCCGTGGCGTCCACGGCTGTTAATAATAATAATAATAATAATAATATATATATATATATATATATATTATTGAGTAAAATGACAGGAGGCTGGAATGGTGAAATTCCTATTACATCACGGTTAACTATACGGAATGACCAGTTCTATCCAGTGGTGTATCACCTAACTTAAATACATGCGCACGACAAGATGCATAAGTGTATATCAACATATGTGCGTGTGTATGTTATATATATATATATATATATATATATATATATATATATATATATATGAAAAGATTCAGGACCCCGACGGCTGAGCTCCGGCTGTTTTGACAGTTAGATCCGAACTAAAGCGCCAGTATTAGAACGGCGCGAATCTAGCTGAACTTATCAAGGGATACAGTCCATATATGGGCAGACAGTCAAAGCAAAAAAATCTTTAAAGTTTTTTTTTTTTTTTTTGTTTTTCTACGGAAGTAGTCAGTGATCGGGAGGGTGGGGGTTTAGATCAAATGGCTGGTTTAGTCCTGCTAAATGTCGTGTTTTATGGATTGGTAGTATCGGTAGAGGGCCGGACGCCATTCTTTGCAGCATAGAGTTACGTCCCTTTATGATCTGAGTTCACACTAAGATAGAGGAAACCCTAAGGATGCTTAGGGTTTCCTCTATCTTAGTGTGTGAGTGGGAAGGATATTGAAGCCAAGATCTACCCACCTGGGTCGTGAGGAGATTTGAGGGTAAGTTATGTCCTATATATTCCGTGTTTACACGAGGTAACGAGTTCATCCTTTTTTTTAAATAATTGGTCCTTGGCAAACAACATCTGGATCGTTTCCTTCGAGCATAAATTGCACGGACGGCGTCCTCCCGAGTAAGCTTTTGCCTTGAAAAGTAGGCCTATATTAAATGATAGGTAATGTTGTCTTGGTCAGAAACTGCTGTAGACTGTCGTCGGGCCGGGTTTCTAAATGAATGTTGGTGTTGGTAGTACCGGGTTTTAAACTCACAAGCGGTTAATCCGATGTAGGCCTTGTAGAAATGTTCCGTCCTCACGTTGCACTGGTAGACCACGTTTCGTTCTCAGCATCTATTGTTGAGGGGGCACGATGATCTATCCAGACAGATACAACTTCTAGTTTGCTCACCACTAATATCGTTTTTGTTTCTGTTAGAGAGGAGTTTTGTATTGTTAGATGAAGCAATGTTTTGTGCAAAGTTGGGTGTAGTGCTGTAGAAGAGTTTAAGTGTTTCTGTTGATATTGTGGTAGCGGTGTTGGGGTGGGAAGTGTTTATCAAGAAGTCTGAAGAAGATCTTCCCAATTGGTGTTACGACTTCAGCATTGTGGGGAGGATTGAACCATGTTACGGCGGCATCGCCTGCTAGATCCGGTATTTGGGCCTGGATAATAGGAAACTTCCTCCTTGAAGCCGCTTCTTTTGAGGGCCTAGTTGTAGTAAGGCGCGTGTTCATTGAAGATCTGCTCATTTGCGGACAAGCGTGACATACGGGTATATCTGATATATATGTATATATCTATATGTATGTCTGTGTATATATGCATGTATATGCACTTATGAGCACCACTGTACTTACGATATCCATGATATTAATATTCTGCGTCTGTAAACACCTTTCTAAACCAACACCACTAATTATACATTGGTCATTAATTCACTGGGTAATATAATTATAATTTAACACGCTGCAACTCAGGACTGTTATCTAACTGGCCACATTTAAGAATAAACACCACCAAATTAAACGAAATCATTTGACATTGTGATATAATGTCAAATGTCGGCATTAGTAGATTTCGTCACTGATCACATCTGACATCCTGCTGCCAATGTCCTCGCACGTTAACCCCTGAAAAGTTGGCTTTCAGATGACCGAGAATAGGATAGGATAGTCAGGCAAAGAAAATCAGTGTTCAGACTGGTGTGAGAGGTGTGGTTAATGTTCAGCCTGAACAAATACAGGTAAATGTCTATAGGGCCGCATCTTCTTCCCCGCTGATATGCAGTAAGCCGATGGTTAGGTTTAAAACTTGCAAAAAGAGAACTTTGCTAAACTTCCCCAAGGACCAAGTGGAGGAACTAAACAAGGCACTTTGTTGTGTCAGCAGCCGTAGGGATAGCCAAACGAAACAATATTTTGGGTAGGTTGTACCAAATTCTCATTCTGTAAGAAGTAAACTTCAGGTGAGTAGAGATAGCAATGATAATTTGGTCTCGAATTGATTGCATTTTAGGTGAGCATAACAACACTTGAATTTAATAATTCTCCCTGTCGATCATATATAAAAAGAAAACATCCCAGAACGCCGGGCTTATATATTCTATAACAAGCTAATCTAAATTAATTTAGTTTCGCCAGCAAACTAGGTTATATATATATTTTCAATAATTATTGCTGACATTGTTCTTGTTAATGTGGCTTTTTTACTTTTCCTCCCTACGCAATCAGATATTAGTGACTTTGCCAAATACCTCCAAGTTTTATTGCTTCACTAAACGATGCCTGACCTTATTTCATAAGTACAAATTGATAAATAAGCACATACTTGTATACTCATAGAAACCCACACATGCAAATCACGTAGATAATATTACAAATCCAGGGGCGGTGCAAGCATTTTTTGAATTGGGGGTGCCAAATTTGGTCAATTTAGTTGTAGTGATTAGTTTAGCTCTTTCCACTCTAAAATGGTCAGAAAACGTCGATATGCGATAAACATAACATGTACGTAAATTGTAGCGCATATCCAATTAGATGTGTGTTTTGGTAGTTTGGGGAGAAAATATAATTATCGGGGGAAATCTTGGACCCACTGCCCCCTCCCCCAGTTCCTACGCCCTTTATATATATATAATGTAAAAAGAAATAAGGCTCTGTACCCTTTCCTAAGTGGTTGATATATCGAGCTTCTTCGCAGTGGTTGATATATATATATATATATATATATATATATATATATATATATATATATATATATATATATATATATATATAAATAAGTTGAAATAAAATGAAAACGAAATTTCATTTCTCACTCTTAGTATGGCACTTACTTAAATGTAAGTATGTATGTATACGTACATACATATATGTATACAGACGTACAGTAGCATACATATATATATATATATATATATATATATATATATATATATATATATATATATACATACAGGTACACATACATATATGCACGTATCAGTTTAGCGGACGCTTATTATAACGCCGCTTTGTTCGTTTGTAAACAAACTGAACAGCCTGAATTTATGCCATACGGTGTTAAGGCAACCACAGTGTTGAACAAAAAGGTGACGTGGTTGCCTTAACACCGTATGGCATAAATTCAGGCTGTTCAGTTTGTTTACAAACGAACAAAGCGGCGTTATAATAAGCGTCCGCTAAACTGATACGTGCATATATGTATGTGTACCTGTATGTATATATATGTATATATATATATATATATATATATATATATATATATATATATATATATATATATATATATATATATATATGCATGCTACTGTACGTCTGTATACATATATGTATGTACGTATACATACATACTTACATATATATAAATATATATATATATATATATATATATATATATATATATATATATATATATTGATTTATTATGGGTATTGGGGAGCTGTGTAACTCTAAAGTTTCACCTGCGCACTCACAGGATCACCAGCCATATCTAATGATCCTTTAAGTACACAGGTGAAACTCCAGAGTAACAAGGTTCTTCACTTAGTCATAATAAATTAATATTTAAATTCTACTTCGGTATTGAGTTTCCATTCTTACGTCCGTCAATAATTCACGTACTCTCAGGTCTAACTATTTTATTTTACATTAAAAAAACATTATATACGATAAAAAAATAACATTACAAGAAAACCCTTATCTACGAAACTAAACTATACAATTACCAATTTTACAAGCACACCCTCTCATTCCCACACCTCTTATTATTTGGGACCATCCCCATGTCTACTACACGGCACTCTCTTATCATCTTTTCTCTATATCTACAACCACCAAATTATCCCCATCTCTATATCTAACATACAAAACACTCTCACTATCCTCTCTATATAGCAATCATCTCTAAACTCTCACCCTCGCCATCCCTACCACATCCTCTCTATATCAATAAACATCAATCTCTTCCCCTCTCTATATCTAATATACAACACACTCTCCCACCCCCTCTATATATCAATTACCAGCAAACTATCCCCCTCTTTATATCTACCATACAAAACTCTCTCTCATTCCCTCTCAATTTATCCATCACTACCAAACGCCCCCCCCCCTCTCTATATCTATCAATATCCACCTCTATCTATCCTCTCATTCTATTCATTAATACCAAAATGTCCCCCGCTCTATATCTACTACTCGGAACTCTCTTCTAATCCTCCTCTCTATAGCAAGTAAAACCAAACTCTTCCCCTCTCTACATCAATCATACAACATACTCTCCCAATCACCCTCTCTATATCAATTAACATCAAACCCTGCCCCTCTTTATATCTACTACACGGAATGTTCTTACCAATCCTCCTCTCTATATCAATAAATATCAATCCCTCTCCCTCTCTATATGTAATCTACAACACACTCACCCAACCTTCCTCTCTATATCAATTACTATGAAACTCTCCCCCTCTCTATATCTGTATCTATGTCTTCCATCTATATCTACATAACATGTACATAAATTGTAGCGCATATACAAATAGGTGTGTGTTTTGGTAGTTTGGGGAGAAAAATATAATAATAATTGTTTCTACTTTAGGCACAAGGCCAGCAATTACCCAGTGCATTACTGGTACTTTATTTATAATAATAATAATTACTATTTTTGTTCTTTTTGGGGGGCGGGCGCGGAGGGGGGTCTCCTTCCCCCTACTTCCAGTTCCACCGCCCCTGAAATTACTATAACATATATTAATTAGCAGTAGTACTAATACACAACAATAAAGGCTTATATGGAAGCATATATGGTATGTTTATGTATAATAAACATATATAAGTCGCGCTGTGAGTCTCTCTTATCCTCACACGGTTACTAAGGTAGCTGTGACATGATTAAAGGCCAGGGCCAGATTTAATGGGGAGCAAAGGAAGCAATTGGCCCCCTTGCAGTGTGTGTGTGGGGGGGGGGGGGATCAGCAACGGCCATAACAATTTATTTGTGCCCTCAGGTGGATTTTTTTAGTTTTAGGATGGTTAGAATTTTTGAATTTAATACCTGAATAAATAACTTTTCAATTCCAACTAGTTGCACCAAGCTAACTTTGATACGTAAAATTGGGGGGTTTCCTGTGTATTCTAATTTCTGTGTATGAGCCACCCCCCAATCTGAAGTGCCCCGTGCTCCCCAAGGTCTAAATCCAACCCTGATCACAGCGAGACATATATGTTTATCATACATATTGTAAATGTTTCCTTATACGCCTCTATCATATATATATACATGTGAGAGGATGAAGGAGCGTGGCTTTGTGGTTAGGCTATTCGACTAACAATCGTAAGGTTGTGAACTCGATTCTCAGCGGCACGTTGTGTCCTTCAGCAAGACACTTTATTTCACTCTGCTCCAGTCCACGCAGCTGGCAAAAATGAGTTGTGCCTGTAATTCGAAAATCTCGCCTTGTCACATACTGTGTCACGATGAGAACTACGATAAGGGTACGCGTTTCTGTGGAATGCTCAGCCACTTGCACGTTAATTTCACGAGCAGGCGGTTCCGTTGATCGTAGCAACTGGAACACTCGTCGTCGTAACCGACGGAGTGCCAGTAGTTAGTTACATATAAAAGGGGTTACTAGGTTATGACTAGTAAGACGACTATTCAGCTTAGTACTTAAAAAAGTAGAGTGTAGGTATCATAATGATTTTCTGCCCTACGGTTGAGCTTCTACCATTTCAGCAGCAATCTCTCTCTCTCTCTCTCTCTCTCTCTTTCTCTCTCCCTCTCTCTCTCTCTCTCTCTCTCTCTCTCTCTCTCTATATATATATATATATATATATATATACATATATATATATCAAAGGTATATATTGAGTTAGAAACTCAAAATAGTCTCTTACAATTCCGGTTTGTATTTATTTTCTTGATTTATTCTTAAATTGAGTCAGGCAAACCCTATTGTCTATAGTTAGTATTCTTTTCACCTTAGCGAATCTGGTCCCTTACGATTTGAACACATATATGTATACATCTGTGTTCGTCTTTCTTTTCTATTCAATTATAATATATTATAATATATATATATATATATATATATATATATAAGTAGAAGGGGTATTTAATTTGTTGGAAGTCCGACAAATATATATGTTTATAACTGATTTAGAGCACTCAACAGTTACTGGAGGGTTTTAAAAGTATTTCGAGTTAGTGAACAATGCAGTTAGTTACGCCAAAGGAATTTGTAATTGTCTGTGGTTAGTCGTGGAGTGCCAACATCAATGGAAAAAGCGGTGAAGGATCATGAGATGAAAAACGGAGAACTTTTCTTCGCTGGAAAGTGTAATCCCCAAAATAACTTACTACCCTTATACACACACACACACACACACACACACACACACACACACACATATATATATATATGTGTGTGTGTGTGTGTGTGTGTGTATAAGGGTAGTAAGTGAATTTTTGGATTACACTTTCCATTGACGTTGGCACTCCACGACTAACCACAGACCATTACAAATTCTTTTGGCGTAAATGCTTCGACATTGTTTAATTACATTAATAAAAATAGTTATTTTTACTAAACCTGTATTGCGGCAGCGTATGGGCGAGTGTTATATAAATCTATGTATCTAGGGCGGGTAAAATTCCCGAGATCCATGGACGAGTTCTCACCAGCGGTCTCTGTCCTTCATCACAGCCGCCATGTCCTGTGTCTCCCAGAGACAAGTGTTTGTCCCGGGTCTCCCTCTTCCACTGTGTCCGTGTAGAGGCTCTCACAGGACCACAGAGTGCAGTGTCAACTCTGAATGTCGGTGAGCATGTCCAGCTAACCTCAGTCTCCTCTGTGTCACTTTCGAGCTGACCTTTGGGAGGCTCCATACAGCTCTGACTTCTTCATCCTCAGTGTATACTGATTAATGTTCAGACGCATCTTCAGCATTCTCGTGTAGTGAGTTTCTTGGTCAGTTAACATAATATATCCCTTCCATATACTGTACCGATTGTGTTGTTATTTCTGTTTACCTTTTACACACACACACATACACGCACACACGCACGCACGCACGCACGCACGCACGCGCGCACACGCACATGCACATATATATATATATAAAGTACCTGTCTAGTACTGGGGTTGATTCTTCCTTTATATCTCTTTCTCACTTCCTTTCTTTCACTCTCTATCGTTCTTTGAAAGATATCCGCTGTACTCAGGTCTGGAGAAGGGATGGACTTCGCAAGATTTAAAAATCCCTTATGAAACGTATGTCAATGTAGAGAAGGCTGAGATGGTATGGACATGTGATGCGCATGGAGGATGACCGCTGGGTAAAGAAGTGCCCAGAAATCTCAGTAGAAGGAAGACGCAGAAGAGGTAGACCACGTAAAACATGGGCGTAGGTGGTGAGAGCAGACCTCAGATCGCTGAAACTCACCGAGGAGATGACGAATGACCGTGGCAAGCTGAGAGATGCTGAATAGGACCCGTCCAACCCATGCAAGCAGGGAAAAGCGGACGTAAAATGATGATGATGATGATGATGATATATATATATATATATTTAAAGGTTAAACAAGGTCCAATGAATAAATCAAAGAATTAGTTTTACAATAGATTGGAAGCACTCAACAGTTATGTTTTTGCGGAGTTATAAATATTAATTCAAAATATTAACAAAAATAGAACTTCTTGTGATCAAGTATATTTTATTATACATATTTCAGAGGTACTGAACTAACTTCAACAGTACGTCCTCATCAGATAAAATAAGATGATGCATGACATACCCTGACATAGTAGATGGTTAAGATCCATAGTAGATGGTTCCGTATAATCTCATTTAAACGGAGCTGATGATCCGTCTAAGGTGAAACAAATTGTTCTCAGAAATGTTGAATTAACTGTTGTGGAAGTACTTATATATATATATATATATATATATATTGGTAAACGGAATAGAAATATATATATATTTATATATATATATATATATATATATATATATATATATATATATATATATATATATATATATCATTATATATATATATCAAAATGTTTTTAATTAAGCATACAGTATATTGCCAATTCATGTATACATCGCTATTTCAGAGCACCAATTCTAATTTTCAATTTTTGATGGACCGGCAATCGCTCTGTATAATCAGTTCCTGATTATTACTAGAATCCATCATCTATAATTTTCAACAGGCAAAGGCGAGTGCTAAGCTCTGGTGATTACCAACAGTATGAAACAGATCTGTCAGCTTATCTCCCTTTGTTTTATTGAAAAAAGAAGTAAGTGACATAGTCACTACTTTAAAATAATAGCGCAAGGTCTTTAAAATGTTTTTAATTAAACATACAGTATATTGCCAAATATACTATATATACATTCATGTATACATCGCTATTTCAGAGCACCAATTCTAATATATATATATATATATATATATATATATATATATATATATATATATATATATATATATATATATGTGTGTGTGTGTGTGTATGTATGTAAAATGAGTTGTACCTGTAATTCAAAGGGCTATCCTTGTCACGTTCGGTGTCACGCTGAATCTCACTGAAAAGTACGTTAAGAGTACGCTTGTCTATGGAATGCTCAGCCACTTGCACGTTAATTTCACAAGCAGGCGGTTTTGTTGATCGGATCAATTGATACACTCATCGTCGTTACCGACGGAATGCCAATAAGTCATCAGTCATGTATGTATGTGTGTGTTTGTGTGTGTACGCCTACATATACCCACATAACTATTATAGATTTAATTGTTATTTCAAAACAGCCAAACAAAGCGGAAGCATTAGGACAACAACAACAACAACACACTCTCTCAAGAAACAAATAGAGAAAAATTAGAAGTAGGTAGAAAATGTAAAAGAAGTAAAAAATTTCACCACAATAAAATCTGACGAATTTATAATCATTTGTTTGGAAGGTAGTATAGCTTGAATATTTAATGAATAAAAACACTTCCGTATTAAGCAGGCTAATCTCTACTCCAAACCTATAAAGACTAGAAATAAAGAAAAAGAAAAACAAAACAAAACAAAACAATCCGTACGTTTGGAAGGTAACCAGATTTGGTTTCCGAAAGAAAGAATAGAATATTTAACGTCCAAATAACAATGTCATTACGTGCCGTGCCTTTATATTATACAGTTTATGTTTTGATTGTATATTGTCTATTATGTCACACGACTGACATGTATCTATGAATACACACACACGCACACACACAAACACACACACACACACGCACACACACACACACACTCACACACACACACACATGCACATATATGTTAAAGATAAACAGAAATAACAAAACAAACGACACAGTACATGGAAGAAATGTATTAGTTTAACACTTGAAATAGCAGGAAGAGAGTCTTAACATTTCGGACACTAGTCCTTCATCAGAAGATAGAGTTAGAAACAGAAGATAAATAGAGAGTAAATAGTGATGAGAAGAAGGAACGGGGAAAATGAGGAAAAAAATGAGGGGGAAAAAAACACACGTGCATATTCAGTCTGCCATCTTTATAATGTAGACATAGGCGCATTTGTTCATATTTCCCCGTCTTTAAGCTAGTTTATATATTTTTCTCAACTATTATTTATTGCGATTGACTGTTAATACAATTATTTTCTGCATTTGGGAGTCTCAAATTTTCAAGTGTTCCCTTATATCTTCCACGATAACTATTGGTAGAAACAACATTTGTAATAACAACAATAGCAACAACAGAAACAACGGTTGCAATAACAAAAACAATAACAACACTTGCAATAACAACAACAACTCTAGCAATAGCAGAAACTTGCAATATCACCAACAACAATAGCAATAAACTAACGACGGAACATATACACACTCGCTTGATCTGCTAGAAAAAGCAATCAAATTTCCATTAAATCACATCTCATCGTCTAAAAAAATAAGACATATTCAACAATGTAATACTTGACATGCAAACATGAAAGTTTGTCATAGCTGGAATACCTTTGATCAGAGGTCTAGTTAAGCTACCACCACCACCACCACCACCAAGAACAGCAGTACCCACATCCACTACCGTAATTTCAGAAATTAGAAAAAAAAAAAGAAATCAAGGGCAATAACTCAAGTTATGAAAAAAATATATCATAAGGGGAATAACTCTTGATATAAGTTGAAAAGTGCTAGATCTAGTTTATAGGTCAGCTATTATTAAGCAAACATATATTCAAAAGGAGTTTTAGCCACGATTATCTCGTATTTTCTCACTATAGCATATGTAGAACACAAATGTTTAATGCGTCCTTTTTTTGTGTAGGATGTGAATTGAGGGAGATTAGGCGGCTATTTGTAGCAGGTTGGATCACAAAGAAGCTTCATTGTTGGCTCAGTTGATTAACTTAGTTTTGCCTTTCATCCTTACGGGGTCGATAAAATAAAGTACCAGTAATGCACTGGAGTTGATATAATAGATGCAGAGAACACTTCAGGATTTGATAATTATCTTCCTGTATGTATTTAATGTTAAGAATCTTGAATTTACACCTACAGACACGAACACATACTATTGCACACACATATACATAAACACTTACACACACTAACACGTCCCGAGATACACACGAAAACATACACACACACACACCGTTGCATACTCACACCCACGTACACACACGCATACTTGCTTGCATACGTATTTGTGTACGTACTACAAACACGCTTACATAATCTTACGTCACACATATTTCTACTTTCCCAAACATCACACTAACTGATACATTCAGACTTTCCTCCACTGAACGCCTTAAAACCCTTTCCTGTATATGTTATTTCTGCAGTTATCAACTTGCGAGCTGAACGTTATCTGTTGCACCAGTCTCAGCGTTAGGGACATTTCTACCTATCATAAATAAATAAAGAAACAAATAAATAAATAAATAAGTAAATAAATTAATAAATAAATAATTGTAAATAATGGTTTCTGGGGTAGCACAAGGCCTACAATTTTGCGTTACTGGTACTTTATATTAAAATATCAGTAACACACTGGGTCGATTTAATCGAATTTTCCCTCCTTGTGTCTATATCAGAAACTATAAATAAATAAATAATTGTTTCTACTTTAGGCACAAGGCCAGCAATTACCCAGTGCATTACTGGTACTTTATTTTATCGAACCCATAAGGATGAAAGGCAAAGTCAACCTAGGCGGGGCGAGATTTGCACAGCATATTGTCCGACGATCTACCGACACTGCCAACCCGCCGCCCTATAATTAGATAGATAAATAACAACAACAACAACAATTTGTGTATGTATGATGGCATTCTATTTACTGTAAAAACAAATCAACTATTATTTTAAAAAGGCCATTGTTTAGTCCTTATTTTCGGAGGTTTTATTTTGTACGATTAGAAAGTTTTTAATGTTGCAAGGGATTTTAATTAATTAACTAATTTTGTTTTAATTTATAAGTTTTTATTTATCAGGTGGTGGTGGTGGTGGTGGGGTGGGGGGGGGGGGGGGGGGGGGGGGGGGCAGTATCGGACGACATGCTTTGCGGCATATAATTACAGCACTCTACGACGTGAATTCAAATCTTGCCGAGGATAACTTTTTCTTTCCTCCTTACGGGGTCGGTAAAATAAAGTACCAGTAATGCACTAGGCTCGATTTAATAGACGTCTTCCTTCTCCCCAAATTGATGGCCCTGTACCTAAATCAGAAACCATTTATAAGCACCAGGGCACAGTCTCTAAGCCCTTTATAGAGACTGTCAGCAGGAAAAACGTGGACAGAGTGGTTTCCAAGTATTTGGTCTGGATACTAACAATGATCTCTACTAAAGGCTCAGAAGGACCAGATGTTGGTGTGTTCTTTAAAAGGAGTTTCTTCTATCTGACCATAGTATTCATCATCATCAGGTCGAGCTTGATCGGCTTTCTACGACACGTTTCCTCCATCCATCTCTGTCTCTCATAGCGTGTGTCAGGCCACTTCCGAGTGCTACTGGTAACATGTAACCCAGTACAACCTGTCGCATGGTCGGGTTGTCGGCGACTAAACCGGCAACCCCATCAAGTTTACTTGGTGAGGAGGGTGATTTTGGACATCCTGCAGGACAAAAACAAAACCTGACAAAGGACGGAAGAACTCATAAGAGTCAACGGCCATCCAGAAATTGTGTAAATATGTATATAGTGTATATATATATATATATTTGGTAGCCTTGGTTGGCAATCTGTCTAGGAGAGGGACCACTCTGATTTCAAAGCCGGGGCGGACAGAGCTCTTTGGCCTTGATAGGCAATCTGTCAAACCAATCCTGACAGGGTTAAACGACGACATTGGTAAGCAGGATGTCGTATCAGTAGATAAGGCAATGATCAAGTAACTGTGAATTTGGTTCATACTACTAGTGGCAAGGCGATCATATCAACTATTGTTGGATGTTTCGGTGAGGCACAACCGCTCTAATACAGAGTACTGCTTTCACTTGTATGGAGTAGCGACCGCAAGTGTATATCCAGCTATTGAAAGCTAAACTGTTCAGAGACGTGCAACCAAGCGAATACCCTCCATCAGGCATCTACCATACTCTGAGCGCCTTGCTTCCCTGGGCATGGATTCATTGAAGCTCCGACGCCTGGCAACTGACTTGGTAAACACCCACAAAATTGTTAACCATGTTGCCAACAACAACCCTGAGTACCTTTTTGATTTCCATGTGTCTAACACACGTGGACATGTCCACAAAGTAAGAAAACAGCACAGTTCCCATGACTTTCGGAAACATTTTTTCACGCTCAGAGTTGCTGAAGCATGGAACAAACTACCTGCATCAGTTGTTAGCTGTCGAGACACTGCATCCTTTAAGGCCTCCATGCTTCCCGAGATCCGCCAACACTACAGCTAACACATACACACATGTACTTCCCTGACATTTGTGTATTATTCTATGTACTATATTGACGAGATGTGGTGCACCTGAGCACTTTACACAATAATTTCATTATTATTATTATTATTAAATATGACACAAATGGTATTCACTTTAACCTTTCTGTACGTGTTTCTAGCCCAATCAATAGAAAAATATGACAGTTGTCCCACCCTCATAATCACTTTCATTATATTAACTACCGACCGGTTGTTAATATAATGAAACATCATCATCCTCGTCAGTAGTAGTAGTAGTAGTAGTAGTAGTAGTAGTGGATTAAGGGCGGTGGATTGACAGTATCGGTAGAGCGTCAGACACCATGCTTTGGAGCATAGTTATGGCCATTTACGTTCGGAGTTGAAATCCCGCCGATGTTAGCTTTGCCTTTCATCCTTACGTAATCGATAAAATAAAAGCACTAGTAATGCACTGGGATGATTGCTGGCCTTGTGCCAAAAGTAGAAACAATTATATTAACTACCGACTTATTACCACTCCTCCAACGTAGGAGAGGTAATAATAAAAGAGACGAATTCTACAACTCCCATCATCATCTTGAATATCTTTCGTACTTCAATGACAAACAATACAGGTTCCACAAAGAAACATGCTATTCTACACAAACCAACGTTCTCTCTCTTTTCTGACAGCACTTAGAGAAATGTTGCTTTTGTAATCTATTTGCACTTCATTACGGTAGAGAGTCGGACACCATGCTTTCCAGCATAGTTACGCCCCTTTATGGTCTGAGTTCAAATCCCACCATGGTTAACTTTGCCTTTCATCCTTACGGGGTCGAAAAAATAAAGTACCAGTAATACACTGGGTAATTGCTGGCCTTGTGCCAAAAGTAGAAACAATTAATAATTATATTGACACTATGCATCGAGTTACAACCCTTTACGTTCTGAGTTCAAATCCCGCCGAGGTTAGCTTTGCCTTTCATCCTTATAGGGTCGATAAAATAAAGTGTCAGTACTGTACTGGGGCGATTTAATCAACTTTTCCCTTCTCTTCAAATTGCTGGCCTTGTACCTAAAGTAGAAACTATTATGTAAGTGAAATGACTTTTAAACTTTGATAACCAGGCATCATCTTCACTGAACCTGGACACTTATGGTCCGACAAATATAAAATGAGCTCATATATGGGCCAAAGTTATCGACCTACTCGCGGTTGGCTCTGGAAACTGATCATGATCTCTGATCTCGATTATACGAACAACAACCCGAGACACCAACAGTTTGATACACAAGAAGTATCTCATATATGTGCGACAGAAGAGTTGTTAAACATTAAAAAAACATAGATCACATCTAAAATCAAGCAACTTCTCTGCTAGGGAATCATTCAATTACTAACATAATTTACGTGCTCACTGACAGAATATATCATCGATTTATCACTTATATTATTACTTCAGTAATCTCACCTTGTCTACTTCGCCGAAAGCTTTATCTTCAGAACTGCAGTGTTAAGAAATTCTCTTCTTGCCGAAGCATCAAACTGATCGTATCGAAGGTGAATATCAAATGAATTAACGGACTGAAATTGTAAAACAAAGGAATTCTGAATTTAAACGAATTTCACTCAATCTCCAGATATATAAATGACAGACAACGTTGAGTTGGATTTATGTATGTATGGAATCTCCCTCTCTCTTTCTCTGTCCGTTGCTTAGAACCAGCTCAACGGTCATTGGAAAAATCTATGATCAAAGACATCCTAACTGTGATAGCTCTTTGGTTTCTCTTACAACTATATTATCCAATGTGTAATTTCTTTTTCTTAAGATGATAGAGTAAAATTTGATGGAAATTTAGTTGCTATTTATAGCAGGTCAATGCCCATACCCTAAGAAAGGCACCAGCATCACAGTTTCCAATTTTCCATTACATAAAATATAATATCGACGTAGAAATAATGTACAGTAAAAACAATGTAGAAACAATGTACAGTAAAACGACAAATTCTATTGTTTTCTTTTCAAATGCAACGTTTCATATTAAATACACAATAAATTAATAGTATAACCAAGGCTGACCCGAGACCATACAATTAAATTAAGATTATTAGGTCAGAGTTACCCTTAAAATTAGAATTACGTTTATCAAGGATTTATAAAAAGTCACAGTAATTTGTTTGAGGCTATTTCAACTGGATAATGTAGAAAAAAGATTTCCAAATTTTATGTAATTCAAATAATGCTTGAAGTATTTGAAATGTAATGAAACATTGGAGCATTGGCTGCAGACTGCTTCATTTGTGTCGTATTGGAAGAATGCATTGTAAATGAAATCTGTCGACCCTTTTAATAAGAGAAAATGAGGCACGACAGAGTAAAATAATTATTTCTAATTATGGCGCAAGGCCAGCAATTTTAGAGGGCGAGTAAGTCGATTATATAGACCTCAGTATTTGACTGGTACTTTATTTTCAATTCGAGAAAGATGAAAGGCAAAGCATTTTCTTCGCCGCTCTAATCATTCTGCCAATCTACTAATAATTGTTTCTACGTTAGGCACAAGGCCAGCAATTACCCAGTGTATTACTGGAACTTTATTTTATCGACCCCGTAAGGATGAAAGGCAAAGTTAACCTCTAATAATGATTCTTTTATTTTTAGAGTAAAATAATTGTTTCTATATTTGATACAAGGCATCACTTACTCCAGTGTATTACTGGTACTTTATTTTATCGATCCCACAAAGTTTATCGAGGCAAAGTTAACCTCGGCGGGATTTTAACTCAGACCGTAAAGGGCCGTAACTCTATGCTGCAAAGCATGGTGTCCGAATTTCTACCGAGAACTGCGAATCCACCGCCCTAGAGTAAAATAATATAAACATTTATTAGTTATTTCCCCTGCCAGAATTAATTCCCTTGGAAACAAATTTATTACGGCGCCTTTCTCAATGATTGTGGCATTAAAAAAATGTCTTGCATAGTACTGGAGAATTATAAATACACAGTTATTTCCCCTGCCAGAATTAATTCCCTTGGAAACAAATTTATTACGTTGCCTTTCTTACGATTGTGGCATTAAAAAAATGTCTTGCATAGTACTGGAGTGGATTCTTCCTCTATATCTATTTCTCATTTCCTTTCCCCCATTTTCTATCCTTCTCTGAAAGAAATCTGGTGTGTACAGATCTGGAGTGGAGGTGGGCCCCGCCAGGTTTTAAAATGCCCTAGAAACGCCGTAAATCAATACCATGTCCATACAATTCCCCCAGGAGTTACGGGTATATATATATATATATATATATATATATATATATATATATATATATATATATATATATATATATATATAAATAGGAAAGTAAAAAAACAACAACACAGGAGTACAAGTTACAAATGGTATTAGGTTGACGCTTAATGAGAGCGGGGTGGGTGGGTGCGACGTTTCGGGCATAAGCCTTTCATCAGGAGAGTAGGGGGCGGGGGGACCCGAGAGGGAGAGAGGGGGGAGTTAGTGGAATATATATATATATATATATATATATAGAATAGCTTTCACCGTATTTTTGACTAAAGAAATTTTAGCCTGATAATGGGGTTCAGAACCCTCAGATAAATGGAAAAAGATGAGTATTGATGCACATGGGAGTCGAACCCACATCTTTGGTTATCCAGAGTTGGTGTAATGGTAACACAGTGGTCTGGATAACCAAAGATGTGAGTTCGACTCCCATGTACATCAATACTCATCTTTTTCCTTTTATCTGAGGGTTCTAAACCCCATTATCAGGCTAAAATTCCTTTAGTAAAAAATACGGTGAAAGCTATTCTATTTTCTAATTTCAAACCTGCTCACTGTTTCAAAACATACTTACTCATATATATATATAACGAAGGAGTTGTGGTAAGGAACCAGATGGACCATAACGCACCAGAGTACTCAATACTTAGGGTAGTAGAGTGGGTAATAGGAAAATATATGACTCCGACGGCAGAGCTCAAGCCGTTTCGACGGCTATTTCTTGACTAAATTAGAATTTTCAGCATGGTAAATTACCACGCTGAAAATTCTAATTTAGTCCAGAAATAGCCGTCGAAACGGCTTGAGCTCTGCCGTCGGAGTCATATATTTTCTTATATATATATATATACATAAAAGAAACACATATATATATATATATATAGAGAGAGAGAGAGGTAAACGTATAGAGTAGCGAACCAATGTAAGGGACGTAATTTGCAAAAAAAAAAAAGTAAAAAAAAAAAATGTGTGCCTATGTTAACTATATACCGTGTTCCCCCGTTTATAAGCCATGGCTTATATTAATCTTTACTCCGAAATGTACCACTACGGCTTATTTTCGGAGGAGGGGGCTCATATACCGAAAAAACGACACTATGAAAGTGAAAATTACAAATTCGCTAAATGATTGGAAATTACGAAAAAGCAATCGGCATTTACGCGCAACGTTTATTTGAAAGATCAAATTTATTAAAAATTAACACACCCTTTAATTCAAAAACTCATGAACGAAATAATCCACTAATTTATTAAAAAATAATCATGTCATCCTGTTCTGGAATGTCATTGTTTTCTAAATCAGTGGATTCAATGATTCCTGTGGAATTTTCTTGTGACTCAATTATAGTCTTTCATGTTGAGTGATAGAGGTCGAATTGAATAGAGAGTTCTTATCCAGATAGCCTGCTCGTAGTGCATTCATGACACAGCTATCTGTGATTTTATTCCATGAATTTCCCACCCAAGTCACGATCTCTTGAAGGCTGCGCAACACGAAATTTCCCCGCTCATTTCTCGCCATTTTGTTTTCGATGTAGTCATTTATTTCCATCACAGATGGTCCTTGAATGGTTTATTCAGTGCCTTGTCAAGAGTCTGGAGATAGGCGGTCATTCCAGCGGGAATCATGATTTGATTGATTCTTCGTTCTGCAAGAAAGTTCTTCATATTTTTGGCGCGGTGCGTGCTGGCTGAATCCCAGACTATGAGACCTCTTTGGGTTCCACGCAAAATCAATGGCAGCATGAAATCGACCCACTTCCTCAAAACTGCCTGTGTGCACCACGCGTTTTCAGTTTCCAGAACACAGATACCTGAAATGCGTTCAATTTTATCTTTCTTGCCTTTAGTGATGATAAGAGGTGGGGTTTTGCTTCCGTCGAGACGAATTGCCAAGATACACGCAACCCGTGCACTTTCGTAACCAGTGGATGGAATGTAAATTGACGACGCACCCCTTTAATCAATTGTAGACTGAGAGCTATGACCCATGAATACTGCTGTTTCATCCATAGCAATCATGTTGGAGAGACGTTAGTTAGAAAAGTCTATTCCATCAACAAAAGACTTGAATGCGAGTGCACGTTTAATAATCTCAGTATCGTCCAGTTTGAACAATTCCTTTCTTGTACTCGACTGTATAACTCTTCCTTCCTTTCATCTTGTCTAGGGCTGAAAATGATCTTCTCCCCTGAAGTTACTGATAAGCCATTACTTCCGGTTTGTACCCGCATTTGCATAAACAATATTGATTGCATGCACTTCCCCCTTTCCTTTCGTTAATTTCATTATCGATTTTTTCACTTCTGCGCATTCCACAAACTTCTTATACACCCGCTTACCAGTTACTTTTATATTAAGATACAATCCTGTTCTATAATGGCTGATTGCGTCAATTTTCCTAACTGGCCATTTCTTTCTTTTGGCGTTCATTTTTGCTACGGCTTATTTTCGGGGTATGGCTTATATTAAATCCATCCTGAAATTTCGTGCTACGGCTTATTTTCGGGGGTGGCTTATAATGGGGGAAACACGGTATATGTGTGGTATACATAAAGGTATTAACTCTGTATGTGTGTATATATAATAACCATATATGTGTATATATAGGTGATAACTCTGTGTATATATAGATGTTAGCTATATATATATATATATATATATATATATATATATATATATATATATATATATATATATATATATATATATATATATATATATGTATATATATATATATATATATATATATATATATATATATATATATATATATATGTATATGTATATATATATATATATATATATATATGAATCAAAATGGCGAGCTGTGTGGCTACAATTAAGTATAATGAAGAATAAAATTTACAGGCGAAAGAGAGGAGTAGCCGTCATCAATTGTCTACTAGGAATCATAGGTATTTCTTCGCGTTATATATATATATATATATATATATATATATATATATATAACATGAGAAGAAAGAAGAATACTGCGTGGTTTGCACATGGGTTACATATGATAAAAATAGTCCTTCATATATATATATATATATATATATATATATATATATATATATATATATATATATATATATATATATATATATATATATACACATATATATAAATAAAAACATATATATATATACATACATACACACATACATATATGTATCACCTTGATCACCTTGACCGACCAGTCTGTCAGGCGTCCATTCGGTGCCGTTGGTCACAGCACGCCGTCCATTCCTCTCTGGCTCGTGCTTTCCTCATCCATGTAGTCCCAATTGTATTCCTAAAATCGTAACTCCACCTACGTGGAGGCCTTCCGAGTAGTCGTTTCCGCTCGGGCGGGTACCACTCGGCAACTGCGCGGGTCCGCCGATTATCGGTGAACCGGGCGACGTGTCCAGCCCATCTGAACTTGCTGCGCTTATATTCTGTGATGACGTCCCTCACGCCGGACTTCTGTCTGATAACTTCGCTCCTGATGTGCTCTCTCAACGAGATTCCTATCATTGATCTCTCCATGGCTCTTTGAGCCGTTACCAGCCTCTGCTCTTCTCTCTTCGTTGTAGCCCAAGTTTCACTGCCATATAACATTGCAGGTAAAACTGTGCTATTGAAGAGGTTGGCGCGGGTGGTCTTGTCCAACCTCCTCTTGAGCACATCCCTTATGCCGTTGAACGCCTGATTTCGTACTCATCGCTGAAACCACGGATCAGCTTCAGACCATGCTGACGGAGCTCGACATCAAAATCTCTGCAGTAGGCCTCAAGACGAACCGCATGAAAACGAAGTTCATGCGGTCCGACAACGTACCAACAGGTCGAATTGTGGTTGGCGGTGATGAAATAGAGGAGGTGGAGGAATACGTCTACCTGGGACAAGAAGTGAACATGCGCCGAGACATTGAGAGGGAGATCTCCCGGAGAGTAAGGGCCGGATGGAAAGCGTTCAACATATATATGGAGAGGGTATTTTGTCGAGTGGGGTTTTAAAAAAAAAAGGGAAATCTTTTGTAGCCATCTGGCATTAACACTGGCTTAAGGTATTTGAAAGTTGTAAAGTTTTTGTGCATGCAATTCGGGCAGTGTTCAGAGAGTTTGTTCAGTAGCGGGCCCTTGGCAAATAATATTTCGTAGCTCTCTGAGATACAAAGGTCGCAGCATTTGTGTCCTCCTTTGTATGAGCGCGCTATCTGGAGTATTTTCCATTTAAGCGCGAAGGGGGTGGGAGTTCCTTTTGAGGTCCCAGATATAGGAGGCGAGTGTTGTCTCATTTGATTTGTCCGGTCTTCTGAAAGAGTGGGTATGGGCATACCACCGGGTCTTAAAATTATTGGAAGTCATGCCGATGTAAGTCTTTTTGTTGTTGCTATCATCGGTGCCTGAGATGACATCACATTTGTATACGATGTCATTTGTCAGGCATTTGTTTTCAAGTGGCCAAGCTTCCTTATTTAATTTGTTAATATTATAGCTTTAAAGAATTAGCTTTTAATGAACTCCCCTTTCTTTAAATTCTTCAACCAATGACCTCCACCCATCCCAGTCCCCACCCTCTCCTACCACCAGAAAAGATATAAATACTACCACTTACTTGGACAGCCAGCTTCCTGATGATTTCTCACGAATGAAACAGTTCTAGTCCTGTAGAAGCTCTTCTATATTAAAACTTAATCTGTTATTTTAATATATATATATATATATGTGTGTGTGTGTGTGTATGTATGTATGTATGTGAAGGACCCCTAACCTTTGTCAGGGCATTCTTCTAGGAGATGGCAACTCAGGAAACTGGGATAACTCCGATGTAATACATGCCGCTCAGTAGTTACCGATGATGTTGATCTTTTCTTCTTTTCGGGTTATAGCTACTGTCGCTCAGAGAGTGGGATTGGCTCAGTGCACAGTCTTTCCCCACTTTAAAAAATATCTTCACGCACAGGTATTGCACGATAGAATTAATTAGAATTATTAATAATGGTATATCGTGCAATGGCCATACTCGATATCGAGGGGGCAGCCATCATCATCATGTATGTATGTATGTATATATGTATGTATATATATATATATATGTATGTCAGGTCACCAATTGGTGCTACTGGTAACATGTATCCCAGTACAACCTGTCTCTCATTTATTAATAATTAAAAAGCGAAAAGGAAGGGAAAGGCAAAGGCTCTAGGGTCACAGGAGAATGGGAGGGGGTGATGGGGTCTAGGCCTAGGGCGCGGCAGTGTTGGGGCTGCGCCCCGCGGACAAGCTCGTAAAACCATTTCTATGGACAATGGCCAGCGACATCCGCTGCAACAGCCACCGCACCTCTAGGGGTTCCTTCCTCAGACGGGCTGCTGACATTCTGATCTTGCGGAGGCAGTACCGGGTCCAAGTACACCAGAGGTCTTGACAGCGAATGGTGCGAAGAGGAAGCGGCCGAACAATATCCGGTATTTGTTTGTCTTCCTTTCCTTTGCATTGCGGGCCGCAGAACCAGATATTTTGATAACACACATGACACATTAAGAACATAGAAATATAAAGTCTCATATCCCATAACTTTGCGTATAACTTTCTTATTTCAAATTGATTATCCAGATATAGCTGTATAGACGTCTTTGAATCATTTGTTTTTACTTATTGTACAGTTGGAATAGCATTGATTATTGCTAAATCTTCCTGATGTTCGAAACAATGTTTTTGTATTATATGAAAAACAATTTATTTGAGTGGCTCATAAGGGTTTTCATAAATAGCATTACAGATGGACCATTACCATTACAAAAATATCAAATTGATTAGATTATGCAATCAATTCTGTATTGTAAGAATCCGATTTTCAATTCCCCTCAAAATGGCCTCATCATTTCTTGTGGCTATACTTAAAAGACAGTTGCTTTCGTCAACAATGAATGTATGATATTTTGATTGTCGAACTTTTGACACCATTTCTGAATGATGGCGTTACTTTTTGATTCAAGAACCCAACTGCATAATTTTTACTCCGTCGACTTGTAGGCAACAGTACACAGTCAGTCATATGATCATCTCGTACATTGTAATCTTGTATGAAACTCACAGTAGCACGAAACTCAAGCAAGAAAAAGAAAATTCTGCTTAAATATAATATATTCTCTACATGTATTGAGT
>OZ024742.1:210036212-210096212 GCA_964016885.1 Eledone cirrhosa | reverse complement strand
AATCTCTTCATGAAAGCTAACATTTCAAGTACATATATATATTAAGAATGTTTACATGCCTACATATTAGATATGTGTATATATTCATACACGTTGGCGCAGTCATGGTTACACACTCTTTATTTATACAACTAGTATTTTATCATACACTTCTTAATACGTATCTTTATTAATTACCAACACGAACGCTAATTATGTGCAAATTAGTACGTCCATTTCAGAATAATACAAAAAGTGAATGGGTATATATACCCATTAAATAGACGTTTCCTTGTGGTTGATTAGATGACATTGCGTCCAATTAGATCCGAAAATCAAATATATTTATCATTTTTTTTCAATTTACAGGGAAATTCGTATTTTCTGGCAGGTTTACAAGCCTACATGTTATATATGTGTATATATTTATACACGTTGGTGCAGTCTCAGTTACACTATCTTATTTCTGATTATTTATTCTGATGAAGGAGTAGCGTCCGAAACGTTAAGACCCTCTTCCTGCTATTTCAAGCGTTAACCTAATATATTCCTTCCATATCATGTACCGATTGTGTTGTTATTTCTGTTTACCTTTTACATATATATTAGAAATATTTACTTCTGCGTTCACAGATTGATTTTTTTAGTTTCAGAAGATCCCGTTAAGGGTGAAAGCAGCGATTCTTTGCTTAAACTTTAATCTGTTATTTATATATATATATATATTTTAAGGAGACAACAAACAGAGGTACACACAGTTTTATTAGTTTTACGCTTTATATTGGAAAGAGGAAAGAAAGTTCGACGTGTCGGGTTTAAGCCCTTCTTCAGGAGTACAAATAGAGACAGGATCACAATGGAGAAATAGAAAGAATGTCTAGTAAAGATAAAAGAATCGAAAATGAAGAGTGAAAACAAGACAGTCGTTAGGTAGTCTCGGTAACGAGTTGGAACGCAAAGTGGAGTGTGTGTGTATTAGTGTCGTTATATATATATATATATATATATATATATATATATATATATGTATATATATCTATATCTATATATATAAAGGGAAGATGGACATTGTTTGGTGTTCCGAACTTGCATGCTACACCGTTCATCCAATTTTCATGAAACCTCACACATATATAAAACTCAACGCGTAGAGTGGAATAGGCTACTTGAAATTTTCGAAAAATCGATAATCGGACCCTATGACAGAATGTTTTTCGATTCCAATGAAATTTTATGTGAATTCGAACACAAGAACTCTTAGTTTACATCTGGCGCAATAAAAATAAATTTCATATGCCCATATAAGGACGTGCGTTATTGATTGGACGGCCAGCTGCATGTCTTCCCAGCTGTCTCAGTAAATGACCGACCATTAAAGAGTTTATCTTTTCATATTCCACCTTATTCAAGTGGAAATACAGTATTATCCCTATCTGAAAAGGGAACCAAATTTAATGGTGTCTTTTGTGATGCTAAAAGCTGTGAGTCAATTTTCAAACAGTCTTAAATAATCATGCTTTTTGAAAAAAAAAATTACTAAATAATACGTTGACCAAGTTGTATTGTACACATACAAAGTTGTAAAAAATGTTACGTCTGTACCAATGTTTTCCTTTTTTAAACAAAAGCTTCTAAAAAATTACTTAATTTATAATACAGTCTTTTGCACAGGAAGTGAGTAACTTTTCGGGTGTTTAAACGTAAGTTCACCAGGGTTTGTGTCTTCATTATTAGCCCACCTCTAATGGCATTTTTTGTTCTGCTTACGACTAAATGTTATGAGCGTATTTGCAATTAATTGCGCACACGTGCACACCTGCATGCAGATAGACACTGACAGCCAATAAAAAATCGATAACTTGCTTATTAAGATATCGGTCAAAAAGAGAGATTGAATGTACTTTAAAACATTTTTTGAATATATTGTTCTTTTTGGCATGATATGTCAGAAATATAGCTACTATACACTTTGGTTATTTTTTGTAACTAAAAAACGGTTCCTTTTGGGTGGATACTTAACGAGAAAAATCCTAGGGTTTTGGACAAGTTTGTTTCAGGCGCTGTATAGACGCCTATTTTGTCACACCTTGGTCATGAATTCGTATTCTTTTCCAATATATATTTTCCGCTCTATAAGGCTCACCAGGATATAAGGCGTATCATTTAAAATCAGGTCCGCGCAACGGCGTGTAAGGCCAACCAGGAAAATGCTATCTTCTTTACTTTTAGTCTAGATCTATTACTTCTGTTAGAGCCGTGATTGATTACCATTGTATTATTTATACATAAGGCTCACCGGAGTATAAAGCGCAGAGCTGTTTTTTGATTAAATTTAATTATTTTAAGTGCAATTTATAGACCGGAAAATTCGGTAAGTTATTGTAATCATATTTCCAAACCTTCCCATTCACCAGTAACCATGCTAACGAATCTGGTGTCATCTCTCTCTGTATTTAATCACCTCTCTCTAACCTAACAGCTTCGTTACACGTCGTTATGCCCACACGGAAACGTTCAAGACTTACCTCCAAAAAAGGTACAGCTACTGCTTTGAGACAACGAATTAGGTGTTCTCAGGTATGAGTTCATTCACAATTGATTAATCCTTTATGCAATATTCATTCACAATTGATTAATCCTTTATGCAATATTCTCCCTTAATGTTAGCAAGTACTGCGTTTATCCTAACTGTCACCACAACATTCTAATCGTAGTTATATTAAATTTAATCTCTTACCTTGATTTCCTTTTGTTCATGTTAGACTTTTCTCATTTACTATTGACACTGCCATTGGCTTAGCTAACCTGTAGAATTAATTAATTTTCTCTAGGAAACACCTGCTGAGCGCGAATCTCGACTCGCTGATAGACGTCTTTCTCGGCTGGTTGAGTCACCAACATCACGTACGACAAGGCTTGCTGATGTTCGCCTTCGTCGCCAACAAGCGCTGACGGAGGAATCACCAACATCCCGTCAGACGAGGCTTGAGGCTGTGGCAACGGGCAATAACCCTAGATACAATTTTGATCAACTTTTTTTCACCTATAGCAAATTTACCGGGACAGGTTTTTAGCTACTCAAATCTACTTCAGAGATCACGCATTGATGTAAAAAATCAATAAAACTGAAGCGGGGCTCGACTTTGCGCAAAAAAACAAGGCAAAGTTACACATGGGAAAACTTTTTACAGGAACGTCCTATATTCTTGAAAACTGTCACAAAAGACTCGCCATTATGCCGCGGTTAAGATAAAGGCCCTTTTAATTCTTCTTCTGCACATGTGAGCGCAAAAATTGTAAAAAAAAAACCCCTGAAAGTAATCGACATTTTCACCCTGCTTTAAATTAACTGAACATTCAATATCAAGCGATTTTGACTTCCGTCAGTCGTGCAGAGAACAATTTCAACGATACACTGTGTAACTACAATTAATAAATTACACACCTGTGTCTACTAACCTATTTTTTTTCATTGAAGTTTGAAGTTTTGAACCTGTGATGCGCGCGAAGTAATTTTTACACATTCTAACAGACCAAAGGTCGACTTACACCCGGGCAACGCCGGGTACTTCTGCTAGTATATATATATATATATATATATATATACACGTATGTGTGTGTATGTATATATTCACTTCCCAGTAAGCCTCATAATTAATTGCAATATCACACTTTGGCGAACACTCGAATGCGGGTCACGGACTGTGGGTCGCTGTGTGGTCGAAGCACACACTATAAACTCAGTATTGATTGATAATACTAGTATTTTTTATTTGATAGGCAGCAGAGGAATAGTTGGTTTCATATTCATTAAAAAAGCAATTCACGCCGAGGTTAAATTTGCCTTTCCTAATTTCGAGATCGATAAAATAAAGTACCAGTTTAGTACTGGGATCGATACAATCAATTTTCCCTTCCATCTAAAATTGCTGGCCTTTACCAATGTTAGAAAACATTATTATTACAGTTGTTATTTGGTTACTTTCTATAAACGGAACATTGATAGATGAAACAAAATAAGATCGGCCCTAGGCAACGGAGAATTTAATGATGTTTTCTTTACTCTGAAATATAAAGCTTTATCCACTAAGCAATGCTGACAGATTTTCCAACTTGATCGTTAGAAGTGGGCGATGATAGATTTACTCATTTAACATCTGTTTCGAATTAAGCTTCGTGACAGAAGAAAAGATAATGATAATGATGATGTTGATGATAGCGATGATGATCATGACAATGACGACGGCGATGAGGATGAGGATGATGATGGGGATGATGATGAGCATGATGATGATGATGATGGTGATGATGATGGTGGTGGTGGTGTTAGTAAAGAAGAAGAATGGTTTTTATTTGTGCATGGGTGGCAAAACTTACAAGAAGATACTGAAAGTGATACACAATCGTTATTATTATTATTATTATTATTATTATTATTATTATTATTATTATTATTATTATTATTATTAAGGGTGGTGGCTTGGCAGTATCGGTAGAGGGTCGGACGCCATGCTTTCTAGCATAGTTACGTCCCTTTACGATCTGAGTTCAAATCCCGCCGAGGTTAACTTTGCCTTTCATCCTTACGGGGTCGATAAAATATAGTACCAGTAATGTACTGGGTAATTTCTGGCCTTGTGCCTAACGTAGAAACAATTATTATTATTATTATTATTATTTTTTTTTTTCTTATATAGGCACAAGGCCAATGATTTTGGGGGAGGGGAAAGTCGATTAAATCGACCCCAGTGCGTGACTGGTACTTTATTTTATCGACCCCGTGAGGATGAAAGGCAAAGTTAACCTCGGCGGGATTGGCGACTAACTTGTGAAGACGTTATTCTGAGCTCCTGAAGATTAGTTTGAATTGTGATTTGTAATTTGTGGAAATATTTTTGTTGTTAACTGTGAATAGACTCGCCCTCTGAAAAGGCGACCCCATAATATTTGGCCCAAACATTTGAACTTCTTATTTTGTTTTCTGCGCTCACAAGCCTTTAAAAATGGAGACGACACGCTGACGCCCAGACAGCGATCAAGTGACAACGATTCGCATTCAAATCTAAAGGTCGAAAACAGCGTCACCTCCTCCATCAGCACTACCAAAGTACCCACAGTCACCACCCCCACTAAAGTCAGCAAGTCCGCCGTCGCCAGTCACTGCAACATCAGTAGGAGCAGCAAAAGTAGCGACAAAAAAAAAAGAGCAGCAGCAATTACAATGGCAACAACAACATTAACTGCAACAAATAGCAATAGCAGCAGCAACAACAGCAGCAACAACGGTTACGACAACAACAAGAGCAATAATATGGAAAAATAACTACAAGAACAATGATGATGACAACAACAGCAACAGCAGCATCAGCAACGGCAACAATAACAGCAACAGCAACAGCAACAGCAACAGAAACAGCAACAACAGCAACAGCAACAGCAACAACAGCAACAGCAACAACAGCAACAGCAACAGCAACAGCAACAACAGCAACAGCAACAGCAACAACAGCAACGGCAACAACAGCAACAGCAACAGCAACAGCAACAGCAACAACAGCAACAGCAACAACAGCAACAGCAACAGCAACAACAGCAACGGCAACAACAGCAACAGCAACAGCAACAGCAACAACAGCAACAGCAACAACAGCAACAGCAACAGCAACAGCAACAACAGCAACAGCAACAACAGCAACGGCAACGGCAACAATAACAGTAACGGCAACAACGACATAGACAGCAGCAACAAGGACAACAAGAACGACAATAAAGCCATATTCACAGCAACGATTGTGAAAGCTACTGAACTATTCGTTGATGTAATGGTCACCTGGTCAAGCTTCATCTATCAACAAACACCCCCTTTCAGTACCTTTAAGAACTCTGTCTGTATTGTAAAGTACCATAAAAGTTTCACAGTCTGATTTTCTAGGACCTTCTCTGATTTATGCTGATACTGTTTCTCAGTGGTCGCAAACCTATATTTCTTGCGCAAAGACCTATGGTGGTATAAGCACACTTTATCGTGACAACTTTTATATTCTCTCTGTGCAAGGATGCTACAGCCACTCACGATATCTTCCCATATGACCTACATTTTTATTCGGGTTATGTAAATTCCTGATCACATTTGTGTTTAGTGCTTGACCTTCAGTAGCTATTAATAAGCTTTCTGTCTCTCTCAAGATCACCATTTGTCAACCAATTCCATGAAGATCCTACTTTTACTTCGTTCGTTTCTTTTTCAAATGGACCATGCAATTCAATACTCTTCCTTGTGTTCAATTTGTCAGCTAGCACCCTCTGTAGTTTTCCTTACTTTCAATGGTTTCAATACCTAGGCCTCCGATTTTGGCAACATATTTTAAAAGCCTGATGACATTTGCCTTTGGGTGCAATACACCATTGTCAACCATTTTCTTAAGCGCTAGTCTATCCAATTTCTCTATTTCTCCTTTGATCCAATACAAAATAGTCGCACTATATTTAATAACTGGTACAGCTCAGACATTGATAGCGCTAATTAAGTTCTTCCCATTTCATTTCGTTTTCAATATCAGTACCCATATCCTCAGTCACCAATCGACTCTCCATAAGGTAACTCAATCCCACAACTATGTACAGACCTACCTCTTTTCATGGCACACTTTACGATACCAAATTCCATCCCAATGGGGCCGCAACACAAGTGGACAATCTTGACCAGTAAGTCAACCTGAGATTCATTTCTGCCAAAGAGCTTCAGATCATTCATGAAAAGTAGACGATTGATCTTAGGTTCTCCGTTTTCCATCTGATACAGATATTGTATCTCGTAAGACCATTGATAATGGAACATGGCAATCACAAAGAGCAAAAGTGAGAAGGAATCTCTTTGAAATATTCCTCTTCTTATATTGACCACACCTAGATGTTTGTTTCATACATACAGATTTGTCTTCCACAAAGGCATGCTAGACTCCTCTGCTATCCCAAACATACTCAAACATTTCAGTATCCATGAATGTGGGACTGTGTCAAATTCTTTCTTAATGTCTATACAAGCCATGCATAAATTCTTCAGACGTCTTTTGCAGTTATTCATGATCGTATTGTCAACAGCAAGATGGTCTTTGGTTCCCTGGGAGTATTTCCTACACTTCCTTCTGATCGACAGGAAGCATCTCATTCTAAAGTAAGTGATCATACACTTTTGCAGCAATGATGTCAGTCAATAGCTTCCAAAATAAATTCAAGCAATTGGTTTGTAATTTCCAAATAACGGAACTTTCCTCTTATCATTCATTATCAAAGTTGTGTTTCCTTCAACCAACCAACTTGGAATTTCTTGTTCTATACAATAACTTAGATGCTTCGCCAGCCTTGAAAGAACACCTTAAACTTTTTTCAACCAGAATCCTTGGATTCCATCCTTTCCAGATTTCCAGCTTGGAACTTTCCTTCCTTGCTCTTGAACGTCTCCTTTGAAATTCTTTCCCATTTCTGTTTTGGTTCGTTAGATAACTTATGTTCAACTTCATTTATTCATCTTGCATTTATATAATGCTCTTTTGTAATTCCCTATAGATTTGAACAAAATTGTGTGAATTCCTCAGCATTAAGTGCAACTTCTGCACCATTTCCTCTTGACAGTGCTCCAAAGAACATTTTCTAATTTGTAGAGAACAACCTGTTCTGCTCGTATTGTTTTTACTATTTCATAGCGCCTAACCCAATTCACTACTTCACTTCTTCCATCACTACATTCAAACCTTTCAACTTGCGTCGTTTCTTCCCTACTTTGGCCTTCTTCCATTTTCTTCTATACCATGCATCCATTTTCCTAGATCTTTTTTGAGCTGAGTTATATCACCTTCCAATCTTATTTTCCATCGGGGTTCTTTACAATTCCTTCTTTCAGTTTGCTTAATACCTAATCGTCCACTCACCAGAAATCCTGCAGCACTAATTCACTTTCTCAAGTCGGTGATACCATTGGTTTCTATATAGAGGATCGCATGGCTGTATCAGTTGCTAGACGACTTCTCTCTATATCCCGAAGACTCAGCGACGTCTTATTGAATCCAGGATCTTTAAACACATCTCTCAATCATTTGATAACACTGGGCAACAAAAACAAAACATTTTTGTCTTTTGCCTGGAATATTTCAACGAATTCTGCCTGCTAAATTAGAAAATCACTTCAGTCTTTCTCTATCAGGTCTAGTTTTCAGACTAGACCTGATAAAGTAAGTATTTTATTCATACAAAAGGCATATAATATGAATCAATAAAGAGAGGGTAACACAAAAAAGAAAGATTTTTGGCAGAAAATTCCAGGAATAAATTTACACTTCTTTGTGCACCGTGAATGTTGAGCAACAGGAGTATCTCGTTTTAAATACCAGTAATAGTCTGCCATAATCACAGCGTCCCAATGTCTCTTGTACCGAGTTTCCATCTCCTTGATGTCCTGATGGAATCGTTTGCCTTGTTCATCGCTAACATCTCCAAGATTTTCAGCAAAACGATCAAGGTGACTAAAAAGATAAGCATTTTGATGCTCATATTCGCGCCAATATCAGGAAAAGTTGATATCAAGTTGTTAACAAGGTCTTTATAGTTTTCACTTTTGTGTTTCCCAAGGAAATTTTGTACTACTTCTGCAAAGGCTAGCCAAGCTGATGCTTCATTTTCGCTCATCGTTTTCACGAAATTTGTGTCCTTCAAGAGCTTACGGATTTGTGCTCCATCAAAAATCCCTGCTTTAAGTTTTTCAATCGTCAAGTCTGGAAATACACTGCAGATATACTTGAAGACCCCATTTTTGTCAAGAGCTTTGATGAATTGCTTGATCAATCCGAGTTTGATGTGCAAAGAGGGGAAAATGATCTTATCTCGCTCAACTAAAGGTTCTTTCAATATATTGGCAGCTCTACACGGAACCATATTTGTTCGAGGCGACCAGTCTTTCTTAACATAGTGATTTACTCGGTTCCGCATGCAAAGAAAGCATGGGTATTTGGTATAACCAGATTGCTGTCCCATGAGAAAATTCACCATCTTTAAGTCAACGCAGATGACCAATTTATGACCATGATACAATATCTTCTCTAAAACTAACTTAATTTCTTCATATTTTTCCTTCAGAGTTGTTGAGTAGCCGAGTGTGACAGAGTCATACACATTTCCGTTGTGCAACAATACACATTTAAACTACACTTAGAGCTATGTATGAAATGACGCCATTCTTCTGGTTTCTATTCCTCAATACCAAGTTTATTAAGAAGCCCACTGACATCCCTGCAGTAAACCAGCTCTTCCCCTTTTGTGAAGAAAGAAAAGAACTCTTCAAGCCGACGCCTATAAAAGGTTATACGGACACCATTCTCTAGAAGATTCTTCTCTTTCAGTCGAGAAGCCAACAGTTCTGCAGAATTTTTGGGGAGGTTCAAGTTACGAACTAGATCATTCAGCTCTACATGGGGGAATAGCTGAGGTAAAGTCTCAACTGAAAAGTCTTGATCTCAAATGTCATCTTCAGGTGATGAATCTTCTTTGGTTGAGGGTAAAGTTATTTGACATTGAAGACAGGAATCTCTTCACTGTGTAGAACCGGTCTAATAGCAGAGGCAAGATTAGGATAGACGAACGTTTGTCGAATTTTCCGGTTAATACTCTTCAAATTTAGGTTACAAAAATAGCAGTCGTCCACAGGATTATAGGGCTCCCGCCATACCATTGGTATAGCAAACCTCATACTTTTCCTTGTCCCTTTAGTCCATTGTTGCAAATGTTCTGTACATTGTTTGCAGACACTATACGGTGCCCAATATTTATCTTGGTCTCCCAGCTTGACCCCAAAATATGCCATATATGCTCTTTCAACAAAATCAGTGATGTTTTTTCGATGTTCACGTATTGTGTATTCTCCACATACATAATAAAACACATTTGGAGAATTAACGCAACACCTTCTTGAAGAGGACATCTTGCTCATTTTCTATTGCTTAGTTCACCACAACATCTAAAAAGTATGGAAAAATAAAAAAATCTTAGAATTAGAATAAGGTAAGGAACACTGGGTACTGGACATACACACATACATAGTGACTATAGGGATGTTAAATAACTTAAAAACTAGATCTGATAGGTCAAAAAGAAGGTTATGTTTGGAATCAGGAGACCGATTTTGTATAGGAATGATGTCTATTTCCTAAACACCAAAAACCTTGTAGACCAGTGTAATCAATCTTGTTTCTTCCGTTTCTTCATTTACATTTTAATTCACATTTCCAATGTCCACATCATCAGTCACTTGCTTTTCCACCCTCTTTACAGTTAGTAGTTCATCCTGTTTTTCCCTTATCAGCATTTTACACACAAATTAGTTTATAAATTAAGACTCCGAATTACTCCACTTGTTCCCGAAAGCGGCTCTCCACTGTTTAAAACCAAATATAGTCGGCTAAAACGTTTTTTTCGTAATTTGTCCAAGCGCACGACGAGAGACCAGTTTTGAAGAGGCTCCACCACTATACAGTGGTGGTCATAACTGGACCCCGAAACCTAAGGTCACCCATACATGTTAAGTGTATGAAACATTATTTACGCTAAATAAGCTCTCTTGCAATAGCTTGAACATTGTTTTCCTTAATCTTTTATCTACGGATATCCTGCATACATTACAGCAATACAACGGGAGGAAACATAATAGTATCACTGATGATGTCACAGGTGTATGACGAAAGAACTGAACTCTGAGAGACTATATATATATATATATATATATATATATATATATATATATATATATATATATATATATATATATATATATATATATATATATATATATATATTTATTTATATCTATATTTTTAACTGTTGGTCAATCAATGATAAACATTGATTGCCAGCTAAATTAATTATAGAGATATAACATATACTGAAGTGAAAACCAACCCAAACCAAACACTGAGTGTGTTTTATTATTATTTCTGGTGTTTTATTATTATTTCTGAGGGCGGTGGATTGGCAGTATCGGTAGAAGGTCGGACGCCATGCTTTCCAGCATAGTTACGTCCCTTTACGATCTGAGTTCAAATCCCGCCGAGGTTGACTTTGCCTTTCATCCTTACGGGGTCGATAAAATAAAGTACCAGTAATGCACTGGGTAATTGCTGGCCTTGTGCCTAAAGTAGAAACAATTATTATTTCTGGCAATATTATAACAACATGACCCTCTCCAAATATAACAATATTTATTAAAACACACGATTTCATATCAAAATCATTGCAAAACAAATTCATCGCCGTATATATATATATATATATATATATATATAGGAACCGGTAAGACCCCGACGGCTGAGCTCAAGCCGTTCCGACGGCTAATTCTGAATTAGCCGTCGAAACGGCTTGAGCTCAGCCGTCGGGGTCTTACCGGTTCCTATTACCCACTCTACTACCCCAAGTATTGAGTACTTTGGTGCGTTATGGTCCACCTGGTTCCTTACCACATTTCCTTCGTTATATATATATATATATATATATATATATATGGTTCCTTACCACACTTCCTTCGTTATATATATATATATATATATAACGAAGGAAGTGTGGTAAGGAACCAGGTGGACCATAACGCACCAGAGTACTCAATACTTTGGGTAGTAGAGTGGGTAATAGGAAAATATTCAAGACCCCGACGGCAGAGTTCAAGGTCTTGAACATTTTCCTATATATATATAAATTAAATGAATAAATATATATATCTTTACACAAGTATAGATATATATATAAAGACGTCCAACCGATACCAGGTTTTGCTCTATGAAAGGATTAACAGAGATCAACCTATTCAGGGCGTAATATAATCATATTTGGTAAAAGAAAACAAGATTAGAAAAAAAAAAATCTTTACTAACTTATTTTAATGTCCCTACTGCAGTTTCATTGAGTAAATATCAATACTCCGATTACTGTGAGAAATCTTAAATTATCAGGAGACGTTTCTCAATCAGGAAAGAAAAAGAAAAATAGAAAAATTCTTCCTTGTTTTCTATCAGTGAAAGTTTCAAATGAAAAAAGTATCACGTGATTGGCTATCAACAGGAGGGTAGTAAGGGGGTACATTGGCAGGTAGTGTGCTGCTAGAAAGCAGTTCAATTCGGCCAAATTTTGGCCCTACCATAGGAGAGTGTATTACAAATTAAATGAAGAAATATATATTTATATTTATATGTAAGGTTATGTATATTTCCCGACATCCACCGTGAACCGCGTTAGAAATAGGAAACGTAGCATTCAAAGCATGAACTCCACCAACACCTGCTTCCTGAAACTTCCACATTTCAGTGATGACAACAACAGCCATCCGCAGGGCCATCCGAAGAAAAGGACTAAACTTACAACTCGCTCACTCGGGGCCCTCACTATGCGGACAACTATCTATGGCTTGGATGCTGCAGGCTTCCCCTCCCAGCTCGAGCCGGTGGGGCGGGAACGAGGGGACGGCAAAAGGCCAGACTGTATGATCATCATCCCGTTCCGCGGTGGCAAACCCCTCGTCTGGGATGCCACCCGCAACGACACTTTCTCCAGCCGTAACCCGGTGCAGTTTGTGACTAACTCAGGTTCTGCTGCACTTCGGGCTGAGGAGGGAAAACTCTCCAAGTACTGGTCGCTCTCCGACAGGTTTGCGGTCGTGCCCTTGGCAGTGGAGATTTCTGCTGTCCTTGGCCCTAGGGCTACCTCCCTACTTACCACCACAGGCGCTGAGCTGGCCAGCGCATCTCCCTTACCATCCTCCGGGGAAACACCTTCTCCATTCTGTCCGCAGGGGCTGTGGGGCGGCCAGCATGTGAGACCCCATTTGATCATATTACAGAGAGATGGGGAGGGCGAGAGAGATGGAGGTGATGACAGTGGGAGCTCGGCTCTTCCGTGTTCTCCCTTCTTCTTTCTCTTGTCCCCCACCTACACATAATCTCCCCTTTTCTCGCTCTCCCTCTCTCTGCTACCTCCTCCATCCAGTCACCTGAGCTCCATCTAGGAGACGGCCTAGAGAACACAACAGACGCTGCACGCTGGCCAGCTGCCCCATCAATAACACAGACATATGCCATCTAGCACACGTCAAGTAAAGAGTATGATAAATGCGACATATACCTACACATCAAGATTAAGGAACACATTAACACTAACGCTTCCTCATTCAAGAAACACTTAGAGAAATGCAAAACACCACAAAAAAACAAAACAAAAAAAGAAACAAAAAAAAACATATCAGGTTGAAACAAAAGAAAGAAAGATCGGCAATCTCAGAATTAAGGGACCATTAATCATAGCCAGAACACACCTGCAAATCAATAATAGACTAGAACTAAGCACACAATACCTAACATAGAACTAGGTTCACAACACAGAACTTTGAAGGCCACAGGACTCTACACATAAAGGCATACATACGCCCGCTCACGAGCACATTATCCATCCGGGATAAATCGTGTATATGCATTCATGTGTTTACAAGATTCTACCCATGTCTGTTTGCATATTTGCGTGCGTGCTTTCACAAACACATGTATGCATGCACGTGTGTGTCAGCGCGTATTAATATATATGCCTCTAAGCGGATTTAAAGGGAAACAACTCTGTGCCCCTTGACCTGTCCAGGCCATAATTTTAAAACAAAAGAGGTTAGGAAAAAAAAAAATAAAACCACTTCCGGCCAGGATGGTATAGCAAGCCACATCGGATACTGGTGTTGTTCCTTTATTTTCCTCGGAAGAAGAGATACTAATCTCGAAATATCAGGGCATATGAGTAAATCAAGGAAAAAAAACAACCCGTTTCTTACGATTAAATTATTTTCCGTCCAAACTCGCATTGTTGTGGCTTTCAAACTTAGATTTATATGTATATATGTATATATATATATATATATATATATATATATATATATATATGGGAAAAACAAACAAGATAAGAAAAAATATGTATAACGGAGTTTTAAATAAGCCTGAATCAACTGAATATTGCCTCCGATCTTTTATTACACACACACACACACACACACACACATATATATATATATATGTGTGTGTGTGTATGTGTGTATGTGTGTATGTGTGTATGTGTGTATGTGTGTGTGTGTGTGTGTGTGTGTGTGTGTGTGTGTGTGTGTGTGTGTGTGTGCGTGCGTGTGTGAGAGAGAGAGAGAGAGAGCAAGAGAGAGGAGGATAGTTAATTAAAAGAAAAAGAAAGACAAAACAGAAAAGAAACATCACAAATATACACTGTGTGTAGTATTAAATATTTGATATGGCGAAAATCCAGAACATGATGGATAATATTATCTTTGGAATAAAGGATATTCAAGTAATTTTATCTATTATTGATTATCGATTATCATTAATGAAATTGATATTGATGAAAATCTTTACGTTTCGATCAGTGCAGACAAAACAAATTTTTAATGTAGAATTGATTTTCTTAATTCATGCTTTAAGCATTTATGTTCAGTGAACTGTATCCTGAAACTGAGTTCAATGTCTTAGACTTAATAAATATGGAAAGATTAATGATGAGATTCACCAAACATAAGTAAAAAGTCAATGAGAAATCTATTTCAAGAATTAACATTTTGTTAGTCAATTCATTTTTCTTTCCTGAACTTTTTGAATTGGTCACCGGAAGAGAATTATAAATACAAAAAACAAAAAAACAACAACTACAAAAAAAAAAAAAGAAATACAAGAAAAAACAAACAAAAAACAAAAAAACAAAAAACAAAAACAAAATTAATTTACCCTGAATAATTCCATTGGTTTTGACATGGAAATAATTTATCGATATATCAACGAGGGAATTGTTTTATTGGGAGGGATCAGGAGTTGAGTGACCAATAATTTGATATTAACTCGAAGTTCCGATATTAATTTTTCACTTGATATAGTTTCTGCCCCATAAAATTAAAATCATTTCAATCACCAATTTCTGAAACCATAAATTATGTCCGTAGGTTTCGGTACAGATTGTGCTGATTTTACAGTCTGAGTGAAATTTATGAAGTAATATGGGAATCTTCAGAAAATATGGCATAAAAAAAAAAAGAAATGAACGGGAAAGAATAAAAAATCGAACATAAGAAACAAGAAAAATAATATTAGCGAATATATCTAATCTCTAATTTTTATACATGCAAGTAGTGGAAGATTAATAAACGACTAAAACTTTTCAGCTGAAGCATTATACACATGCGCACATGCACGCACACCTCACACATACGAGAAGACCTGTCAATTCTGCCCGTCCGACGGGGAGATCTCCCACCCACTTTGAGATGAGTAAGAGATGTCTTCTCTTGTGAAAATGTGTATAGTTTCATTATATAACATCTCCCCTTTTGCCTCATTTCCCCGTTTTGGGTCACTGTTTTTCATGGTAGCCCTCGTTTGGGTTTTTAGAGGGTGGCAGGTCTGTACGAGGGTCGGCTGAAAAGTTCATAAGCTGACCATGATACTCCTAAGGAATGACCAAATGATGTTTATTTTTCAACATAGTCACTGGAAGAAAACAATGCAGTTATTAATAAGTAGAATTGAAATTAATGCATGCAAGATTTCACAGCTCTAGCTTCACTCCTTCATAGTCAGCCTATGGACTTTTCAGCCGAAACTCCTATTTATATATATATAAAATTTCTGTTCGAGGTATTTGATGTAGGTCCTTCCACACGCATCCACATATATTTAGACTTACTTGGTTTGTGAAACAAATGGAAATTTGAAATTTGAAAATACAGTAGCTACATTGTAGATAATTATAATTGTTTCTACTTTTGGCACAAGGCCAGCAAATATCCAGTGTATTACTGGTACTTTATTTTATCGACCCCATAAGGATGAAATACAAAGTTATATTTATCTACATTGTAGATAATTATAATTGTTTCTACTTTAGGCACAAGGCCAGCAATTACCCAGTGCATTACTGGTACTTTATTTTATCGACCCCGTAAGGATGAAAGGCAAAGTCAACCTCGGCGGGATTTGAACTCAGATCGTAAAGGGACGTAACTATGCTGGAAAGCATGGCGTCAAACCCTCTACCGATACTGCCAATAGCCGGTAACTATAAATAATATTGTTTCTTAATTCCAGACACTGCAATCAAGGTGAATATACGAGCGAAACTTTCTAATATTAGTTTGTCTAGCTTGTATCCCCACAATGTTTTGGCATTAGGTAAACTATGTTTTAAATGTTTCTCTGATTTTCTCATTGAGATGTCCAAATGTGTTAGTGACAAATAACTTTCTGTCTCTGTCCTTCTCTCTCTCTCTCTCTCTCTTTCTCCACACACACACATACACACACATATATATATATACATTTATATGTGTTTGTGTGTATGTGTGTATGTGTGTATGTGCTCGTGTGTGTGTGCATATATATATATATATATATATATATATTTAGTGAAGGCGTGTGGCTGAGTGGTTAGAGAATTGGATTCGCAATCGTAAGGTTGTGAGTTCGATTCCTGGACCAGGCGATGCGTTATGTCCTTGAGCAAGACACTTTATTTCACGTTGCTCCTTCTAACTGGAGTTGCGACCGATAGATAGTATTAGCAATTGGAAAGACCAACGGAAACATTGTTCCCTCGGTCCGATTTGATCGTTCCTTTTATATATATATATATATATATATATATATATATACACACATATGTATATATGAATCATTTTCACCCCCACCCCCACTTTATCTAAAGACTCCTACCACTGTACTTTCTTATACACGTTGCCAAACCTCACCGCAATTGCCAAATACCCATAACATATCATTGCTTCTTACCTTTATATCACCCCTTTAAATCCTACCACATTTGTCATACATTCATGACATCACACTTGTCATTCTCCCTTCTTATCCAGCCATTGCCACTCACCTGACAGACTCATCCACTATCGCTCCTTATTAACTATTCTCACCTTCACTGTAGCTCCCCACTCTGCCTCCACATTCTACCCCAAGAACACCCATACCAGTCACGGTAGCGTCTCTTCTCATAATCCAATGCGTTTCCCCATTTCATTCAGAAGGAAATAACTTTTAGCGGATTTGGTCGTTATTTTTCGAAGCTTTGGCGATGGCAAACGCGATATATTGTTGGCCGTAATTACTATCATATTCTGGAACAATCAATATTTCAATATATGAAATTCGAGTCAGTAAATTTGAAAATTTAATGAAGAGTGATTACTGCAAATTTTCAAGCAGAGGTTTTCGTCAATGATTCTGAAAATGCAAACAAAAATGCAGCATTTAGTTATAGAACTAACCAGAATACTGAGAGAATTTTAGAAAACGTATGAATGAAATGAAAGAAAGAATTAATCTTTTTCTAGGAAGCTAAAATACAAATGGCGGTTAAGGTTCATTGATTTAACTTTTATTTAATGTCATATTTGTTGTTATTGTGTAACCCAAAGTCAGATTTGAAGAAGCAGATCATAACACCCCGGTAGTCTGCTGAGAGTCAAGGCACAACTACTTGTACAAGCTAGATGGTTTTAATCCGGTAACTTTAGGACCATGTAAAACCATTGTCTTGCTATCTCATCACACACACACACACACACACACACACACACACACACACACACACACACACACACACACACACACACACGTATATATATATATATATATATTGATATCTTATTAAAGCTAGAACAAAACTTTAAACAGAAAATAATTGTTTCTACTTTTGGCACAAGGCCAGAAATTACCCAGTACATTACTGGTACTTTATTTTATCGACCCCATAAGGATGAAAGGCAAAGTTAACCTCAGCGGGATTTGAACTCAGAATGGAAAGGGCTGTAACTCTATGCGTAAAAACATGGCGTCCGACTCTCTACTGATACTGCTAATCCACCGCACTCTAAATAGAAAATAATACAGCTAATAGTGGTTCAAAATAAGGTTTTTATTGTCTTGTGTAATATAAAGTCTAATACCAAAAATAATCGTATAAGGTACACAATTATATCTCAAGAATGATTCATGGGAGCTGCTTGACCATGGAGTGCCTGGTTGAAGGAGTATAACCATTATAAGTATTTGTCTCGTGACTCATTTACTTCCTGAGATATCACTGACGACTTCAGATTGATGTAAAGTATCTAAAGAATGACAGGCTGACAGAAACAAACAAAAAAGTGATAAATTTAGCTTTCAAAGGGGTCAGGGATTACAGAAGAATGCAGTCTTTGACAGCAGAGGAGAATGTTTTTATATTACAAACTAACGAAATGACTTTTACAAGTCATCAGACATGCTAAAAATAGTAGCCACATTTCCTCAAATCACACCTTAAAAAGGAGTGACAAAGACAATATAGTCTCTAAAAGACAAGATAACTGGAATGAGTTTGATCATAGGTCTACTTGATCAAGACTGACCCGAGGACAAATAACAATACAAATTATTTTTATAGTATTTATTTATAAAATAAGATTGTGATATTAAGAGATAAGTATCATTCGACATAGTACTAATAATTGTTTCTACGTTAGACACAAGGCCAGCAATTACCCAGTGCATTACTGGTACTTTATTTTATCGACCCCGTAAGGATGAAAGGCAAAGTTAACCTCGGCGGGATTTGAACTCAGAATGGCAAGGGCCGTAACTCTATACGTCAAAGCATGGCGTCCGACCCTCTACCAATACTGCCAATCCACCTAGTACTAATAATAGGATTCGAATTGCTGACTCTTTGCTATAGAGATAATCACTGTTGCTTTCGTTAATCGTGCTGTTTGTGTTATAATTACAGCTTAGAAAAGATTCTCAATAATGTCTTTATCAATGTCTTCTGATATTTTCTCCGATGATTTATTTTATGAAATTCATGTATTCAGGAACGTAAAGCTTCTGAATCCAAACTGTGAATACACGCATCGTAACTTATTCTATCTGAATTAATCCTAAGATTAATCAAATACTCCTGTCTGAATCAGAATTCGAAATTTTGCTATTATTAAAATGCGATTTAAAATACCGCTTTCTGATCGAATCGCATAATGAATTCTATTGTATCTTAAATTACACTAGTCTGGCGTTGTACTGTATACATTGTTGATATTGTCCTTTGTGTAATTTGTAGCTCTAAATGAAACTATAATTTCAGATTGAGTAAACTAAAACGTTTCTAGATCTAAGCTAGTCGAAATCCACGGAATTGATAAATAAATTAATATTCCTGTTTGGAACCGTATATACATACATACGTATAATCCATAGAAAAGATAGCCCCGACAATAATCACATTAAAAGCTACAGCAATGTGGAAGACACACATATACAGAATATGATGAAAGATTACTGGTGGAATGTTCCAGTCAAAACCCCAATAAAATGCAGGCATAACAGGCCACATATAATGATATGGGACAGGGTAAAGAAGGCATGCACAATAGTGGAAATTAGCTGCCCAGCAGATGCCAATAGGATATTGAAGATTAACGAAAAGGAGAATATTTATGCGGAACTAATGAGAAATCTGCAGATACTCCACACTGACTATACCTTCAGATTTATACCTGTGATTATTGGGGCACTGGAATATGTTAGTAACTGCCTAGTACAAATCCTGAGAAGGTAGGCTTCACAGAAACAGAAAGAACACGACTAGTTAGAAAATTACAAGTACAATCCATTAATTGTTTCTACTTTAGGCACAAGGCCAGCAATTACCCAGTGCATTACTGGTACTTTATTTTATCGACCCCGTAAGGATGAAAGGCAAAGTCAACCTCGGCGGGATTTGAACTCAGATCGTAAAGGGACGTAACTATGCTGGAAAGCATGGCGTCCGACCCTCTACCGATACTGCCAATCCACTAATGAACAGTAAAAAGATGTAAAACATGCAAAAAATTCTGCATTTAATAACTCTATGTACACATGTACAGATACAAAGCATATCTGTATATGCTTTGTTTCTGTACATGTGTACATAGAGTTATTAGACATATATAACTCAAAACATACAATAACATCCATATCTGCACACACATACATTCATGCAGACATGCATACATATCTACCTAGTTGATGTTGTGTAAATTCCAATGAGAGAGTATTGTATCTATGTTAGAAACCGACTCTCTATTGGTAAAAATTTGTGAAATTATAAAACTAGAACATACATAACCCCCCCCCCCCCCCCACACACACACATACATACATACGTACATACATGCACACACACTAATACATACATGCATACACACATCCATCCATCCATACACACATACATACATATATACATACATACAAATTATAATAGAAATACGCACACACGTAAGGCTTAGCTTTGTTATAACTTCTACAAGATTTTACAGAAATGTACAAAAGAATATAAGAGATATACGAAAACACGAAAGAATAGACGGGCTCCTACGCTTCAAGGTTCGTAAATGTTGTCGGAGAGATATGATGCGATATTCAAATGCTGTCTGGACTGACGTTAGGCATCTGCCTCCCTGCTTACGTTTCAAGTAGAGGCGGTCTATGTCACTGTTGATGTGGAAGTTTCCGGTGTTTAGTATTTTTCGAGTCCTAACATCAATTGCTCGGATTTCGTCTATCGTCCAATTGAGTATTCCAAATGTTGGTGTTAGGACAGGCACAGCAAATACATTGTGAGCCACTGTTTTATTGTGCGCAGAGAGTTCCGATGACCATATTTTACTTAATCGGGTGTAATAATCCCTGGTTACGCGTTCGTTATTACAGATACCATTATAGCCTATGTTCTCATCTATCCCCAGGTATTTGTAGCAGTCCTCATCAGATATCGGTAAAACAGTTAGGCCAATTGATGACAAAATTGCTAGATTTGGTTGTTGTTTTTCCCCGCTTTACTGCTGTATCCTTTGAGAATGTTGTAACCAGGTCAAGATTTTTCTTCATCCAATCCATGTTCTTGGCATTAAGTTTCAGATCATCCACAAAGAAATTATGGGTTAAGTTCGTATTTCTGTCCTCCTGTGAGCCAATGATGTATCCTTCACATTTCTTGAGCAGAAAGTACAAGGGGTTTAATGAGAGGATAAATAGTATCGTAGAGAGACTGTCTCCCTGAAATACACCCCTGTGATATTCTATTTTATCCTTCTCTGTTTTTAACTTTAGAATTGTAGCCCAAGAAGAAGACAGCTTCTCTATGGCTTTCATAATATCTTTAGCAAGTTGGAGGGCCTCTATCATCCAAGAGCGGGGAACAGAATCGAAAGCTTTTCTATAGTCTAGCCAGACTGTAGTCATATTCCTGCTAAGTTGTTGCACCTCCGATATCGCAGTTTTGTTGATTAGGAGTTGTTCAGCACATCCCCAAACCCCTTTCTTTCCAGCTGCTTGTTCATCTGTGATGATGTTATTATTTTCACAGTGATCTTGAGGAATTGGTTCAGGCAGACTGTATACATCTTATACATCAGGTTCTGGCATGCAATGGGTCGGTAGTTTTTTGCCAAGTGGGTGGCATTGTTTGTGCTAATGTCAACCGTTCTGGTATAAGTATATCTCCCTTAAGAACTTGTTGGTAGAGGTCAGTAAGATACCTCCGATAGAATATCAGTTTCTTGTACCAGTAGCCAACAATCATGTCTCTTCCTGGTGTTTTCTTATCTTGGAGTTTTCCTATCACAGTCTCAAGGGTATTCTAATTTATTTCGTATGTTTTTGTTGTAGTGTAGGAGCAATAGTTCTTTTGGATTTCCTTTAGCCACACTGCATCTTGGTTGAAATTCTTCTTTTTACCCCATATTTTTCTCCAAAAGGAATCTATGTCTTTGTGGGATGGGGCTTCAGTGACACTTATTATTTTGCCCTTCATATCTGTATAGACTGATGTTTGGTTTCGTTTGAATCTTTTATTAAGCACTTTTCTTTCACCTACCTTTTTCTGATATCGATGTTTCTCTCTGATAGCTCTCAATTCCTGTTTGAGGGTGATCAGCTTATATTGGATCAGCTTATATTGGTTTCTATTTTATCTTTCACTCTTTGTTGGTGAGGAGTGAAGTCTTTTTGTGTTTGTTTGCATGTAAGGAGCATTGTCACATATCCTATGGTTTTTCGTAGGTCAGCAATCTTTTGTTCCATTTTAGTTATATATGATGGTATTTTTGGTGGTGTTTTGTTCTTGTTATTATCTCTGCTATCACCAAAATAATGCTTCACTGTCGTTGCTAGGGCATATAAACAGACATTTGGAGAGCTGCTGGTGACATGGGTGATATCCTCGACGTTAGATCTGCAGAGTCTGCACTTGTTATCACATCTAGGTGTTTTGCCTGCATCACTATCTCTTTTGTGAATCAGGTATTTCGTATTAATCTCCTGTTCTTGGATTGCAAAAGCGTATCCTTCAAAGTGGGAGCCAATATAGCGGTTGTTGGTTCAAAATAGACTACTTTTCTTATCTATATTACTCTCACTCTGGAGCTGCCTGGCAACATATCCATGCATGATTTTTTGCTGATAAGCATGCAGTTTTTCATCCATGGATTCACTGCGATACTGCTGAGCGACATCCCTGGGTGTGAGTTTTTGATTATCACACAGGGAATATCTCTCGAGGAGTTCCTTCCCAACTCTCATGATCTTATCTGTTTCATGTAGATAGACTTGCTCGAGAAACGGGCTCCTACGCTTCGAGGTTCGTAGATGTGGTCGGGGGGATATGATGCGACATTCAAATGCTGTCTGGACTGATGTTAGGCCTCTGCCTCCCTGCTTACGTTTCAAGTAAAGGCGGTCTATGTCATTGTTGATGTGGAAGTTTCCGGTGTTGTTTAGTATTTTTCGAGTTCCAAGATGAAGTGATCTGATTTCGTCTATCGTCTAATTGAGTATTCCAAACGTTGGTGTTAGGACAGGCACAGTAGTATTCCCTGGTTACGCGTTCCTTATTACAGATACAATTATAGGATATGTTCTCATCTATGCCCAGGTATCTGTAACAGTCCTCATCAGATATCGGTAAAACAGTTAGGCCATTGATGACAATGTTGCTAGATTGGGTTGTTGTTTTTCCCCCGCCTTACAGTCATGTATGAGAATTTATCTTGGCCAAACTCCATTCCTATATTCTTTGAGAACGTTATAACCAGGTCAAGATTTTTCTTCATCCCATCTATGTTCTTGGCATAGAGTTTCAGATCGTCCACAAAGAAATTATGGGTTAGGTTCTTATTTCTGTCCTCTTGTAAGCCAATGATGTATGCTTCACATTTCTTGAGCAGAAAGGACAAGGGATTTAATGACAAGATGAATAATATCACAGAGAGACTGTCTCCCTGAAATATACCACTGCGATATTTTATTTTATCAGTGAAAATAGAGTCCTCCCTCACTGTTTTTAACCTTAGGATAGTAGCCCAAGAAGAAGACAGTTTCTCTATGGCTCTGACAATAATGTCTGGGACTTTAGCAGGTTGGAGGGCCTCTATTATCCAAGAGTGGGGAACAGAATCGAAAGCTTTCCTGTAGTCCAGCAAGACTGTAGCCATATTCCTCCTAAGTTGTCGCACCACCGACATCGCAGTTTTGTTGATTAGGAGTTGTTCAGCACATCCCCAAACCCCTTTCATTCCAGCAGTTGTTCATCTGTGATGATGTTATTATTTTCTCAGTGATCTTGGAGGAATAGGTTCAGGCAGGCTGTATACATCTTATACATCAGGTTCTGTCATGCAATGGGTCGGTAGTTTTTTTGCCAAGTGGGTGTCTCTGTTCTTGGGGACCAGTAATGTTTGTGCTAATGTCAACCATTCTGGTATAAGTATATCTCCCTTAAGAACTTGTAGGTAAAGGTCAGTAAGATACCTGCGATAGAATATCAGTTTTTTGTACCAGTAGCCGACAATCATGTCTCTTCCTGGTGCTTTCTTATCTTGGAGTTTTCCTACCACAGTCTCAACGATACCGTCACTTATTTCGTATGTATTTGTTGTAGTGTATGAGCAATAGTTCTTTCAGATTTCTCTTAGCCACACTGTATCTTGGTTGAAATTCTTCTTTTCACCCCATATTTTTCTCCAAAAGGAATCTATGTCTTTCTGGGATGGGGCCTCAGTGACACTTATTATTTTGTTCTTCATATCTCTATAGACTGATGTTTGGTTTCGTCTGAATCTTTTATTAAGCACTTTTCTCTCATCTACCTTCTTCAGGTATCGGCGTTTTTCACTAACAGCTCTCAATTCTTGTTTGAGGGTGATCAGCTTATATCGAAGAGTTTTGGTTCTACTGTTACCAAACATCGTTTCTATTTCATCTTTCACTCTTTGTTGGTGAGGAGTGAGGTTTTTTTTGTGTTTGTTTGCATGTAAGGAGCATTGTCACATATCCTATGGTTTTTCGTAGGTCAGCAATCTTTTTTACCATTTTAGTTATATATGATGGTATTTTTGGTGGTGTTTTGTTCTTGTTAATATCTCTGCTATCACCAAGATAATGCTTCACTGTCGTTGCTAGGGCATATAAACAGGCGTTGATTTGCCAAAATGTTGGGGTTTTATTCCATCGTAAATATTCATCCCTAATTTCGTCAATAGCACATAATATTTCATTATTTGTTTTTTTTTTAAATATAGTATTGTTGTTTTAATTCGTTCAGCAAGAAGAATGTTTATACATGAATTAATTTCTCTCTGGAAGATTTCGTCGAGGGAAATTTTTATGTATGTATGTATGTATGTTTATCTCTTTCTCTTAATTTCGAGTATATTTTTTTGACCGGCCACCTTCCTGGTGGCAAGGTTGTAAAAGAAAAGAAATTGTCATCCCTTGAATCGCAAGAATGTTTTGCAAATTTTGAAGGTGCCAGCTATCGCAGCCATTTGTAGACTATGAATTAGGGAGCTGCGCTCTTTGTCCGCAAAGCCAATGTATGTATGTATGTATATATGTATGTATGTATGTATGTATGTATGTATGTATGTATGTATGTATGTACGTATGCATGTATCTGTGTATGTATGTGTGTATGTGTGTATGTGTGTATGTGTGTGCATGTATATGTATGTATGTATGTATGTTCTTCTGGTTTTATAATTTCACAAATCTTTTTCCCAATAGAGAGAGAGAGTCGGTTTCTAACATAGACACAAGACTCTCTCATTGGAATTTACACAACATCAACGAGGTAGATATGTATGCGTGTGTAGATATGGATGTTATTGTATGTGTGGATGTGTATGTTTTGAGTTGTATGTGTGCATGTGTATATGCTTTGTATCTGTACATGTGTATATGCAGTTATTAGATGCAATATTTTTGGAATGTTTTACATATTTTTACTGTTCCATTAATGGATTGTACTTGTAATTTCCTAACTAGTTGTGTTCTTTCTGTTCCTGTGAAGCCTAGCTTCTCAAGATTTGTATTGAGGCAGTTACTAACATACCCCAGTGGTCCAATAATCACAGGCATAAATCTGAAGGTGCAATCAGGGTGGAGTATCTGCAGATTTCTCATCAGTTCTGCATAAATATTCTCCTTTTCGCTAATCTTTGATATTATATTGGCATATGCTGGGCAGCTAATTTCCACTACTGTGCATGCTTTTTTCTCCCTGTGCCATATCATAATATCTGGTCTGTTATGCCTGCATTTTATTGGGGTTTTTACTGGAACATTCCACCAGTACTCTTTCATATTATGTACGTGGATGACTTCCACATTGCTGTAGCTTTTAATGTGTTTATTATCGGGGCTATCTTTTTTACGAACTGCATTTTACAGTGTTTTGGCCACTACATCATGCCTCATAGGTAGATAGTACCGCGATGACATCTTTGGAGAGCTGCTGATGACATGGGTGATATCCTCGACGTTAGTTCTGCAGAGTCTGCACTTGTTATCACATCTAGGTGTTTTGCCTGCATCCCTATCTCTTTTGTGAATCAGGTATTTCGTGTAGTGTAAGAGCAATAGTTCTTTCAGATTTCTTTTAGCCACACTGCATCTTGGTTGAAATTCTTCTTTTCACCCCATATTTTTCTACAAAAGGAATCTATGTCTTTCTGGGATGGGGCCTCAGTGACACTTATTATTTTGTTCTTCATATCTCTATAGACTGATGTTTGGTTTCGTCTGAATCTTTTTTTAAGCACTTTTCTGTCATCTACCTTCTTCAGGTATCGGCGTTTTTCACTAACAGCTCTCAATTCTTGTTTGAGGGTTATCAGCTTATATTGAAGAGTTCTGGTTCTACTGTTACCAAAGATCGTTTCTATTTCATCTTTCACTCTTTGTTGGTGAGGAGTGAGGTTTTTTTTGTGTTTGTTTGCATGTAAGGAGCATTGTCACATATCCTATGGTTTTTCGTAGGTCAGCAATCTTTTTTACCATTTTAGTTATATATGATGGTATTTTTGGTGGTGTTTTGTTCTTGTTAATATCTCTGCTATCACCAAGATAATGCTTCACTGTCGTTGCTAGGGCATATAAACAGGCGTTGATTTGCCAAAATGTTGGGGTTTTATTCCATCGTAAATATTCATCCCTAATTTCGTCAATAGCACATAATATTTCATTATTTGTTTTTTTTAAAAATATAGTATTGTTGTTTTAATTCGTTCAGCAAGAAGAATGTTTATACATGAATTAATTTCTCTCTGGAAGATTTCGTCGAGGGAAATTTTTATGTATGTATGTATGTATGTTTATCTCTTTCTCTTAATTTCGAGTATATTTTTTTGACCGGCCACCTTCCTGGTGGCAAGGTTGTAAAAGAAAAGAAATTGTCATCCCTTGAATCGCAAGAATGTTTTGCAAATTTTGAAGGTGCCAGCTATCGCAGCCATTTGTAGACTATGAATTAGGGAGCTGCGCTCTTTGTCCGCAAATCCAATGTATGTATGTATGTATGTATGTATGTATGTATGTATGTATGTATGTATGTATGTATGTATGTACGTATGCATGTATCTGTGTATGTATGTGTGTATGTGTGTATGTGTGTATGTGTGTGCATGTATATGTATGTATGTATGTATGTTCTTCTGGTTTTATAATTTCACAAATCTTTTTCCCAATAGAGAGAGAGAGTCGGTTTCTAACATAGACACAAGACTCTCTCATTGGAATTTACACAACATCAACGAGGTAGATATGTATGCGTGTGTAGATATGGATGTTATTGTATGTGTGGATGTGTATGTTTTGAGTTGTATGTGTGCATGTGTATATGCTTTGTATCTGTACATGTGTATATGCAGTTATTAGATGCAATATTTTTGGAATGTTTTACATATTTTTACTGTTCCATTAATGGATTGTACTTGTAATTTCCTAACTAGTTGTGTTCTTTCTGTCCCTGTGAAGCCTAGCTTCTCAAGATTTGTATTGAGGCAGTTACTAACATACCCCAGTGCCCCAATAATCACAGGCATAAATCTGAAGGTGCAATCAGGGTGGAGTATCTGCAGATTTCTCATCAGTTCTGCATAAATATTCTCCTTTTCGCTAATCTTTGATATTATATTGGCATATGCTGGGCAGCTAATTTCCACTACTGTGCATGCTTTTTTCTCCCTGTCCCATATCATAATATCTGGTCTGTTATGCCTGCATTTTATTGGGGTTTTTACTGGAACATTCCACCAGTACTCTTTCATATTATGTACGTGGATGACTTCCACATTGCTGTAGCTTTTAATGTGTTTATTATCGGGGCTATCTTTTTTACGAACTGCATTTTACAGTGTTTTGGCCACTACATCATGCCTCATAGGTAGATAGTACCGCGATGACATCTTTGGAGAGCTGCTGATGACATGGGTGATATCCTCGACGTTAGTTCTGCAGAGTCTGCACTTGTTATCACATCTAGGTGTTTTGCCTGCATCCCTATCTCTTTTGTGAATCAGGTATTTCGTGTAGTGTAAGAGCAATAGTTCTTTCAGATTTCTTTTAGCCACACTGCATCTTGGTTGAAATTCTTCTTTTCATCCCATATTTTTCTCCAAAAGGAATCTATGTCTTTCTGGGATGGGGCCTCAGTGACACTTATTATTTTGTTCTTCACATCTCTATAGACTGATGTTTGGTTTCGTCTGAATCTTTTTTTAAGCACTTTTCTGTCATCTACCTTCTTCAGGTATCGGCGTTTTTCACTAACAGCTCTCAATTCTTGTTTGAGGGTGATCAGCTTATATTGAAGAGTTCTGGTTCTACTGTTACCAAAGATCGTTTCTATTTCATCTTTCACTCTTTGTTGGTGAGGAGTGAGGTTTTTTGTGTTTGTTTGCATGTAAGGAGCATTGTCACATATCCTATGGTTTTTCGTAGGTCAGCAATTTCTTTTTCTATTTTAGTTATATATGATGGTATTTTTGGTGGTGTTTTGTTCTTGTTAATATCTCTGCTATCACCAAGATAGTTGCTAGGGCATATAAATAGGCGCCGATTTGCCAAAATTTTGGGGTTTTTATCCGTCGTAAATATTCACCCCTATTTCGTCAATAACACGTAATATTTCATTATTTTTTTTTTTTTTTTTATTAAACATTGTCCTTTTAATACGTTCAGCAAGAGATATATTTATACATGAACTAATTCTCTCTGGAAGATTTCGTTGAGGGAAATTTTCAATTGTTTATACTTTGATTATTATCATTATCGATAGTATTTTCCACAACAGTCGAGGTAGACTCGGATGGTACACGTGGTGTCAAATTTCTTTGATTATTATTATTATTTCTTCGATTATTATTATTATCGATAGTGTTTTCCCAAGCTTTCGAGGTAGACTTAGATGGTACAGGTGGTGTCAAGTTTCTTACAGGCATAGTTGTTTCAAGGCGCTGTTCGACCTGGCTGCTAGGAAGTCTAGTAGCATGGCAACCTGTAGCACGTGTTGTTGATCCCATGTTTGTTGTGGGGGACTTACAATTAATACTATTTATCTTATTTTTACGTTCAACAAACGTCGCTTGTTGGCGTAATTGTTTCGCTGTGAAATAATTTAGCTCTGGGTGCATTTCGTCCCAGTGTAGCTTCATTCTGTTCATATAACCAATAGAGAGATTGTTTTTTGCCATTTTATAACAATTAAATAAATCATTATTAAGTTCGCAACTCCAAGAGAAATGCGATTTATAATTTCGGTTTCTTCTGTAGCTACAACTGAATAACGTTTATTTACCTTTCTTGTTGTTTGTCTTCGATACTTTCTTAATTTTGTTGTTGATGTTGTGTTCAGCCATGCTGTTTGTAGCAAATCCTTGTAAAATGAATTGAGTATTTAGTCGGATATCTCTACGAATTCGAATAAAAGGTATCTTCAGAAGATATAGTTAGAAGAATAAGCAGTTATTCAACATGTCGGAGATAGTATTCATCTTAAATTTAATAAATAGCCTCCCACGCCAAAATATGCGACTGATCGCGTTGACTGTATGTATGTACGTATGTATGTATGAAATGATGTCCATTTCGTTACGTTAAATATAATCAGTCTATCGTTCACAAACCAGATCCTATACAATGCAATATCATGCTGTCTTGATTTATAATAGGCTTCAGCATGGATCTACATACTTCGTAGACATTACTTTGTAAATCCTTAATTAGTGGTTACATTTGACTGTGGACAGTTATATCACACTAAAAAGATTAGAAATCAGCAATGGATAGACGAATGGAACCATTGTTTACTTGGTCTGATTTCCACGCCACTTGGTATGCGAGTGAAGTCTGTGAACTTATCGATCGAGTTGTTCTTATGTGTCACTGTCATGAAGCATATTTTGGGGGTCATCATCATGGAAGAAAAATTATCGCTTGCAAATCCAATAATATTTTCTTATTGACTATTTCTTTCAAGCAATGTAGTTCTGACAGCATTGTGAAGATAAAGAGTTGTTCTATTTCTAACATTGCATTGACGACATCCTGCTTATTCTCTTCAAAACATCACATTGATTTGGGTAACTGAAATGTCTGTACTTTTATCAATAATAATTGAAAAACAAAAATGTCTTTCAGATATCTGCTATCACGATCTTTTTATGAAAGGCTATTCCATCTTGAATGAGATGAAAGTTTTGTTTCTTTCATTGTGCATTTTCAGCAATTTTACTGTCCGGCAATGCTGTCTGACAGTATGTCAGATGATAGATGTTTGCAAAGGTAATGTTAAGCTTATGGAAATAGCCAACAATAAGCGGTTTATTTATGGCTTTTTTGTTCTCTCTCTGTTGACTTCTTTTTTTGCCACTAATTGAGTTTTGTGTTTTATTAGCATGGTTTTATTTGCTTTTTTCCTCTCAGAGTAAAGTTGCAGCATTTACGAAGGTCAGCAGAAAAGTTCATAGATTGACGAAGATACTGTCATGGAATGTGACCAAACGAGGTTTAGTTTTCAAGATAGACCCCCTTGCAGTCCACACACTACTTCCATTGGTGTTGCAGTGATTGGAGCTCATTGATGAAAAGCTTTATTCCTGTTGGTAAAAAGTCGTCAATAGCAGATATGACATCGTCATCACTGTGATACTGGTTCCCAGCGAAGTACGTTTTTATGTTGGGAAACAGATGATAGTCAGATGGGGCCAAATCAGAATAGGAAGGGTGATGAACCAGTTCAAAACCACAGTCATGCACAGCAGACATTGAAACCAAGGACTTGTGTGCTAGAGCATTGTCCTGATTAAACAAGACCCCTTTCGTCAATTTTCCTGGATGTTTGGTCTTGATAGCCTTACGTAACTGTGTCAGCCAGGTGACATAGTACTCTCCATTGATGGTGTGGCTCTTTGGAAGATAGACAATAAACACAATGCCTTTTGCATCCACGAAGCAGAAACGTTTGTTATGCCAAGTTCATTGTGTAGAATATTCTCAACTTTCTCACGCGATTTGCTAATAGCATTGGCTATTTGATTTATAGTCAATCGCCTGTCTTCCATCACCATGTGGTGAACACCATCGATGTTTTCCTCAGCGTGGACAGTTTCAGGGCGTCCAGACCTTGGGTCATCTTCAAGACTCATAAATTCAGCTGCCCTCTTTTGCAATGTTGATATAGCTGGAGAGTCATATCAAAATGTCACAACCATGTCAGCATGAATGACCTTGGGGACTAAGCCCTTTTTCTGCAGTTGTTTGATAACTCCACGATGCCAGGTTTTATCCATTTTCAAGAGAAGTCACTACTAGTTACATTTGAAGTCTTCTTTGAACAATTAAATGTCAGTTTATCTGGAAAGAAACAATGCAGTTATTAATAAGAAAAGGTGAAATGAATGCAAGCAAGATTTCACAGCTCTAGCATCAATTCTTTATGGTCAGTCTATGAACTTTTCACCCCACCCTTGTACACCAGCTAGCTTCTTTATTGTTTATATCTTATTGAAGGCAATCTTTACATTTGGGATCTCGTTGCCATTCTTTCTTGAATGGCTGCTTGTACCATTTCCTTTTTAATAGACATTTTAATTGATGACTAATCTATCAACAGTTTATTTGAAGATAGTTAAATTTAAAAAAAGCTGTTTTTGGCATACACATTCTAGCAGTCGTGACTATCGCTTCCTCTTTATGTAAATATAGAATTACATTATCTAGTGCCAATAAAAAGAGTGTGGTGTGATCTGCCATTTCTAAGTCAAGTAGCCACATAAAGTCTTCATCATTGGTTTAGTTTGCTATTGTTGCGGTTGTTGATGATTATGCAATTTTTTTTGCTACTACTTTCATTGTTACAAAGTCCTCATGAATGTAATATAGTTTATCAGCACTATTGATCAAACTCAAAGTTTCTTCCTTCTATGAAATCAGTTCAAAACATCTGCTACAATTCTAAACACCATCCAATAACAGTACCCTCCCTCACCAGCACACCTACCACCACTACGACCACTACTACCAACATTACCACCACTACAAACAATATCACCACTATCACCACTACTAACTCTAACGCCACTCAAATGCCAACACGATTTTAACTTAAATGTGCTCAAGATATTCGTTGAAAGGAAAACAAAAGCCTGATCTATCTTTAGATTATCTCAACACGCAGCTGATTACAAGGTATCCTAAATCTTCTGTCTATACTATGATTATAAAGAGGTCTCCAGTCACGTTCATTCAGCTTGTTTGACTTTCAACATTGCATTGCTTTCATTCCTTCAGTAATATATTTTGTCTTTTATTTCTTCTTTTTCTTAAAATTTGTTTTATTCTTTGTTATTTTATTAATCAAATGTCATTGTGGTTTGGTGGATTTCTCAAGTAAGGTCTCCATTCTGCACTAATTTCGTGTTATTTTAGTGTTAAGCTTAAACATGCTTAGGACTCTGGCACATATTTTCCAATCACAATATAGGAACATGGTATTACACACACGTACACACACACATATATATATATATATACATACACATAAAAATGAGAAGTGCTCTACCCTGCATACTGAAGTGTCGGTAACTAAGCAACACATACTCAAATTTATATACATACACACACACACACGCACGTACACACAAGCACAAGCACATGCACACACACGCACATACATTATATATATATATAAAGGCGGTGGATTGGCAGTATCGGTAGAGGGTCGGACGCCATGCTTTCCAGCATAGTTACGTCCCTTTACGATCTGAGTTCAAATCCAGCTGAGGTTGACTTTGCCTTTCATCCTTACGGGGTCGATAAAATAAAGTACCAGTAATGCACTGGGTAATTGCTGGCCTTGTGCCTAAAGTAGAAACAATTATATATATATATATATATATATATATATATAAAATAAAATACTAATAAAATACAGTTATTAACTCATATTGATACCCTGCAATTACAAGTTCAAAGTATAGTGGATTGGCAGTATCGGTAGAGGGTCTGACGCTATGCTTTGCAGCAAAGAGTTACGCCCCTTTATGGTTTGAGTTCAAATCCCGCCGAGGTTAACTTTGCCTTTCATCCTTACGGGGTCGATAAAATAAAGTACCAGTAATGCACTGAATAATTGCTGGCCTTGTGCCAAAAGTAGAAACAATTATATAATAATATATATGGGTGGACGCCATGCTTTCTAGCATAGTTACGTCCCTTTACAATCTGAGTTCAAATCCCGCCGAGGTTAACTTTGCCTTTCATCCTTACGGGGTCGATAAAATAAAGTACCAGTAATGTACTGGGTAATTGCTGGCCTTGTGCCTAAAGTAGAACCAATTATATAATAATATATGTAGAAATAAACAAAGTAAATTCCGTGTCTAAAATTACGAGGGTAGTTTATATCTACATATATTATTATATAATGCTCACTATTTATATTTTGAGCTTGTTAATTTCAGAGTATCAATATCAGTTAAAAACTCTGTATTTTATTTGTATTCGGCTCCCTAACTAGGTGAGCTTATAAGTTGAGTGTAATAAGACTATTATTTCTAGTACATCCACTCACACCACGTATAGCGCGCAACCCACGAGGTGTATTATTTACTCATGTGAGTTGTTGTTAGATGTGTTTTGTTTCATTTGATCTTATCTCTTGCTGAGGAAAGCCTACGGATTATCTGTTACAAACACAATTTTCAGGGCGAAACAGATTAAATCTCTAATCTGTCCGAGAGATGAAATGGTTATTGATACGGTCTGTATATAATTTTATATCGTACTGTATGTTGCAGGTAAAATATATAAAACATTTGTGGCATTCTCTACCCTCGTAATTTTAGACACAGAATTTACTGTGTTTATTTCTACACACACACACACATATATACATATATATATATATATATTTATAAATATATATATATATATATATATATATATATATATATATATATATATATATATATATATATATATATATATATATATATATATATAAGTATGTATACGTACATACATATATGTATACAGACGTACAGTAGTATGTATATATACATATACATATACATACATGCACACATATATATATATATATGTACGTATGGGTTTACCGAACATTTATTATAATGTTCGGTTTGTTTGTAAACAAACAGCCCGAATTACGCCGTACAGTGCTCGGCAACCATCGTCGCCCTTTTGTTCAACACTGACATAGGAACGATGTACCAGTTTCAAGCTTATTAGCTATCGTCAGCATCGTATACCTTTCTGTCAGATGATTGAACGTTTGAAAGTATATACTTTCCTTATGCATATTAACGGCTGAGCAGCCTAATTTGCATATCGAGTGAGTTAGTCGGCCCGGCGTACCGAAAACGATAAATGGAAAAGAATGAAACGAAATTTCATTTCTCACTCTTCGTACAGCTGATACCTAAATATAAGTATGTATACGTACATACATATATGTATACAGACGTACAGTAGTATGTATATATATACATACATGCACACATATATATATGTATGTATGGGTTTACCGAACATTTATTATAATGTTCGGTTTGTTTGTATATATATATATATATATATATGTATATATATATATATATATTTATATGTATATATATATATATATATATATATATATATATATATATTCATCTCTTTATATATGTATATATATATATATATTATATATATGCATGTAAGGCATAGAACGTCGAATAGAATGCCTTGTGGTATTTGTTCCGAGAATCTGCTCTCTCAGTTCATATACTACCAGTCCAATACTGGGGTTGATGGGGTCGATTCTTCCTCTATATCTCTTTCTCACTTCCTTTCTCTCACTCTCTATCATTCTCTGAAAGAAATGTGTTATACTTAGGTCCGGAGAGGGGATGGGTTTCATGAAGTTTAAACGCTGTATATCAATATGGTGCCGCTACGACTCTCCCAGGAGCTATGAATCCATATATATATATATGAAAATTTATCCTCTAATACACATTGTAACCAGAAATTCAAAATCAGCTTCACTAAATATTTAAAGAATAGATATATTAATTGGTTACTATCGGCTTCCTTTCTTTTGATAAAGCATCATTTTCCAGACCGAGAAACACTCATAGCCTCTTCAAAAAAGCAATAGAATATCTCACGTACCGCAAACAATAACAAAACCAACACCAGTGAAAGAAATAAGATCTGGTTTAATCCACCTTTCAACAGGAATCTTATAACCTACTTGGGAAAACAATACAGTGTCTTAATCAACAAACGCGTAACAAAGATAACAAACTTCATATATTATTGAACATGAACAGTATAAAAGCCAGTTAGTTATTCTACAACAGCTTAGGGAAACTCATTTCGTTGCATAACCACAGAATCCTACAAAACGAATATCACTGGAATTGTATACAGTATCACGTTGAATCACTTATGAATATACAGTATGCTGGAAAATACAGTATGATAGTCAGCTAGGCAGATAGATGGAATATCTGGAACAATTATATTTATGGATCAAACACTCTCATTTTTAGTCTGACTAGTTAGGCCATAGACCTGTTCGGTCAGAGGTGACATGGGGGAGGGGGGCTGCAGAACAACAACAATAATTCAAAATATATCAATAATTGAAAATATCAACAGGTATATTTCAATATATATATCTTAACAATAATAAAGAAAGGTGTGCGGGACTGCGTCCGGAATATATCTTTTTTATCCCGTTTGTAAAATAATTTGATTACTTTGAATAAATAATGAATACATTTTTCTTGATAAACCTACTGAAGGATTTAAGGAAAATTTTTTGAAAATTCCTCTGACAGGTATAGGAAAATTATAATTCATATTTTATATTGTGTATTTTATATTTCTATATTCTTATATTTTTCAAATGCTTAATAAATATATATCCAAATGTTTATATATATATGATAAACATAGTGATTTTTGATGTATATGTGGTATAACCTAAAATTTATACTTTAAATATATTTTATAAATATATTCTTATGAAAGAGATTTTTTGTGCTTTATGCTTTAAATATATTCTTATGAAAATTTTAAATGTTATAATTTCTATATGTTGTGACGTTATGGCAAGTAAATTTATGTTTTAACTGTTATAACTTTATAACAGGTAAATTTATGAATTTATAAATTTATGACTTAGTATAACATACCATAAGATTCATATTCTAATTACATTCTTAAGATAGAAAATTTAACTTTTTAACTTCTTAACCTTATAGCATTTAATCCTTAGAGTCATCTGAGTTATTAATAAATCACTAATAATTTCTTTTACGCTGTACTGCTATTATAATACAAATAAGGGGTTATTCTTCTGTAAACTCTCGGAATTTCTATGGGTTTAGAATTATTTGGATACTTTTAACCTACAATTTTTTTAATAATTAATAATTAATGATAATATATATTTTATTATAATAATAATATATATGTTTTTATAATAATAATATATTTTTTAATAATATATAGTAGTTTTTAATTTTTTAAATAATCTAACATACACATTTAAACTAATGATTAAACTATTAAATTATTAATTAAACATTTAATCAAATTTATTAATTAAACCTTAGATAACATTTTTTCAACCTATCATTAAAATGAATCCTGCTATTATTCATCCACGCTGTATTCGTTTCTTCGCTTCTTCTCTCCTCTCACGTAAACAAACTTACGCTATAATTGTCCTTATAACTAATATTCTCTCTCACTTAAATATAGTCACGTTTACTCTCTCCCACTGGCAAAAAATATATATAAACAATTCCTTTTCTCTTTCTTTCTTTTTTTCTCTCTTCCAACTGTTTAATTTAAATATACTGTTATTTAAACCTTTCCGACACTAATTTGCATACTAAATCATAACAATAAATCTAATATCTCCACTATCCAGGAAGCTCCAACCGTTAAGGTTGCATTTTTTTCAGGGTATGTCAATATTTATTTATAAAACTAATTTGTATTATATTTTATCTGATGAAAGCGCACCACAATCTGCCTTGGTGGCCCTTGAAATATGTATAATAGAATAAATATGGTTTTATAAATATAGTTTCCATTTGTTAATATATTGTATATATATATATGTGTGTGTGTGTGTATCTGTGTGTGTGTGTGTGAGAGCATGCGTGAGTGTGTATAAATACACACACAAAACACACACACACACACATAACACACACACACACACACACACACACACACACACACACACACACACACACACACACACACACACACACACACACACACACACACACACACACACACACACACACACACACACACACACATATATATATATATGTATACACTAATCAATACTCGGATGATGAATTTGCAATTATTAACAAACCATGAACAATCTAACTGAGAGAGCATGCATGAGTCTAACTGATGTGAAGTGGAAACAACGGGATTCGCTTGTAAACACCATCTTTGTTTTTCTCAGTGGATTTATAAATTCAAAACTATTTTCACCTTTGAAAAATTAATTAACAGTATAGCTAGAAGCACATATTTTAATTTGTTTTACTCCTCTTCAACACTTGGAAAGAAGGGAGAGAGAGAGAGTGGAAGAGAAAGAGAGTCAGAGACTAAGACGGCAGAAGGGAAAGTGAAAGATAGAGAGCAGGGTGTGAGAGGAAGAAAGAAAGAGAGAAAGAGATTGAAAACGTGATAGATAGATAGACAGAGAGTGAGAGCTGATAGATAAGTAGTGATTAGCATGTAATAAAAAGTGCATATATGTAACTAAAGAGCTAGATATATAACTATGTAAATCCGTCATGGCATAGGGATTGTATGGATTATTTTGAAACCTGAGAGAGTCCATCCCTCCCAGGACAGACAAGAGAAAAAGAGAAAAAGAAGAAACGACCCCAGAAATATTTTGCTAGCGGAAAGAGGCACAAAATGGCAAACAATAAAGAAATATATCAGTTTAACGTTTAAAATAATAAGAAAAGAGATACAGGAATATATATATATATATAAGATGGTGTAGGACAGAACTAAGGAGAGACACAAAATACAAACCCAGTCACATAATGTGTGACGAAAGAGCTTTGACAAAATATTAACAGCCATCCGGTTATCGAAGCAACCAACCAACCGGAAATTTATAATAAATTGAAGTGAAATCTAACAGGTGCGTGTGTTTTTATTGGCAGCATGACCCTCCCAAAATATAACAATGTCTGTTTCAACACACGTTTTCAGATAAGAAATCTTGCAAAACAAATTAAAAAACGAAGTATATATATATATATATATATATACAGTGTGAGATTTTCTTTAGAACTGTTGGACTAACAACCTAGCAGCTCCCTCAAGCACTGATGGTGATTATCGCTAGAATATTGATGTTGATTTGCTTATCAATATTAATATTATTGGGCACCCACTGAAGAATTATAAGAGCCCACTTGAATAAGTATCTGTTGATCTTATACAAGCTTCTACATAATTTGGTATAATTTCACCCAGCTTGTAGAAATCTTATAATGAAACGAGACGTCCGTCTGGGAAGGGATATATTTGATATATCTCATATGAAATGATGCAGCCAATTTTCCACACAATACAATTAGTTAGCACCCCGAACGTTTAATTAGGAATATACTCAGGTATTTCCTAATGTTTGTTGAGTGAGTTGGAATTTGGCCGGAGTATCGCTATTAACTTTCTCCGATTATGTATTTATATATATATATAATACATGAATTTGTGAGTTCGATTCTCGGGCCGAACTTTGCATTGTGTTCTTGAGCAAGACACTTTATTTCATTTTGATCCAGTTCACTCGTCTGTAGAAATCAGTTGCGACGTCACTGGTGCCAAGCGGTATCGGCCTTTGCCTTTCCCTTGGACAACATCAGTGGTGTGGGGAGGGGACTGCTAGTCTTCCACAAACAACCTTGCCCGGACTAGGTGCAAGTCCCATGGTCATTTGTGATCGAAGGGGATCTTTACCCTTTACCCTATACATGAATATATATATATATATATAATTGAAAAATTGAAGAATAACATGGTCGACAGTACCAACAAGGAAATTTATTTACAGTCTAACAATTGTTTCTATGATAGAGTTGTCTAAAAATTGCTAAACACAGAAGGTAGTGTCACTCAATTTAAAATACATATTATTTCCATCATTTCGTCAGAGACCAAGAGAAAATAAAATAAATATGCGTAACGGTAAAATTACAAATTCAAATTACCACATCAATACTAATATTAATAATAAAGATATATAGAGAAGCAGAGGAGGAAAGCCGATAGAGAGAAAGAAAATACAAATAACTATGTAACCGGCAAATTTACGAGTTCGAACTATCACATCAAAATAGTAGTAGAAATAGAGATACAGATAGAAAGAAAAGAGGGGGGAGGGGATAGAAATAGTGAAGGTAGAGAAAAGAAAGAAAGATGAAGAAAGAAACAGAGAAAGAGGCAGAGAAAGATGAAAAAGGAGAAAGAGAAAGGAAAAGAGAGAAAGAGACAAATAGAAGGAAGAAGACCGGGAGGGTAATACAGCTAAAAATGCGCAAGCATGTTCATCAAATAAAAAAAAGAGAAAAGACGTGCGAACGGATAAGTTATTGTTGATAAATATAGGGAGAAAAAGGATGGAGAGAAGGCGGAAGACGAGCAGAAAGATGAATATACGTTAATGCAAGAATGAGTGCAAGTGAAAATAGAGATGTAAGATTTAAGAAAATATAGATATAAGATATAAGCATAAATAAATAAATAAATAAATAAATAAATAAAAAAAACAAAACTAAAAAAAGTAAAAAAATTTAAAATTTAAAATAATAAAAAAAAAGGTTAAATAAATAAAAAAAGTAAATAAATAAATAAATAGGTAGATGAGTAAATAAGTAAGTTACGATTAATAAGAATCTCTCAAATACAACAACTCTCGCCAACAAAATCTGGCAACTCAAGAATGCAAGCCTTGAATACGAGATCAGTTAGACAATATTGTCAAAAGCAAAGGCCTATCAAATTGGTATGTCCCACTGCAGGCTCTGCAATATGGAACTTTTCCAAATTCTTAATTTCAACAAAATCCTTCTTAACAGTAGAATTGAACGAACTATTTTTTGTCGGCACAAATCAGCAACGAAATTCGAGAACTTTAGACCTTCTTAATTCCATCTTTTCTATTCCTTATTCCTTTTATACCACTAGAATCTACTTCGATATCACATTATCAGCAGCATCGTCACCATTATAATTACCAAAGAACAACATCAGAACCTACTGTATTTACATTCTCATCTTATACGCCTCTATCTTTCACCATTTGTCTTTGCATTTCTCTACTTAAACCTATTTCATCTCGATCGTTTTATCTTATCATATAATACATCTTAAACTAGTTAATTTACTTATTAAAATATCCAATACACACATAAATATATCCAATATTATCATATTTTCAACTTATCATCAATAACTATTCACAAAAACATTAATAACTTTAATATTATTCTTATTAGTCTCTTCAACACATTTATTTATTTATTGATTCTCATCTCTACTTTTCAAATACTATACCATTTTATATAACAATATGTGTAACTTACTTATTTACTCATCTACCTATTTATTTATTTATTTACTTTTTTATTTATTTATTTATTATTTTAACCTTTTTTTATTTTTTTTTATTTTTAAAATTTTAAATTTTAAATTTTTTTCCTTTTTTTATTTTATTTAAAATTTATTTATTTATTTATTTATTTATTTATTTGTTTCTATGCTTATATCTCTATTTTCACTTGCACTCATTCTTGAATTAACGTATATTCATCCTTCTGCTCCTCTTCCGCCTTCTCTCCATTCTATTTCTGCCTATATTTATCAACAATAACTTCGTACGTCTTTTCTCTTCTTTCTTTCATTTGATGAACATGCTTGCGCATTTTTAGCTGTAATACCCTCCCGGTCTTCTTCCTTCTATTCTCTCTTTCTCTCTTTTCCTTTCTCTTTCTCCTTCTTCATCTTTCTCTGCCTCTTTCTCTGTTTCTTTCTTCATCTTTCTTTCTTTTCTCTACCTTCACTATTTCTATCCTCCCTCTTTTCTTTCTATCTGTATCTCTATTACTACTACTATTTTGATGTGATAGTTCGAACTCGTAAATTTGCCGGTTACATAGTTATTTGTATTTTCTTTCTCTCTATCGTCCCCCCCCTCCTTTCCATCTGTCCTCCTTCCTCTGTTTCTCTCTATATCTCTATTATTAATATTAGTATTGATGTGGTAATTTGAATTTGTAATTTTGCCGTTACGCATATGTATTTTATTTTCTCTTGGTCTCTGACGAAATGATAGAAATAATATGTATTTTAAACTGAGTGACACTACCTTCTGTGTTTAGCAATTTTTAGACAACTCTATCATAGAAACGATTGTTAGACTGTAAATAAATTTCCTTGTTGGTACTGTCGACCATGTTATTCTTCAATTTTTCAATTTTATTACTCCAAGGAATACAAGTGAAGTCATAAACTCTTCATCCCCGTAAACCTCTTGTTGAGTCTTACAACGCCGTACGCTTAAACTATTCATGATAAGAAGTTTTCACAACCTCTAATCGGATTACCTTTAACGATATCTTGTTATCTTATATATATATATATTACACGGTCGATAAAAATAAAGTACCAGTAATGTTCTGGAGTCGACTTTCTCCTCTCCCCCAAATTGTGTCTATAGTAGAAATGACTATTTTCTATACTTTCAAAGCAACCCTCTGATGAGAGAAGTCTTCCAGTACTGCTTGCCTTAACGTAACCCCTAGACATAATTAGTGTGATACAATGTATGAGAAACTTATCTGTCTGAATTTCCCTTATAAGGTTTGGATCAACCCGCAGTTATGGCAGAACTATATACCACGCAGAGGGATCGAACTTAGGACCTGATAAATGTGAAACAAACCACTTAACCACTCAACACTGCATGCGTATATATATATATACACACATGCATGCATTATGTTTAATTATTGGCAGTATCGGTAGAGGGTCGGACGCCATGCTTTCCAGCATAGTTACGTCCCTTTACGATCTGAGTTCAAATCCCGCCGAGGTTGACTTTGCCTTTCATCCTTACGGGGTCCGATAAAATAAAGTACCAGTAATGCACTGGGTAATTGCTGGCCTTGTGCCTAAAGTAGAAACAATTATGTTTATTTATGCATATATGCATACATGAAATCAGGAACACCTATATACATAAATATACTACATATGTAATTGTTTCTACGTTAGGCACAAGGCCAGCAATTACCCAGTGCATTACTGGTACTTTATTTTATCGACCCCGTAAGGATGAAAGGCAAAGTCAACCTCGGCGGGATTTGAACTCAGATCGTAAAGGGACGTAACTATGCTGGAAAGCATGGCGTCCGACCCTCCACCGATACTGCCAATCCACCGCCCTCTACTGTAATGACATACAAACACACCTGCCCGTACAATCACATACATGCTCATACAAGCATACACATTTATTCAAGTTTACACATACACACACACACACATGTATATGTAATGAACACAATCAAACATACATTCACACTTACGTACATGTATATTTATATGGTGGCTGCCAACTCGTTTTCAAGTACGGCCACTACTTTATATCCATGTAGGAGAATCCCTACCGATGCGCTGAACGAGTGTGACTTTTTAGTCCAGCCAGTGACTTGAAAACTCTGGTACAAACACTACACTTGTGACAATTATTGACACATAGTGCTGGGCCCATGGTACCATATGACGACAAGTGCAGAGAGATCTCCAGATATAAAGCAATGCCTGTGCCGTGAAGCTTTTATAGTGAGCAAAGGCACTGCACAAAGCCAGTCCCACTCTCTTAACCAAGATGATATTTACCAAAAAGAAGAACAAGTCAACATCATTGGTAACCACCAGGGTTGCAGGTGTTATATCAGAGTTTTCCTTCTCCTAGAATTCTGCCTTAACAAAGGCTAAGGGGTCATCTCTCCCGGTGATTTTGGATGGCCATTGACTCTTAAGAGCTCCTTTGACAGGTTTTGTTTTTAGTCCTGCAGGATGTTCAAAGTCACCCTCCTCACCAAGAAACCTTGGTGGGGTAGCCAGTTTAGTCGCCAACGACCCGACCATGAGACAGGTTGTACTGGGATACATGTTACCAGTAGCACCAACTGGTGGCCTGACATTAAGTATATTTATATACATACATGCATACATACACACGTATATATAAGTACAAACATATACACACATTCGTACATATACACACATTCGTACATATACACACATTCGTTCTTTCAAACTTACACATATAAATAGATACACACATGCTTCTATATACACTTACATCCATCCACACATACATACACATATATATATATACATACGTACATATACATACATGCACACATACATAAATATATATGCTTACAAGCATATACGTATAACCATTCATCGATGCACACACACACATATATAGATGCACACATACATATATCCACAAGTATACATACATATGTACATACATACATACATATATATATATATATATATATATATATATGTATTTATATATATATATGTATATATATATATATATATATATATATTTATATATATATATATATATATATATATATATATATATATATATATATATATATATATATATATATATATATATATATATTGGAATAAATGCTCTGAAATAGCGATATATATGTGAATATAGACATAGAATATTCGAAAATATTCTGTATGTTTATAATAAACATTTTGAAGACCTAATCGCTATAGAATAGAATACGTCACGTATTACAATTAGATTCTCGATAAAAGCAAGGGAAGTAATCTACGCGTTTCATTCTCGTTAGAAATCATCAGGACTACATATCCAGTGCTTTTATCGAGAATGACACAGCTAGAGACTTATAGAATACTTAGCTGTGTACAGGAACTGGTTTGAAAGAGCGGTTGCCGGTCCGGCAGAAATTAGAAATTGGAATAAATGCTCTGAAATAGCGATATATATGTGAATATAGACATAGAATATTCGAAAATATTCTGTATGTTTATAATAAACATTTTGAAGACCTAATCGCTATAGAATAGAATACGTCACGTATTACAATTAGATTCTCGATAAAAGCAAGGGAAGTAATCTACGCGTTTCATTCTCGTTAGAAATCATCAGGACTACATATCCAGTGCTTTTATCGAGAATGACACAGCTAGAGACTTATAGAATACTTAGCTGTGTACAGGAACTGGTTTGAAAGAGCGGTTGCCGGTCCGGCAGAAATTAGAAATTGGAATAAATGCTCTGAAATAGCGATATATATGTGAATATAGACATAGAATATTCGAAAATATTCTGTATGTTTATAATAAACATTTTGAAGACCTAATCGCTATAGAATAGAATACGTCACGTATTACAATTAGATTCTCGATAAAAGCAAGGGAAGTAATCTACGCGTTTCATTCTCGTTAGAAATCATCAGGACTACATATCCAGTGCTTTTATCGAGAATGACACAGCTAGAGACTTATAGAATACTTAGCTGTGTACAGGAACTGGTTTGAAAGAGCGGTTGCCGGTCCGGCAGAAATTAGAAATTGGAATAAATGCTCTGAAATAGCGATATATATGTGAATATAGACATAGAATATTCGAAAATATTCTGTATGTTTATAATAAACATTTTGAAGACCTAATCGCTATAGAATAGAATACGTCACGTATTACAATTAGATTCTCGATAAAAGCAAGGGAAGTAATCTACGCGTTTCATTCTCGTTAGAAATCATCAGGACTACATATCCAGTGCTTTTATCGAGAATGACACAGCTAGAGACTTATAGAATACTTAGCTGTGTACAGGAACTGGTTTGAAAGAGCGGTTGCCGGTCCGGCAGAAATTAGAAATTGGAATAAATGCTCTGAAATGGCGATATATATGTGAATATAGACATAGAATATTCGAAAATATTCTGTATGTTTATAATAAACATTTTGAAGACCTAATCGCTATAGAATAGAATACGTCACGTATTACAATTAGATTCTCGATAAAAGCAAGGGAAGTAATCTACGCGTTTCATTCTCGTTAGAAATCATCAGGACTACATATCCAGTGCTTTTATCGAGAATGACACAGCTAGAGACTTATAGAATACTTAGCTGTGTACAGGAACTGGTTTGAAAGAGCGGTTGCCGGTCCGGCAGAAATTAGAAATTGGAATAAATGCTCTGAAATAGCGATATATATGTGAATATAGACATAGAATATTCGAAAATATTCTGTATGTTTATAATAAACATTTTGAAGACCTAATCGCTATAGAATAGAATACGTCACGTATTACAATTAGATTCTCGATAAAAGCAAGGGAAGTAATCTACGCGTTTCATTCTCGTTAGAAATCATCAGGACTACATATCCAGTGCTTTTATCGAGAATGACACAGCTAGAGACTTATAGAATACTTAGCTGTGTACAGGAACTGGTTTGAAAGAGCGGTTGCCGGTCCGGCAGAAATTAGAAATTGGAATATATGCTCTGAAATAGCGATATATATGTGAATATAGACATAGAATATTCGAAAATATTCTGTATGTTTATAATAAACATTTTGAAGACCTAATCGCTATAGAATAGAATACGTCACGTATTACAATTAGATTCTCGATAAAAGCAAGGGAAGTAATCTACGCGTTTCATTCTCGTTAGAAATCATCAGGACTACATATCCAGTGCTTTTATCGAGAATGACACAGCTAGAGACTTATAGAATACTTGCTTTTATCGAGAATCTAATTGTAATACGTGACGTATTCTATTCTATAGCGATTAGGTCTTCAAAATGTTTATTATAAACATACAGAATATTTTCGAATATTCTATGTCTATATTCACATATATATCGCTATTTCAGAGCATTTATTCCAATTTCTAATTTCTGCCGGACCGGCAACCGCTCTTTCAAACCAGTTCCTGTACACAGCTAAGTATTCTATAAGTCTCTAGCTGTGTCATTCTCGATAAAAGCACTGGATATGTAGTCCTGATGATTTCTAACGAGAATGAAACGCGTAGATTACTTCCCTTGCTTTTATCGAGAATCTAATTGTAATACGTGACGTATTCTATTCTATAGCGATTAGGTCTTCAAAATGTTTATTATAAACATACAGAATATTTTCGAATATTCTATGTCTATATTCATATATATATATATATATGTGTGTGTGTATTTCGGTATTTTAGGAACTAAAGAAGTAATTTCAGGAGATGACATCAAAGTCTGGTTAATTGGTTGTCTTAATTGTTGCTTTCGTGTGTGTGTGTGTGTGTGTGTGTGTGTGTGTGTGTGTGTGTGTGTGTATGTATGTGCGTGAACGTGTATGTATGTGTATATATATATGTGTATGTTAATTTGTATATTTGTATGCATATGTATGTTCGCCCGTATGGTAGTGTTTGTGAGCATGTATGTCTGCGTATGCGTGAGCTTGTATTTGTGTGCAGGGCTATGTATTTAAGTATTTGCCTCTATACTGTATGCTAAGGCATATATGTACGTGTATGTATACGTATTTAATTTATTTGTATGTATGTACGTGTATGCGCATGTGTGTATATATGAGTGTGTTTGTATGTGTGAGTGTTTATACATGTAAGCCTATTTATGTATGTATATATGAGTATGTATGTATGTATGTATGTATGTATGTATGTATGTATGTATGTATGTATGTATGTATGTATGTATGTATGTATGTGTGTATGGATACCTGTTTGTATATATTTATATGTATATGTGTTCGTGTGTTTATGTTAGTGCGTGTACGTATGTGTGTGTGTCTGTGTGTGTCTGTGTGTGTGTGGTCAGATTCTTCACCTTACTTTTCAAACCTTAATTAACATATAGCCAGAAGCAGACAAATTCATTTGTACAATTCCTCTTTATGACATGAAGGTAAGGGAGACAGGGTGAAGTATAGAGCAAGAGAGAGAGAGAGAGCGAGAGAGAGAGAGAGAGAGAAATAAAGGAAGAACGTGTAAGGACAAAAGAAAGAAATACTAATTAAATGATTGAGAGAAAGACAAAATGAAGGAGAAAGGGAGCGCAGAATAGAATAAAAAAGAAGGAGAAATAGTGAATGGGAGAAAAATAGTTAGAAAGAAGGCGAAAGCGAGGAGAAGTGCGAGAGGGAATAGGAGATAAAGAGACAGTAAGTATGAAAGAGAGAGAGAGAGAGAGAGAGAGAGAGAGAGAGAGAGAGAGAGAGAGAGAGAGAGAGAGAGAGAGAGAGTGTGTACGTGAGAGTAACAGAGTACACAAGGGAGAGTACGTGAGACAAAGAGTGCGAGAGATAGACTATGTGAGAGAGTGTATGAGATAGATAGATAGATAAATAGAGAGAGAGAGAGAGAGTATGCGAGAGAAAGTACGTGTGAGAGTAAATGAGAGAATACGGGAGAGTGAGAGTGTATGTGAGAGGGGGAGAGAGTACCTGAGGGAGAGAGAGAGAGAGGGAGTAGATGAAAGAGTACGAGAGAGAAAGAGTACGTGAGGGAAAGTAGGTGAGAGATGGAGAGTGAATTAGAGAGTATGTGGGGGAGAGTACGTGAGGGAGAGAAGTAGTAAGTATTATTAGGGCGGTGAATTGGCAGTATCGGTAGAGGGTTAGACGCCATGTTTTCTAGCATAGTTACGTCCCTTTACTGGGTAATTGCTGGCCTTGTGCTTAAAGTAGAAACAATTATTATGTGCTGGCGGTGAATTGGCAGTATCGGTAGAGGGTTGGACGCCATGCTTTCTAGCATAGTGACGTCCCTTTACGATCTGAGTTCAAATCCCGCCGAGGTTAACTTTGCCTTTCATCCTTACGGGGTCGATAAAATAAAGTACCAGTAATGTACTGGGTAATTACTGGCCTTGTGCCTAAAGTAGAAACAATTATTAGAGGAAGAGAAGGTGAGAGATGTTATCTGATGTACAACGAGATCAACTGCTCTACCACGTAAGCTGACATCAATTTATATGTAAATAGTGCAATATCTGAATATGTTTCTGTTTTGATAGAAAACACTGGAACTCGCCTACATATTGGAATTAACATATAGTTTACAGTATTCATCCATTTTTAGGACGGGAGAATGAAGTTTGAAATATTTGGCTGCTATTTCTACCAAGGAAAGCTAATATGTGCCCCCCCGCCCCCAAAAGGCAGGAATCCAAATTGCAAGATGTGAACCATTCACTTACGTTATCACCATGGCGACTTCTGTCTCTCTGACAAAAAATGCAGCAGGAAAATCCCCAAAGCCCACAGCTAAACACTTTATAGCACACGAGTGATCGATCGAATCGATCAACATGTTTCAAGACCTCATTCGCTTACTGAGTGTGGGGAAAATCGTCAACTCGGACCAAGGAAACAATGTTTCCATTGATCTTTCCATTGCTGCCGGTCGCAACTCCTGGCAGAAAGAGCAACTTGAAATTAAGTGATTTGCTCAAGGACATAATGCATCGCTCGCTCCGGGCATCGAACTTACACCCTCATGAGTGAATCCAATTCTCTAACCACTAAGCCACGCGCCTTCACATTCGACAATAAACTACAAACACTACAATTGTTGTACAAATAACACTCACAAACCGTTTACACTATGAAGGTAAAATACTAAAATAATAAGCAGCACCAAACATTACATTTCCAGCCAGTAGGTATGAAATGGATCTCTGTTGGTTTCGACGGCTTGCTTATGAAATTAACGTGTAAATAGCTGAGTATTGCACAAACACGCGCACCTTTAACGTAATTTGCAGGAAGATTGAGTGTGACAAGACTAGCTCTTTGAATTACAGGTACAGTGAATCTGATGGGTTTCCAAACACTTTCTCTCTACCCAATTTCACGTTCAAGGCTGGGGTCTACACGAGGCTATGGTAAATGACACTTGCCCTAGATGACACGCAGTGGGATCGAACTCGGGAGCCCTGACTGACTTCACCATGCTCGTTTTCACTGTGGCCACAACGAGAAACTACAGTACTACTAGTGGTTTGAATTCGTGTTACGATTTGGAGAGAGAGAGGAAAAAAGGAAATGGTGTGAATGATGAAGCTTTCTATGATTTAAAAAAAATATGGACATTAGGTGTTAGGTCAGCTTCATAAACCAGTGAAATATCCTTACGCTAGCATCGTAAAAATGAGAGATATTTGATCTTGTAAATCGGGGTACACTGCACCTGAAAACTGATTGTTTGGTCATGGCTGGAATGCATGTGTTCATAGATCTGCTTGATCAGGGCTTACATGGGGTTAAACAACCCAACACCACTATGGAGCAGAATGGGTGTATTGCCAGATCCTACTAGACAATTGACCAATCCCTTGTCAGCTAGAAGATGGCCCTGGATGAAGTGAAAGTACGCAAAAGTAACCTGTCTTGAACTCGAAGCAACAATGAGAAGGCCTTTCATTCGGTCCTGTATGAACGGCTCATAAACGTGCTAGAAGTGAACCAATTCATGAACTTCTTGAAAACACAAAAAGAAACTGGTAGACATTTTTTGCGGCAGACAACAATGCTATAATTGCAAATTCCGGACATACAGGGATATCTACTGAAATATTCTTATTTGACAGTACATGGCCTTTGAGTGACTAATTAAAAGGTCAATGTGGAGTACTAGAGAGAGAGAGAGAGAGAGAGAGAGAGAGAGAGAGAGAGAGAGAGAGAGAGAGAAAGGGAGTGAGAAAGAGAGGAAGAGGGGCAACCATGTTCACCATGAATTTCTTCATCATGAATGGTATGTTGCAAATAAATCCTAACTTAAGTCTCTTCGGTGTTGTCAAGCAATTTAGTAAGGAGATTAAGATGTTCTTTGGATTGGAAAATGCTGGAAGGTGACAATAAAATGAATCAGATTAGGAAACCAAGCAGATGATTTGGAACTCCAACAATGGTAGATAATATAGGAGCTAGACAATACTGTTTTCTATAAATACTCAGGCATAGATGAAAGTAAAATTGTCTGTAAAAGCTGAGCGAATGTGAATGAAAAATAGTTATTTTGACAGAGCCAAACAAGTTTTCAAACTCATCTCAATAGCAACATTTTCTCTGTTATCAACACATTTGCAGTGTCAGCCATAAAATATATGGCTACGTTGTGTTGGAGTGGAAATTCAAGCCCATTTTCTGCAATACCAAAAATCTACAAATGTAGACTGTAATATGAGATATCTACAATAAAATCAATCAGTATGCATTACATAAGAAATCACTGTTGCTACGAACACAAAAATATTCTAGATTGCATCGCAATCCAGCTGATTGTTAACGATTCGTTCCCGAGCAGTTCACGTATTTTTTCTTTATTTGCTTCTTCTAACGCTGCAATTAAACAACTTCTGCTCCTTAAACATGCCGGCTACTTACTATTAACCTTCAATATAACCGACTTTCTTATCACTCTTCCCCTGTCGACACACCTCCCCTCAAATAAATTGCATAAAATATTTGTCCAACTATCCCTACCCAAAACTGTAGTTCACAGCAACTTATCCGCTGCCGATATGTTTCTCTATACGCATAACCCATCGAAATCAAACTGAGAACAAGCAGCATCGACAACCTTAGACAATGGGGATGTTTAAAGGCCATTGGTACTACTATTTCTTTCCGACTAAAGAATAAAGTAACAAGTATATAAAAAATAAACTACGAGGATCGAACTTCAGTCCCAAATGGTTTATATTCAGCATTAACTTCAATAATGAAATTAGTTTCTGCTCCTCTAATCTCCTTGAAGGAGTTGTGAATTTGAATCGTTCCGTTGATAACTTTGCCTTAGATCTAATATTAGATCTCTTGAGAGAATCAATAATAAAGATAGTAAGCAGGCGGACTAATAGTAAAACTTAATGAAGAAGCGAAGTGATTCTGGAATCTAAGTTTGGTTGAAAGCCAGAACGAAAGAGTTGAGTAAATTTGTTGTAGCTGTCTCATCGAAAAAGAAAAAAAGAATGATGTGAGTTAAATAAATAAACAGAAAAAGTGCTATTTAAAGAAATAAGATGGCTACTGATACTTAAGATCATAATCAATTTTTAGCTTTATGTATTCCTGTCACAATTTTTCAACTCACTCACTAGGGTAGTTTTAAGAGGCAATTCTCTGAACAGAAATATTTATTTGACTATAACCTTAATTAGCGGAAGCCTGCTATCTTCAACTTCAACTTGAAATAATTGCCGTCACCTTGGAGACGCTGTTTGTGGGTTTGAGTGTGTTTCAACAAATGTGTGTGTGTGTGCGTGCATGCATGTGTATGTGTGTGTGTGTGTTCTCATCTTAGTCTCTTTAGTTAAAGCACCAAAAATCAAAAGTATAGACCGCCAAGACATAAAATCTTGAAACTATGTTAGTGGAATTTTATGTAAGAATATTTTCTAGTAAATAGCGTCGCCTGAAAGATTGGCAGACTGAGGAAAAATCGATGCTTCCTTTCAACAAATTGTAACTGTTAACTTGGATTTTATTCATAATATTAAATACCATTGAAATCTTATCGTGGAATATCACTCTTCTGCAATATAATTATGGCCAGAAACTTTCTGCATCTGGATAACAATAATTGTTATTTTATAGCCGAAAAGGATCTTAAATAGAAACCTTTCCAATATTTATCACAGACAATGGGCTTCAGAATACGGAGTCAGAAATCATTGAAATTTTCTGAATTCAAGAGGAAGAAGCAGCAGAAGTAGTATTAGTAGTAGTATTAGTATTAGTAGTAGTATTAGTAGTAGTATTAGTAGTAGTATTAGTAGTACTGGTAGTAGTAATGGTAGTAGTAGTAGTAGTAGCAGCAGCAACTAAAGAAGAAAATAAGAAGTATTAGTGGAACAACAGCAACAATAATAAAAATAACAACAACACCAAGAAAAGCATCTCATAAAATATTGTTTACACTGTCAGTTTAGTGAAGGATGGTAACCAAAGAACACAAAGAAGATAATAAATATATAATAGAAATCTCCACAGAGAACGACAGAAAATGTAGCATAAATGTAGCATAAATATGAGGTTTCGATTCATAGTTCATGCTAATTTATTTCATTTATGCTACGAATGAGTTCGAGAAAAGCATGAATGTCATACAATTCAGTTTTCTTAAACAAGTATGTTAGCGCCTACTTCACTATCAATGTTTCATGTAGGGCGGTGGATTGGCAGTATCGGTAGAGCGTCAGACATCAGGCTTCATGGCATAGAGTTACGGCCCTTTACGTTTCGAGTTCAAATCCCGCCGAGGTTAGCTTTACCTTTCATCCTCACGGGGTCGATAAATAAAACACCAGTAATACACTGGGGTCGCTTTAATCGACTTTTCCCTTCCCTTCAAATTGCTGGCATTGCGCCTAAATCAGAAACCACTATTAATGTTTCATGTAGCAGGCGTTTTGGGGAGAGCTTCCATAGTTATTTTATGTGTTATCACACTTCACACTGTTCATTCATTCAAAACTTAAAATATTTCTAGTCATTTTAAGATCTTGTCACAACGGTTAGACGATACTTAAATGAATAGATCTAATATGGCTGAAACATGTGCGGACTTGTCATTGCATCGCCAAAGATTCTATATTTAAATAATTTTAATTCTGAGACTGCTTCTCCTGCCTTTTGATCAGGTGTAGTCATTAAGACAATGATTTTAACAAATTGAAATTTCTTGGCGCACATTAAAGAAGTTAGCTCCGACTTTACTTTTAGAAATGTACGGTTTTGTGCCAAAATATGATCAATATTAAAACAGTTATAACTTTAGTCTTATAGTTATACTCTATAGATATGTTCCGAAAGAAAATTTGTACAAATCATATTCATAAACTATATCAGTATATATTCTAAATAAAATAAAATTTTATGTGATATTTAGATCAACACTGACCCTATCCACACACACACACACACACACACACACGCGCGCGCGTGCGCGCGCGCGCACGCATTCTCATACTCTTTTACTGATTTCTTAAGCTGCGGCTATTCTGGGGCACCAACTTGAAAGGATTTAGTTGATCATATAGACCGTAGAACCATTTATAAAGTATGGTATCTATTTCACCGATGTGTTTACGGAATATAAACACATAGACACAAACACACACATTTCTTTCTTTCCATTTATGAATGTTCTCATAGTGTAATCCAGCACGACAACAAAGGGGTACGGGGTTAAAGTGTCTTCTTGCAAAACACCAGTAACTATTTCGATGAAATCTGTTACATCGGCATTTGTGTTTTCACACATGATCTTGATAGGATTTTGATGATTTGGTGTATGCATTTATTTCAAGTAAATTTAATGTAGATATAACTGCATTTTCTTTTAATTAGAAGCACACCCACACGTGGGTTTACAGATACGGACACGCAAACGCACAAGCACATTTGCATATGTATACATATGCATTTATACACACACGCACACATGTGCTCACGCATATGTATATTTACACACATACATACATAATCTAAATATACATAATTGATTTTAACACATGTCTATCTATTAGAGATCTCACTATATATAATCAAGGTACAGTTTATATTCCTCATCTTTGATGTCAGAGGAGTTCGCAGCCATTTCCCCCATCCGGTTTGATTGCTACACCATATTTGTTTTTGGATCACCTTTCAGATGTGTATCATTCATCCCACTTAATGGATATGAGGATAGACTAGAGCTGGAAGATTTTCTAGTGTAGGTGTACATCTATCTTTTAACAATGTAGATATTCATTGGCAGATTATTTTAAATAGCTTCCAACATAAAATGTATCGTCAAATAGACCAGATATTGTATAAGAGCTTGCATGTGGTCTTTATGTTGAAGCTCGATGTTATATGCATTTCATTTTCAAGTCTGGTAGCAAGTAGCCAGCCACACATATATTGTGTGTATATCACATTATTTTTCTACCCAGAATTTTAAAATACCTTTGTTATTTTCGTATGTACTGTATTTATAATTCATTTCGATTTGTACGAATTATATCAGTATTATTATTGATATAAGGGCGGTGGTTTGGCAGTATCAGTAGAGTGTCAGACGCCATGTTTTTCAACATAGAGTTATGGCCATTTACGTTCTGAGTTCAAATCCCGCTGAGGTTAACTTTACTTTTCATCCTTACGGGATCGATAAAATAAAGCATCAGTAATGCAGTGGAGTAATTGCTGGCCTTGTGCCAAAAATAGAAACATTATTGATATAATGATGGTATACGGCAGAAACAGTTGATCACTGGAGAAATGTTTTATGGTATTTAGTTATATCCATTTACGTTCTAAGCTTGAATCTCATACAGGATAATTTTGCCTTTTATCCCTTCAAAGTAGATGAGATATAAACCAGTAACATACTAGGAGCCGATTCGTTCAACTTTGCTTCGCTTTGTTTGATCATTGTCTTTTAGCAAAAGTACGAAATCAATATTATTGTTACTTTATGTAGAGTAAAATATTTTTGTTGCAATGCTCAATTTCTTTACAGACAGAATACCGATGTTTGCATTTGCAGTGACTGTAATTTGCCTCTAAACATGTTTGAGGTAGGTATTCAGTCTCATTAATGGTGCTTTGCCGTTGTTCGGAAAGTGATCACTCAAACTATTCAAATCAAGAGAGTTTGGCTATACTGTATGATAATAGAGCTGGGGAAAATAAATCAAGGAACTGAGAAAACACTGGCTCATACGAATATTCTAGAAACCTCAGTTTCTAGTGAAAAAACCTCCGACAGAATAATACTAAATCTCAATATATGATATTAATCCGTGATATGATTAAAAATAGTCACTTTGATACTACTACTACTACTACTACTACTACTACTACTACTACTACTACTTCTACTTCTACTACTACTACTACTACTACTACTACTACTTTTTGTAATGTAGTTTAAAAAAGGTTAAAATGTCTTCCAAACTCGAAGGCTCGTCAGGCCGGAACGTATTCCAGTTCCATTGGCGATAAGCGACTGTGGATTCAAGATTCTGCCTTGGATGGGATGCAAGTTTATTGCAGGCTGAACTCCTGTTGCTGCAGCTGCTGGTGCTCATGTTCAGCTGAGTTAACTGGAGAAAGGGGAAGTGAAGTGTTTTGCTGAAGGACACAATGTGCCACTCAGATCAGGAATCGAACCCCATGACATTGTGATCGTGAATCGAACGCCTTACCCACTTCATGTAATGTAGGTACGATAGTAATTTGAGAAGTAAACATAAATTGTTTAGTTTGCCAATATGGCAAACACTTATTAAGATGCCGCTTCATAGTATTTTATTTCAGAACAGTTTTAAATGTTGAAATGTTGAAAGAGAAAGAGAAAGAAAACAACTTGCTTGTGGATATCGAATATTTTCGTTTCGGTCAGATTTAACCGACGGAATTGAACTGACGGAACTAGCAAAATGAAAACATTTATAAATATTTGGCTCAAATTAGCTCTAGCAGACTTTATACGTGTATGAAAGATTTTAAAAGCATAATTTGCTTTGGTAGAAGTTAATTATGTTGCGAATGTTCAACAACAACAACAAAAGCAACAACAACAATAACAGCAACAGCAACAACAACAACAACAACAACAATACTAAAAAGAAAATTAAATAGAAGAGAAAAGTGAAAAAGAAAGACGACAAAACACAAATTTTATAACCAGGAACAAGAAGAGAAGGAAATTAGTGATTTAAGTAACATAGCGTGACTTTAACAAATGTTCATAATTCGATGTACTACTGGTAGCTATCTGAGCAAATTAACATAAAGAGAGAAGACAAATATATGAAAGCAGACAACCGTGCTCGATTATTCTGTCAGCAGTGTCAACAATCTAGAGACTGTAAATTTGCGGAAGCGTTCAAATGTACAAAATTATTGCCCAAGTCAGGCAACTAGCTTCCAAAGTGGGTTATCGTTTTTCAATATATCCTCTACGAAATGAATATCAAATTGTCCACCTGTTTCGAATGAAATACTCTGCAGCAATTTCATTAGCGCACTAGATTAATGCAAATCAGTTACACAGATGGCATATATCATTCAGGGAACTAGATTTTCGATTAAGTTTTCAGACAGAATCTTGTAAATCATGAAAGTCTCGGGAGTAATGTAAGAGTTTTAGCTAAAGTTTGAAATTTTCTTTTACGTTTTAACAAGTACTTGTAATTACTATGCCTATTGTTGTACATAAATATATGCAAACGTGCACACGCATATCCATATATGCATGCGTTTGCAACATTCGCAAGAGCACATAAGTACATGTACATATACAGAATTTTCATTAGTTCTTTTATAGGTTTCAATCATTTGGCTACAGTAATGCTAGGCCTTCAAGGGTTTTAGTCGATTTATATTGCTTCTCTGTACTTTGTCTGTTACTTAGTTAATCGTTCTAATAAAACAAGAAATATATCTATATATATATAGAGAGAGGGTGTCCTCAAAACATGTATAGGCACTTTGATTACCTGTACATTCAATACTTATTAGAATGCTTTTGAAGTGTGTATATATATAGTTTTGGGACACTCTGTATATATATATATATATATATATATATATATATATATATATGGTTACTTCTTTCGAAGGAAACAGTTCTGTAGAAGCCATTTCTATATTAAATTTTATATATATATATATATATATATATATATAATTAGTAAATTTGTATTCCAATGTTACTAAGTAGTTGCATTGGATGGAGTCAACCGACGTCAGAGATTGCTCAACGTATAATAAAGTGTGTTTTAAAATCCGGAGAAAATATGGAGAAGAAGTTTACGAAATGGAAATGCGGGTATATAGAATTTATTAGGTAACAATTGTTTCTATAGTGTATGGGTTACCTATACCTCGCTATTTGAATAATACACAAATATTATCATAAACCGAAGGTACACTGTAAGCACACACACCATGTCTTCAGACCTTTGTATTAGAATGATATGAAAATATTTTATACATATATTTTATACAAATATTTTATTTCATATCATTCTAATACAAAGGTCTGAAGACATGGTGTGTGTGCTTACAGTGTACCTTCGGTTTATGATAATATTTGTATATTATTCAAATAGCGAGGTATAGGTAACCCATACACTATAGAAACAATTGTTACCTAATAAATTCTATATACCCGCATTTCCATTTCGTAAACTTCTCTCTCTCTCTCTCTTTCTCTCTCTCTCTCTCTCTCTCTCTCTCTCTCTCTCTCTCTCTCTCTCTCTCTCTCTCTCTCTCTCTCTCTCTCTCTCTCTCTCTCTCTCTCTATATATATATATATATATATATATATATAGAGAGAGAGAGAGAGAGAAAGAAATAGAGAAGGGTGTTCCAAAAGTCATTAGACCATTTTAAAATTTAATAACCTCTTTACATTAAATACTTAATGAGTTATTATATGTTGAGATGGTGTAGTAACTTTTACCAAAATGTTTATACATACACGTAATTTTAAATATTATTTTCGTTATGCGTGGAGATTTTCAATTCCGTTTCAGCTTCTCTCTAACAATATTTTGCCTCTTACACTATATTATCCCGCAAAATGCTTAAATTTACACGCTATTCTTCGCAACTCACCTTTTATTTTACTAATGTTTTCTTTGAATGCTTACCTATGTATTGTCTTAACGGGATTAGATAACTCAGTTAATTGATCTATATTTCCGAACAATATGTTTTTGTGGCATTTAGATAATTAATTGATTGACTGATTGATTAATTAATTTATTTGATTGATACTACATCTATCCTTATTGAAACGATTGTAGACATAACACACGCACACACATATATATACACACACACATACATACGCACATATATATATACATATGCACACACACACACCCACACTCATACAAACATATATATATATATATACATCTCTCTTTCACTCTCTTTATGCACACACACACACATGCTTACATGAAACTAATTATACAAAGCAACAGAAAGCAAACGCAATATGAAGGAGGGGTGGGGCAAAATTAAATATAGGATGATAGATGTACACAGGAAACAAGAGAGAGACTGTTGGCGGTGGTGGCGGCGGTGGAGAAGGAGGAAGAAAAGTGGAACAGAATAAAAAAAAAGGTATTGATTTTTATTTTATCGATTAAAATCTTTGACGTATCACATGTGGCTGGAGTTGTAGTGTTCCGGTGGTTCAGTTTCCTTCGCTTTGACTTGACATTCCCAAGCAAATTACATTTCCGATGTAGGAGAAAAATCTATACGTACATTACCATACAACCATGCACAAACATGCACACACAGGAAAACAGAAATACACACACATCTATGTATGTATGTAAGTGTATGTATATATGTATGGATATATGTGTGTGTGTGTGTATGCAAGTATGTATGTGTGTGAGTATGTATGTATGTTCGCATTAAAAAAAAAAAAATATATATATATATATATATACATATATATATATATATATACTCATGATCTCTCAAACATACAGATGGCAATTTCAAAGCAATATTCTACTTCTTTCATTTTATCTCGTTGCCTTTCCCCTCTCTCTCTTTCGTTACACACACACACACACACACACACACACACACACACACACACACACACACACACACACACACACACCCCACACGCGCGCACACACACAAACACACACACACACACATATATCTCTCTGTAAATATGTGTGTATATATGTATACATATATGTTTAAATATATGTATGAATAGACGCGCTATATCATCAACTTTTCTAAAAAATAAATCATACATAAAACGCCAGTACCAAGAGTTTTGCAAGAGATGTCAACATGAATGGACCTGTTATTTTTATCTAAAGACATTTCTTTTCCAATTCCAACTCGCCCGTCCCCTGAATCTATCTTATTTCTCATTCTTTCTTATGATGAAGGACTAGAGTCCGAAACGTTAAGACACTCTTCCTGCAATATCAAGCGTTAACCTAATATATCCCTTCCATATACTGTACCGATTGTGTTGTTATTTCTGTTTACCATTTACATACATATATATATATATATATATATATATACACACGTATATACATATACCCATATGTATTTATATGTATATTATATTATATAGATAATGATATGTGACCAATCCCTCACACATATACACACATCTCTCTCTCTCTCTTTCTCTCTCTCTGCTCCCCCTCTCTCTCTCTATATATATACACATACATATATATATCTTTGTCTTGGTCTTAGGTCCTCCTATGCCATGGGGCATATTGGATAATGAGTCCTCTCCAATTTATATGATTAACTGTGGCATCTTGAAACACACAAAATAATCAAAAGCAAAAGACAACCGAAATCACTAAAAACATTACACACCAATGCCAAATTGCCTACCACAAACCCACAACCAACTGTCAAAAAATGTGATCGCTCTAATTGTGGAACCTGCACTCACCTCATTGAAGGCAACACGTATACATTTAAATCAGGACAAAATTTTGCTGTAAAAAGTCACTTCACTTGCTCATCAAAAAATCTAATTTATGCCATTAAATGTAAAGGATGCAATGAAGATTATATAGGACAAACTAAACTCACACTCAGAAATAGAATGACAGTTCATCGCCAACAATTACGAGATCCAACCATGAAACAGATACCACTAAGCGCACATCTAGACATTTGCGCAAGTAATAAGACACCCAAATTCCAAGTCTTCCCATTTTCCCTTTGCGCTGACAATACAACAGAACAAATACGAATAAATAAGGAAAATATGTTTATTCAAAAGTATTGACCAGCATTAAATATGGTTTAATATACATTATGTCAACACCATAATATGCTAACCATCCAAACAGACATACACACACACACACACATAACACCTTGTACTTTGAAAAATAAAAACCCGAA
>OZ024742.1:210023712-210028712 GCA_964016885.1 Eledone cirrhosa | reverse complement strand
TATATATATATATATATATATATATAGAGAGAGAGAGAGAGAGAGAGTGTGAGAGAGAGAGAGAGAGAGAGATACTTACATACACACACACAAACATATATATATATAGGTATATACATATATTTACACGTACATTATATCATTATATGCACATTTTTATTTATACATTCATATAGACATATGTTTATATAGAAATATGCATATGTATGTATGTAGAAATAGTTGGGCTGGATACCCGATCGCGCGGTTAAACCACTGGGAGTGAAGGACCTCTACCCTTTGTCAGGACATTCTTCTAGGAGAAGGCAACTCAGGAAACTGGGATAACTCCGATATAAAATCTGCGGCTCAGTAGTTACCGATGGTGTTGATCTTTTCTTCTTTTCGGGTTATAGCTATTGTCGCTCAGAGAGTGGGATTGGCTCAGTGCACCGTCTTTCCTCACTTTAAAAAAATCTTCGCGCACAGGCATTGCACGATAGAATTAATTAATAATTACTAATGGTATATAGTGCAATGGCCATACTCGATAACGAGGGGGCAGCCATCATGTCATCATGTATGTATGTGTTCTATACCTACACACGTATATGCATACATATATACATTCATACACATACACATACATATATTTGTTTTCATGTATTGAAGGGAAGCATGTATTAGCATTAATTTAATGGTTTTTGAATAAATATGAATTTCATGAATTTTTTCAATAAATAATTAGTTGACTATAACAACGTATATAGACTTAATATTCATTCTAATGTACATAATTGTATATCAACACCTCGACATCGGGTATACTATATCGTGGATATCTTAATGTACTACACACACGTTTACACACATACATACACACATGCATGCATACATACTAGCACACATATACACCTCCCATACACACATGCTTGCGTATATACTGTTCTTTTGTGAAGGTGGGTTAATTCATCAATGTTTGTCTCTGAACAACACAGAGATTATACATACACCTACTTAACTGTTACAATGAAAAGAATAGCGAACAACTTTCAAAAATATATTTTCAATATTTGGGAAGAAGGTTGTGTGTGTGTGTGTGTGTGTATATATGTGTGTATGTGTGTGTGTGTGTGTGTCTGTGCGTGTGTGTGTGTGTGTGCTTATGTGTCTCTGTGTGTGATAGGAATGAAAGGAAGGAAGGAAACAAAAACATAGCTGGGTGAATGAGTGGGTGAAAGAGAGAGTGAGAGTGTGAATGAGAGCGAAGGAGAAAGGGTGTGAGAGCGCGAGAGAGAGTGAGAGAGAGAGAGTGAGAGTGAGAGAGTGAGAGTGAGAGAGTGAGAGAGAGGTGGAAGAGAGGGAGAGAGACGGGGTAAAGGGGAAACAAGGAGAGTATGTGATAAGGAAAGAAGGACTCGCAATATTTCAGTTGGAAGATCTCATTTCATCCAGTGGTGTTGCTTTCCCGTGTGAATAGCTGTCTTCTATAGGAAATTCGAAGTGGTAGAGGTGGCGAAACAAGGCACGAAAGGAGGATATGAATAAGTGAAAAGAAAAAAACTGAAAAAGGGAAGATAAGATTAAAGTTCATTCTTTGAAACACACAAAGGCTGAAACCTTGATAAAAAAACATTAATCATTTTCAGATTATATATATATACACACACGAGACACATACATATATAAACACACACACACGTATATATACACAAGTAGCGCAAGAAGAAAATTTTGATACGGAAAATGATAGATATCTTTTATTGAAGCTTTGCTCAGAGACAAAGCTTAAGATCTGTGGGAGAAGGACTGTTGAAAGTTATGAGGTTTATGGCCTTTGCCAAAGAAATAACTGTACAAATGATATATACTAGCTGAGATCAAGAATCGAACCCTTTTTGCCATGAGCTTAATAATTTTTAGACGACAATCATATTCAAATTTCACGTAATTAAGCACAGGCACTCACGCATATATTTACAGTGATGCACCGACATAAAATAACGCATATATTATATTGATTTCTTACATTAAACACGGTCTTACATATTCGAGCGATTAAGATCGATCCCAGTTCTCGATGGTACTTGATTTATCGACTCCGGATAGATGAATAACTAAGTTTACCTTGGTGTTATTTGAAATCGAAATGTAAAAATGCATCACTAAATATTGCAAAGAAATATGTCTGATACTCGACCGATTCTACTAACACAACTCTAATATTAATATATTATTTATTAATTATTAATTCTAAGGCGGTGGATAGTAGAAATTTAATTGGTATGGCAAAATGACCTATCAAGGCACAAAATCCACACGGTTTCACATAAAAAAATAACAGACCTGTCAACTCTCCCCGTCTGACGGTGGATGAGAGATGTCTTATCTTGTGAAAATGGATATAGCTTTCATTATGTAAAATCTCCCCATTTTGCCTCATTTCTCCCCGTTTTGGGGCACCTTTTTTCAAGGTACTCCCCGTTTGGGTTATTAGAAGTTGGCAATGTACTAGACTGAAATAAATATAATGTAATAGAATAACCGAAGTCCAATATCAGGGCTTCAGTAAGAGAATAAAAGAATGTATGAATACATATAATTGTAATGAAGACAAAAATATATAGAAGAGAAAAACCAAACTCCGATTTCTGTAAATATAATTTTATTAACATATTTTAAATATAATTTACATGGCTTTGAAAAAATATATAACTTTTCTTGAGAAGCATTTATTGTTGTTTACTCACCTGTAGTTCAATATGTTCAGCATCTTGTTGGTAAAGGTAAAACTTTTGATTGAATCATATATGTGTCTTTCTGACACATGGTGTCTTGAGTATTTTGAATCTGGCAGAGCTCCTTCCTCTGCGGGTACGAACCCAGCTAATTTCTTCCCGAGGAATAAAGAGAGAAAGAGAGAAAGAAAGAGAGAGAGGGGATGGGGAGAGAATCATCAGCCTCAGTATTGGTACTTTATTTATCGACCTAGCAAGTGTGAAAGAAAAGTTTGACCCAGGTGGGTTTTGAACTCAGAGAGAAGCCAGCTGGAACAAATACCAAGGCATATTTAAGACGGCGTCTTAACACTTATCAGTATCTTTTGCATTCTAGGGCGGTGGATTGGCAGTATCGGTAGAGGGTCGGACGCCATGCTTTCAAGCATAGTTACGTCCCTTTACGATCTGAGTTCAAATCCCGCCGAGGTTGACTTTGCCTTTCATCCTTACGGGGTCGATAAAATAAAGTACCAGTAATGCACTGGGTAATTGCTGGCCTTGTGCCTAAAGTAGAAACAAGTATCTTTTGCATTCTAATAATTATTTGATACTTCTAAACGAGAATAAATTTTCCATTGGAACCCTCCTCCCTTCCGAGCAATTCATTTAACAGATTGGATTTTTCGAAACAAAACAGGAATTTGGCAGAAAGATAAACCACACACCAAGCTATGGCATATTATGTGTCTTTGAATGAGAATAACAGTGAGAACTCTCAAGCTAAGATGTGATGCTCGCAAATATATGCGACTTACAATAAATCTAAGAAGGTTTGTGGTAGTATGGTGGTGTGTGTGTCTGGTGGTGGTGGTGTTGGCGGTGGTGGTGGTGGTGGTGGTGCGTGTATGGGTGTGTATGTGTGTGTGTGTGTATGGATCTTTGTGTGTGGAATGGGGGTGTCAATGCACATGTATATATGTATGTATATGTGTGCCCGGGCGTGAAAGAAAGAAAGGGTGATACACACACACACACATACATATATATATAAATATATATATATACACATAGAGAGAGAAAGAGAGAGGGAGAGAGAGAAAGGGAGAAGACGGATGATATTTTAGTGAATTTTGTGTGTGAAATGTGGGTAAGTGTGTATGTGTATATGTGTGGTATGTGTATGAGTGGAATATATGTTTGTATATATGTATGAATGAGGTTAAGTATGTGTAATAGAGGTAGTGAGAGAAAGAGATAGAGAGATAGAGAGAGAGGGTAAGGGAGAGAGAGAGAGAGGGAGAGGGGAAGCGCGGGAGAGGTGGGAAAAGGTTCCAGTGTAGATACTGGCCATGATTTTGGATCTTCCTAGTAGTGGTGTTGATGGCAATGAATAAGTGTGATATAAGTATTCGTGTATATGTATGTATCCGTGTATATGTGCTTATGTATTCATGTATATCTACGTATATATTCGTGTATAAGTACGTATGTATTCGTGTATATGTGCGTATGTATTCATGTATAAGTACGTACAAAATGTGTGAAAGTAGTGTGTGTGTATTTGTGTGTGAGTGTGAGTGCTTTTGTGTATGTTGCATGAGGGTGTGTATTAATAAGATGTAACCCCCAGAAGAAGAAGATATATGAAAGCGTATCTGTATGTAGTCTTTGTGTTGAGGTAGGTGCATGGCTTGTAAGAAACTTGTAAGATTGGGTGTTTCTATATATTTATGCTTCTGCTCTGACTATTTAATTATATACTTATAAAACGAGTTTATGTCTTTTAAGAACGCACACAAACACACGCGCGCGCACAAACAAACACGCACACATACACACACACACAAGTACACAAACACATACACACAGACATGGAACGTGGAATGGACTTCCGTCAGTTCCAATCCAACGATACATGTTCCAGTTCTTCGAACAACGCACACGTTAAATTAACGTTCCAGTTATTGAGCATTCCACAGACACGTGCATCCTTAACATTGTTCACAGATAGATTCAGAGTGATACAGTGTGAGACAAGGCTGGCCCTTTGAACCACATTTTTACCAGCTGAATGGACTGGAAATAATGTATTGCACTTTTTAATTTAATGACGTAACTTTGCATAATATATATTTCAATGACATGGTTATGCAATGGTTAGAAAGTCACTGCCGGTGATACATGTAAAAATACGTATATACTCTCTCACAAACATTTATACACAAGCATACACACATGTATTTACATGTATGAACAGATACACATATGCACGTGCACCCACATGCATATACATCATATACA
>OZ024742.1:210006212-210018712 GCA_964016885.1 Eledone cirrhosa | reverse complement strand
GGTTAAATGTTATCTTTTCACATTTAGTCACGTATTTCACTGGTGAAATTGTATTTTGCTTATCATAAAGCAGCCTAGCAATAGTAATTCCATCTGTAAGCCATTGTAAGACATGATTTTCTCTGTCACGGTCTCTACATCATTTAAGGAAACTGAAATGTTTTCAAATCCATTTACATGATCAAACATCAATAGGAGATTGATAATTCAATTTCTCATCTCTTCTCATCGTCTAGCTAAGTTAAATGTAGAAAGAAGAAGCAAAGAAAAATAAAAGAAAAATATGAACAAAACAAAACAGAACTGCATATTTTACACAGACAGAAACCCACCAGCACCACCACATAGGGCCAAACAAGGGTTACCCTGACTCCCAAGTGTTAGTGCCCTCTATATATATCTCTCTCCCTAATTCTCTCTCTCTCTCTCTCTCTCTCTCACTCACACACACACACTTTCTTTATCACTTGTTCTGTGTATCTATTTCTATCTGCCCTACCCTATGTCTATATATCTATATTCAGTCACATACAAGCTGATAAACACACACTCTCACATTCACACGCGCGCATGCATACAAGAACCACATACACTCAAGCAACACATACACACACACATACACACACACATACACACACACACCACACACTCATACATATACACATACACATACATACATACACTTACACACACATACAGTCATACACACACACTCTCATACACACACACACACGCACACAAATACACACACAAACATACTTGTAAGCAAACTCAGTCGTATTACAATCTTCACTCATTCACTTCCTAATATAATTGTTTCTACTTTTGGCACAAGGCCAGCAAATTACCTAGTGCATTACTGGTACTTTATTTTATCGAGCCCGAAAGGATGAAAGGTAAAGTTAACCTCGGCGGGATTTGAACTCAGACCATAAAGGGCCGTAACTCTTTGCTGCAAAGCATGGCGTCCGACCCTCTACCGATACTGCCAATCCACCGCCTAATATAATTGTTTCTACTTTTGGCACAAGGCCAACAATTAATCAGTGTATTACTGGTACTTTATTTTATCGACCCCGTAAGGATGAAAGGCAAAGTCAACCTCGACGGGATTTGAACTCAGTCCGTAAAGGGACGTAACTGTGCGGCAAAGCATGGCGTCCGACCCTCTACCGATACTGCCAATCCAAAACCAGCTTCATTTTCTGATTGCAAATCTTTGTTGGGGTTACCCAGACGAGAAACCCCATCTAATGCAAAGACAGAGACCCCAGTTAAGGGATATTAAGCATCGTCGTTATGATCCTGAGAATGTACATCATCATCATCGTCTTCATTGTAATCATCATCATCACCCTCATCCTGGTTATAATGAATATTATTATCAACTTCAGGAATATGATCAAGATCATCTTCTTCCGCATTAACATCACCAATGGCACCATCATCATCATCATCATCATCATCATCATCACCGTTGTCGCCGTCACTGTCGTCGTCGTCGTCGTCGTTATCGTCGTCGTCGTCGTTATCGTCATCATCTTCATCGTCATTATTATCCTTTTCGTCGTCAACATCAACATCATCGTCATAATCAACATCCCCATCGCCACATTTGTCATTACCTCCTTTGTATTTCCACCACCATCATCATCATCATCATCACCATCATCACCATCATCATCATCATCATCATCCTCAACATCTCCATCACCATCAACATCATCATCATCATCATCATCATCATCATCATCATTATCGCCATCACAATCAAGGTGGTAGTAGCTTTATTTTGCAGTTGCGGCATTGGCGTTGGTGCTTGTGTCGCAGTTGATGGTGGTGTGTGGTGGTAGTCGTGATGCAATCCTCTATAGCTAGGTGTGGCGGAACATATGTACAATTTCCCACTATTACAATGAAATACCTGTAGAGGGTTTGAACTCAAAATGTACGTTTCGTGCTGTACAGTACATCGGAATGTTCCTGTACTATACTTCTTTTTCTATGAGAAGCTGTTGCTAACCCCTCACGGAACCCTTCTACATTTTGAGATAAAGAGACATTGCAAATAGTCTCGCATGGCCCTTCAGACGGTGCAATGTAGCCGATTACGAAAGAGAGGAAGAAATGAGGACCGACCATAGCACCTGACTACTAATTTGTTTGTCGACCCTGGGCGGATGGAAGGCAAAAATTGACCTTTGTGGTATTTGAACTCATAGTGTAATGAGCTTGATCAAATATCGAGAGGCATTCTATCCGACGTTCAATATTATAGTATTGAAAATAATTATTTTTAAGGGTGAACAGTTCTAATTTGCCTTTCAAATGTCCAGGATCCATAAAATAGGTACCAGTCATAAACTCAGGAGATTGTGTCAACTGTCCCTTTTTCCCATCAAAATATGTGAAATTGTACCATTCTCATATATCAGCGCAATTATCCTCGTTAAAAGGATGTTGGTGATGGGAGCGGTAGAACGACGAGTAAAATATCTGGCGGTGTTTCAAAACTATTTGTATTCTGATTTCAAATCCTGCTCTCGTCGACATAACCGTTCTATTTTTTCGGAGTTGTTAAGACGAATCACGGTAGTGAGCCTGATTTAGTTGACTCTTCCTCGCCGTGCCAAACGAATTGTAAGAATGTGTCTGTATTATATATTGTTGTAGTCATCGTTGTTGTTATGACTATCGTTGTTACTTTTTTTTCATTATTTCTAGATAATGGCGGTGGATTGGTAGTATCGGTAGAGGGTCGGACGCCAAGCTTTACAGCATAGTTACGTCCTTTTACGATCTGAGTTCAAATCCCGCCGAGGTTGACTTTGCCTTTCATCCTTACGGGGTCGATAAAATAAAGTACCAGTAATGCATTGGGTAATTGCTGGCCTTGTGCCTAAAGTAGAAACAATTATTTCTAGATAATGGTATCTGATTTAGGCACAAGGCCAATAATTTGGGGAAAAGGAAAATCGATTAATTCTACCTCAGTACGTTACCGGTTCTATATTTTATTGACCCCGTAAGGATGAAAAGCAAAGCTAACCTCGGCGGTATTTGAACACAGAAGTAAAGGGACTGAGTTCAAATCCCGCCGAGGTTAGCTTTGTCTTTCATCCTTACGGGGTCGATTTAATCGACTTTCCCCTCCCCCAAAATTAGTGGCCTTGTGCCTATACAAGAAATCATTATTATTATTATTATTATTATTGTTCTTTGAGTCTCAGTAATTGATGTTATTTAACTGGAAAGTTTGTTTAAATGAATATCAAGCCGCTACCTGCAGCCTCAGATATTCAGGACGTATCGGAGGGTTCTTGCTGTTCCCAGCAAGCATGCCTTTTGAAGTGTTCCAAAAAGCGGGGCGGAACCAATTTTCTTTAACCATCCTTGGAAACTCTTTGAGATAGTACCTAGTGCGCCTATGACAATCGGGACCACTTTGACTTCATGGCAGTTCCAAATCCTTTTTACCTCCCACTTTAAGTCCTGGTATCGGTTAATTTTCTCCCTCCCCTTCTCTTGCACTCTCGTGTCGAATGGGTAGGCCACATCCACAATCAGGCACGATCTTTTTCCCTTGTCCAAAACCACCAGGTCAGGCCTATTGTGTTCCAGTTTCTTGTCCGTCTGTATCCTAAAATCCCACAGCACCTTCACCTGATCGTTTTCTATCACCGCCTCTGGCTTATGCTCATACCACTTCTCAGAATGTGGTAAATTGTTTACTTCGCATAGGTGCCAGTGGATCACCCTGCCCATCACATCATGTCTCCAGCCTTTATAGTGAGTCTGGGCTAGGTGTTTACACTCGGAAATAATGTGAGCCACAGTCTCCTCTCTCTCTCCACAGATCCTACACAGTGGGATAGCCCCCTCCTTGTAAATATGGTGTTTCAGCCACTTCGTTTTGAGGGCCTGCTCTTGCGCAGCCATTAGCATTCCTTCTGTAGCCTTTTTAAGGTCTCCTCTTTTCAACCAGTTCCATGTCTGTGGCTATCTAAATTCAGTTTTCTTAAAGAAGGTACTATGAAGGGATTTTTCATGAAGGTTGCTCTTTCTCCTTGTTGTTATTTCCTCCTTGGACACCCCCTGGTCTATTGTCCTCTCCAAAAATAGAAACAATTATATTAGGCGGTGGATTGGCAGTATCGGTAGAGGGTCGGACGCCATGCTTTGCAGCAAAGAGTTACGGCCCTTTATGGTCTGAGTTCAAATCCCGCCGAGGTTAACTTTGCCTTTCATCCTTTCGGGTTCGATAAAATAAAGTACCAGTAATGCACTAGGTAATTTGCTGGCCTTGTGCCAAAAGTAGAAACAATTATATTAGGAAGTGAATGAGTGAAGATTGTAATACGACTGAGTTTGCTTACAAGTATGTTTGTGTGTGTATTTGTGTGCGTGTGTGTGTATGAGAGTGTGTGTGTATGACTGTGTGTGTGTGTAAGTGTATGTATGTATGTGTATGTGTATGAGTGTGTGGTGTGTGTGTATGTGTGTGTGTGTATGTGTGTGTGTATGTGTTGCTTGAGTGTATGTGGTTCTTGTATGCATGCGCACGTGTGATTGTGAGAGTGTGTGTTTATCAGCTTGTATGTGACTGAATACAGATATATAGACATAGGGTAGGGCAGATAGAAATAGATACACAGAACAAGTGATAAAGAAAGTGTGTGTGTGTGAGTGAGAGAGAGAGAGAGAGAGAGAGAGAGAGAGAGAGAATTAGGGAGAGAGATATATATAGAGGGAGATAGAAAGAGGTAGAGAGAGAGGGTGGCTGAGAAAACACAGAGGATATAGAGATAAATATTGGCAATGTTGCATTTGATATAGTCAACATCCTTAATATTTGTATTAAATTCCGTTTAACCAAACAGCTACCAATAAGAAAATACAATAACCACATAAAAGAAAGATGTAAGTTAACGTCAAGAATATTACCTAGAATGGTTTCTGATATAGGCACAAGGCCAGCAATTTTGGGGTAGGGGAAAGTCAATTAAATCGACCCCAGTGCGTGACTGGTATTTTATTTTATGGACCCCGTAAGGATGAAATGCAAAGCTAACCTTGGTGGGATTTGAACACCGAACGTAAAGGGCCATAACTCTATGATACACAACATGTTGTCCGGCGCCCTACCGATATTGCCAATTCACAATAGTCGCTTTATTTTTGGAAGTAAATCCCTTGTTTGTCTTGTTGAGAATATACAGCTGTGGTGTGGTAAATAAATACATATACGCTGCCTCCGTTTCTCCCGCTCTCCCCATCTCTCACTATTATGACCCCCGGTGGACAGAATAGAGAAGGCGTTTCCCCGAAGGATGGTGAAGGAGACGCGCTGGAAGAGCCATTTCAGCTCGTGGGGCTCACACCTATGGGTAGCCAACTCTGTACCGATGGTGGTGTGTAGGGAGATGGTCCTTGGACCAAGGACACCAGAAGTTTCCACTGCGACGCGCTCGACTGCAAACGTATCGGGGAGCCACCGATATTTGGAGAGTTTACCCTCCTCGAAGTGCAGCAGCGCCTGGGTTATATTATAATATTCATTCAGCATAACTGTTTACAAGAAGCAAGGCTGACAGAAGTGTTTTTAAGGAAGTATTAAGGTTACATGCTTAGCTCAGACCTGAAGGACTCTTTATATATATATATATATATATATACACAGAAAGAGAGAGAGGCAGGGAGAGTGAAAGAGAGAGAAAGAGAGAGAGAGAGGGAGAGGGAGAGAGAGGGGGGGAAGAGAAAATAAGAGAAATATGTCAATCTTCTATTTAAATTATTCTCAAATTTATCTCTACTTTGTACATTATGTTTTGTAAAAAAAAACCGGGTTTAATAAAATTCTCTGTGACCCCACACATCAATATATATCAAATAAAATTGTAAATATAAATGCATGAATAATCCTATAAGTTATATTCTCTCTATTTTTGCTTCTGTCTTTTTCGGTTATTTCCACGTCAACTTTTACGTCAAATAGAAATTAATCTAGAAACACATCATGGAATCAAAAATCTAAACGCAAAAATAAAACGAAACCTACACAGCCTACCTGAACCACACCACCTAAAATTCTCTCCTCGCGGAACAAATACAAATTGAAAATATAAAAAGTAACCTAAAGTACATATGCTTTAATGGAAAATAAATTATAGAAAATAAAAAAAGATTTACTTTAGTAATCGTATAGTTACAGTATTGATAATTTGAATAAATTGAATTAAGAAACGGGTTTACCAACGACTCATATTGCATTTGCCAATCTATACAGAAAGGTACTTAAGAATTCATCATTTTATCAACATTTGCTCAATACGCTTGACAGAAGCGGATGTGGTTATCCACTTCCTGTAGAAATAAACGTTATTTTTCTAATGTTTTAGCAAGCCAGTTTATTGAATATAGGAAACAATTGAGATACATTAATGAAATACTGTTTGTACTTTTAAAATATCATTATCGATTTATTTTGTTTTTATACATCCTTTCACATCATTGTGATGAATTTTTTATGACAAGTAATAATTGCATATATGAGAAAATCAGATACTCACATATGCATACACACGCCACCCACTCTCTCTCCCACTCTCTCTCTCTCTCACACACACATATATATATAGTGTGTGTGTATATATATATATAACACACAACTTCACAGAGAAATACACATACACATATAAATAACATATTTTGCTCTATTTTCTCAACTTCGTCTGTAGCCTCATGGAATATAATACACCAATTTTATTTTACATCACTTAATAAAGAGAAGTATTTCAACAAATCAGTAATTTAACGCTTAATCTAGCTCACTTTTATCAAAAGACTTCACTGTAAACAGAACTAACATCCGAAAATTTGGTTGCCTAAAACCACGTACTTCAATATCCTCTTTTGTGTTTGTAAACATTTATTCTGTCTAAATTTTGCCTTGAATATATTTAGACCCTAGTATATTTAGATAGTATATAAAGCTTAATCTTCGCTAATATTGGAATTAAATGCAATTTGAAATCCCTGGATTTTTATATTCTAAGTTCAAGTCAGCTTTGTGTATTTTAAATTCATAGCAGATGTCAACGTAATAGTGAGTTTGGGAGAAAGAGAAAAAAGCAAACAAAAAACAAAACAATACTAAAAAAAAACAACAAAAAACAAAAAAACAACAACAAAGAAACATCCAATGAAAGGCTTTATACTAAAACACCAGTCTAAAAGGTATAAGCTCAATGGACCTTAGTTCAGAGCATCAATAATACAAATTTAAAAGATATATCTAGAGAGAGAGAGACAGTCATATATCATTTAAGAAACCCACAATATTTTATACACATATATATTAATACAAATAATATTCAGGAAAAAATACTTTGTTAAGGTGGAAAAAGCTATATTTTCCTTACAGTACTGTTTCATATTGTTGCTCCAAAATTGTTAGTTCGTTAAGTTGATTCAATTGTAACTGGTATTTCGCTGCTCTTTCTAGCCGATAAGACGTCATTAAATCTTATATATATATATATATATATATATATATATGTGTATATATATTAAACCTTGTGTTGTTATTTCTGTTTACCTTTTACATACATACACACACATACACACACACATATATATATATATGTGTGTGTGTGTGTATGTGTGTGTGTGTGTGTGTGTATGTACGTGTGTTTGTGTGTGTGTGTGTGTGTGTGTGTGTGTGTGTGTGTGTGTGTGTGTGAGTGAGTGTGTGTGTGTGTGTGTGTGTATGTGTGTGAGTATATTGTAGTACAAACTTCGTGTAAATATCCAGGAGTTAAGAGCACTCAGTCTATGGGATGAGTCATGTATAATCTGTTACAACAGTGACATATAGAGCTACTTAAGTTTCGCTGGGTTGTTTATCCAAACTCATTCAGCCTGCCATTCGTATTATGACAAGCCAAATGAGTTGGGATAAAGAGCCTAACGGAAGTGAAATATATATGTCACTATTGTAACTGATTTTATATATATATATATATATATAAAATCAGTTACAATAGTGACATATGTATATATATATTTATGTATATATATATATATTTATGTATATATATATATATATATATATATATATATATATATATATATATATATATATATATATATATATATATATATATATATATAGAAAAGCTTTTACAGGACTAGAACGGTTTCATTCGTGAGAAATCATCAGGAAGCTGACTGTCCAAGTAATATGCTGGTATTTATATCTTTTCTGGTGGTAGAGAGGTGATTGGAATGGGTGGAGGTAATTGGTTGATGGGTTTAAAGAAAAGGGAATCCTTTAAAAGCTAATTCTTTAAAAGCTATATTTAGAGTAACAAAGGCAGAAAGAATTCTATAAACAAGTTCAAATTGGGGTGCAACTCCTTGTGCCCCTCTTAACCATCACCAAGAAATCATGCTGACCAAACTTGACCTCGATGTTTCCATGAAGAACATCCCGATCCCTTCAAGGAAACAATGCCTAAAGCACTCATCAGACGTACAGACGAGTTCATCAAGCGAATTAGATGGAGAGCCTTCTTCTTCGACCACCCTGATGTAGCATCTACCAATGATGAGAAATTCGGTTTCAAAAAGTATAAGGCACCACCCATCAACAGCCTACTTGAACCATTTGAGGAAGACCTCTTCAAGATGATCAAAGATATCAAATTTCGTAGAGCCAACACACCATTCCAGGCTTACTTAAATATTGAAATGCGGAAAATGAAAAGTTCCCCAATCTCCATGTCCCCTCCGATAAAACCAAAAACGTTTATGAGGTGGACCTACCGACTTATAATAAGTTGGCAAATATGCTGTCACGACTACCTACAAAAAGGTGAACGAGATGGCTTTGTCTGAGACCAATGCGGTCGGAAAAGAAATTGCAAAGTCCCTTAAACTACACGACTGAACAGAACCCTTAAGGGTAAAGACCCCGCACTTTACCCTGAAGGACCACAACAAACCATCAGTCAGACTTATCAATCCCACACGTTCGGACATCGGTTCTATCAGCAAAAAGATCCTTGATAGAGTTCTACCATCGCTGCGGGCGGCCTCACCTCTCCCACTCTGGAGCAGAACTTCCGAGGCAATCTCTTGGTTCCAAGAATTGCCCGATAAACGCTACACCCAGTTTCTGCAACTGGACATAGAAGACTACTACGCTTCTATCTGAGAGTTTCTACTGAAGGATGCACTTGCTTTTGCCAGGAATTTCACCACCATAACCGACGCTGAGCAGGATGTGATCCTCCACGTAAGACCTTTCTACATCACGAGGGATCTTACTGGATTAACAAGAAGTTTGAGACCCCTTTCGATGTCAGCATGGGGGCAAGTGACTCGGCTGAAGTTAGCGATCTCGTGGGCCTGTACATCTTATACCACCTGAAGAACCACTTCACGGGCCTAACCGGAGGATTACACCGAGATTATGGCCTTTTCGCCTTGCACAAAGTTAACCCCAGAACCATTGATGGGTTTCGGAGAAACTTAAGCTCGTTCTTCCGTAATCTAGGATTTAGGATAACCATAGAATCAAATATGACTAGGGCCAACTTTTTAGATGTCACTCTCGACTTAGATACTTCCCTCTATTACCTGTACCACGAACATAACGAGTCCCTCAGATATGTAAATGTTAATTCGAACCACCCCCAAAACATCACATATATCTTAGTTAAAAGCGTCTCACTCAGAATCTCCGGTCTCTCGGTCAATGAAGATATCTTTAGCTCCTCTGCCTCTTACTACAACGACGTCCTTGCCCGCAGCGGATTTAAAGAAAAGATTACTTATCTAGAAACCACACCAAGACTACCTAGGAGAAATAGGCAGAGGCAGATTAATTGGTAAAACCCCCGCTTCAATACAGAGGTTTCTACACCTATAGCTAGGACTTTCTTCAAATTGCTGAATATACACTTCCCCACACAACATAGGTTCTACACTATCTTTAATAATGATACAATAAGACTCTCCTACTCCACTACATCTAACCTAGCTAGGAATATAGCCAATCTCAACACTACAAAATTAAATAAGCCTACTACCTCCGAACCCAATCCCAGGACGGTAACTTTGTGCAACTGCCAAAATAAGGAAGCCTGCCCACTTGAAAACAAATGCCTGACAAATGACATCGCCTATAAATGTGATGTCATCTCAGGCACTGATGACAACAACAAAAAGACTTATATTGGTATGACTTCCAACTATTTTAAGACCTGCTGATATGCCTATACCCACTCTTTCAGAAGACCGGACAAATCCAATCAGACAACACTCGCATCCTATGTCTGGGACCTCAAGAGGAACTCCACCCTTTACGCTCAAATGGAAAATACTCCAGAAAGCGCGCTCATATAAGGGAGGACACAAGTGATGTGACCTTTGTATTTCAGAGAGCTACGAAATAATATTTGCCAAGGGGCCGATACTGAAGAAACTCTCTGAACGCTGCCCGAATTGCATGCACAAAAACTTTGCAACTTTCAAATATCTTAAGCTAGTGCTGATGCCAGATGGCTAAAAAAATTTCTTTTTAAATCCCCACTCGACAAAATATCCCCTCCACCTCCAGAACCATCCTACCCCTACCCCCATATCGACCCGATTCACGGCACTATGGTTATGTAAGTACTTCTTACCTATCTGCTTTTTCCACATGTATAACATACTTCAATATATGTATATATGAATGCGTATGTGTGTGTCTGTGTATATATATGTATATATAAGTATGTATATATGTATATGTATGTATGTATATCTATATATGTAAGTGTGTGTATGTGTGTGTATATGTACATGCGTGTGTGAGTGTATATATATATATATATATATATATATATATATATATATATATATATATATATATATATGTATATGTATGTATATATATATATATATATATATGTATGTGTGTGTATGTATATATATATATGTATATGTATATATGTGTATATATGTGTACGTGTGTGTGTATGTGTGTATGTGTGTATGTGTATATATGTATATATATATGTACGCATGTGTGTGTATGTCTATGTATGTGTACACATCATGTGTGCGTATGCATATATGAATGCATATGTTTATATATGTGTGTATGTGTGTGTGTATGTATATATATATGTGTGTGTATATATATATGTATATATATGTACATATATATATATATACATATATATATGTATATATATATATATATATATATATATATATATATATATACGTGTATATGTATGCATATGTATGTGTATATGTATGTGTATGTATGTGTGTGTGTGCGTATATATGTATGTATATCTATGTAAGTGTATATATGTATGTATGTGTAAGTATATTTATGTATACGTGTGTATTTATGTATGTATGTATAATTATGTGTATATATATTTATGGGTGTATGAGTGTACGTAGGGATATATATATATATATATATATATATATATATATATATATATATATATATATATATATATATATATATAAATATATATATATAAATATATATATATATATATATATATATATATATATATATATATATATATATATATATATATATATATATATATATATATATATATATATATATATATATATATATATATATATACAAAATTAAGATAAATCAAAGTGAATTTAATCTAAATCAAAATTATGGGTGTCATGCCAGAAAGGCATGCGCCATATCACCAGTAAAATAAGCTCCAAGATTCTAATGAATAGGTCCGAGCATTTTTAACAACTTAATGCGTAAACACAGATGGCTGGACTTCTTCCTTGTTGAAAATCCAAGTATCGGCCTCCGTGGTTTACCATTCGATTAATTGGTGAAATATATTTTTTTAATGGAATATATACAGGGAAGATTAATCATATTATAAGGTATCTATTTTTGAGGTTCTAGTTAACTTTATTTAGTTACCTACCTAGCTATGTGTGCTTGCACACTTGTAAAAATTATCCCCTGTGATTGTTTCATATGTTTATTTATATGTTAATCAATTTCTAGTTGTTATATATATATATATATATATATATATATATATATATATATATATATTAATTCAAAATATTAACAAAATATATATTCTTGTGATTAAGTATATTTTATTATACATATTTCAGAGTTACTGAGTTAACTTCAACAGTATGTCCTCATCAGATAAAATAAGATGTTGCATGAGATACCCATAGTAGATGGTTAAGATTGAGTCATGGTAGTGAGTCATTACATTCACTACCATGACTGAATCTTAACCATCTACTATGTCAGGGTATGTCATGCACCATCTTATTTTATCTGATGAGGACGTACTGTTGAAATTAACTCAGTAGCTCTGAAATATGTATAATAAAATATACTTGATCACAAGAATATCTATTTTGTTAATATTTTGAATTAATATTAATAACTCCGGAAAACCATCATTGTTGAGTGCTTCCAA
>OZ024742.1:209956212-209998712 GCA_964016885.1 Eledone cirrhosa | reverse complement strand
GTTACCCCCGATTGAACCCGGGATGAACATATATATATGTAGAGCAGAAATAGGATTTCGCTTCAAGCATAGCTTTATACATGTATAGAAATTTCGTATTTCGAAAGAAAGTTGAGCCAACTTATGCAGCTTCATATGCAAATGAGATTAATTCCCTCATTTACACAGACGAGAAAACTATATATTCTCGACTGTTTTCAAGTCCAGCAGTCGCAAAGCAGTGGGAGGGATCGTCCTGACGATGGCCAGTCAAGCCTGAAATGCATAGACGGTTGTCCCCCTTGCTTCTGCTGGTCAACACCAGAGGGCGTTAGCCCCCCCCCGGTGTTCGCATAGCTACGGTTTACTAAAATCGTATTTCTTTCGAAATACGAAATTTCTATACATATATATACATATTTGTGGTGCGTGTGTGTGAGTATATATATATATATATATAATAAAAAAAAAAAGGATTTTCGCTCTACATGGGTAAATACAATAAATGTATACAGAGTTTTCGAATATTAATAATAATATTCGATTCATTTGCAATTATGCAAATCTGGCTGATCAGGAAATTAGGTATTTTGAAACTGATCATCAGTGAGGGAATTTCAAAATTACCCAACCTCTTCAATATAGGGTTGAAAGTGGCTAAACACATATGGTATAAATATATGAATTTAGCACCCGCAACGACATGAAAGGGTTAATATTCATTCACTTTTATATATATATATATATATATATATATATATATATATATATATATATATTATACTATAAAGCTGACGGCCGTATGTAGGTAACAAACTTTCCGCCAAACGGCTGGACCAAACAGCACCAAATTTGCACCATAGATGTAACTTTTTCCAAGTAAAAAAGTGAGGGTATTTTTGTCTACTGAATTTTGTTAAAAGATTAAAGACATAATTTAAATATTCACTTCTTTAAAATTTCAAATGTCAACACTTCCGGTTATACGTCATTCCTCACTTTTTCTTATGACGTCGCACAACATTCCCCTCTTTTTCTTAGTCTGTATGTCTGGCTGTCTGCATTAGATAACGTTTTTCAAAATATTTACTTCTGCGTTCACAGACTGATTTTTTAAGTTTCAGAAGATCCCGTTAAGGGTGAAAGCAGCGATTCTTTGCTTAAACTTTAATCTGTTATTTTAATATATATATTCGTGTACAGATATTTTTGCATACACAAAAACAAAAACCTATTTATTTAACGAAAGCACAGACGGCTTATCGTCATTGTTACTGTTCGAGGTTAGAGGATTACAGTCTTTCCAAGATCTGAGAACCATAAATGGCCATCAATGTTCCACTTACCGTTTGTCTTGCCAGATATGTGGTATGTTACACGATGACAGCATTGGCACCTCACCCTGCAAGAAGTAGCAACTGCTAAAGTCCCTTCTTAGCTGCGAAAACGTTTGCTATTATGCTGCACAACTGCGATCTCGTCGACCCTCTCGCAATGTGGAACAACCACCATGAAAGTCTAGCTGAGGACATCCTCCACTGCACACGCAGACACAACCCGAATGTAACATAGGATGTCGTTTTCAATGAGGCGCTCGTTTGTCTTGAAAACAGTGTCCTGGAGATTGGTGGTAGGCCTCTAAGTCACTACAGCTTACCTGCTCCTGGCAGGAGTGTCCAGAGGTCAACGTCTACAGAGCTTCTCCGCAAGACGAGCTACGAGATCAGTGATTCTCCCATGGTCAATTGTATGTAGGATGCTCTAGGGTGAGCTTGCCAAACAATCTCTTCATCTTTGCTCCGTAGGGCCGAACAAAAAATATTGTATACTCCGAGGCTCTAACAATGTAATTTAAATATTTTCTGTTACTTGGAATTTCCATTATGGTTGTACAAATTATTGTTTGTTAAAAAATGTGTTCTCTGTTCAGCCTTTATTGTTGTAACTATCAATTTTCTTTAACGTACTGGCTGCTGAACTGAGGAATCCTAAAAACTATTCAAACCCAACATCAGAGCACGCTACCCTCCCCCCTGGCTGACTTGAGAGGGCGTGCGGTATCTTTGCACTAGAGTGTAGGGGGGGGGGGGGTTCCTGAAAAGATAAAATCCCGGTATACCTAGCCGGCCACCAGCCGGACGGGTCACCTAGTATATAAATATATATATATATATATATAAAGTCTGTCTTAAACCAGAAGTTTCATTTGGCCGGTGCTTATCCTGGTTTCATGGCGTGATGCGACTGAGAGTACAAGACTCCATACCGGACAGGACGCCAGTCCATCGTAGGGTTAACCCCCCAGCTAATGTTGGTACTCATTTTCAGCTGAGTATACTGGAGCAACGTGAAATGAAGTGTTTCGCTCAAGAGTACAACACGCAGTCGGGGAATCGAACCCATGACATCATGATCGTAAGTCCAACCTCCTTACCAGTAGCCACGTGTCTCCACACACACACAAACACACATATATGTGCGTGTGTGTGTGTGTGTGTGTGTGTGTGTGTGTGTGTGTATTGGACAGTTCAGGCTTCTGCCTACTACCGGTACCATGTAACTCAGCACAACCTGCTTCATGTTCGAGTGATGGGTGACCAAACCGGCTTTTCTACCAGACCCTGGTCTGGTGACGAGGAAAAGCGGTACCGCAGGAGCACAAAATACAAGAGCTGTTAAAAGGGTGGATGAACTCCTCAGAGTCAACAGCTATCCACTCCAACTATGGGGTAAATATTCCTCAAAGAAACTCCGGATAAACCTCCTACACCGGTAAATAATAACTCACTACTTGAGTGGGCCATGGTATCCAAATCCTGATTTGAAAGACTTCGCCAGGTAGTGCTATTAAGTTAGATATGGCCTGGGCCAATTCCTTTCAAGGTTATCAAAGTTATATATATATATATATATATATATATATATATATATATATATATATATATATATATATATATATTAAAAGTGTGGTTACCAATAAATATTATTTAGAAAACATAAGAGAAACACAAACATAAGGACAATTCCCGCTCTTCGGCTTTTTGTTGTGAGTTGTTGATGTTTCGACGCATTAAAGAGAGTACATCTCACCACAGTAAGAGGGACAGTTATCAGGGAAGAAGAAAAAAAACAAACAAAAAAACAGAGACGATAGCGAAGAGAACAACAGAAAAAGAAAATAAACGAAAGAAAAACATACAGATAGAGAGGGGGAAACACGAAACAGTAGTACGTGTAAGTTTCAGTAACCAGACGGAGAGAGGGAGAAGTTAAAAAGGAGACCGAACGTAAGTCTTGAATCCGTATTAACAGCGTGAGGGAGAGCGAAGAGAAAAATGTCTGTCATAGCAAGAACAGGCGCAAAGAGGGAGAGACGAAGGAAAACGGAAGTAGGAGGGGGAGGTGGAAGTGGTAAGGGAACAGAGAGAGAGCGAGAGAGAGAGAGAGAGAGAGAGAGAGAGAGCGAGAGGGAGAAAGGAGATAGATGGTAAGAGTGAAAGAGAATAAGTGAGTGGGAGAGAGAAAAAGAAAAAAAATCACAGGAGAACGATACAGTAGAATGAAGATATATACTAGTTTAATACTTGATATAGTAGACGAATGCTAGCGTTTCAGATGCTATTCTTTCATCAGAAGATAGAACGAGATATAAAAGAAGAAATAGATAGACGAGAGTATGAAGAGGAGGAAAATATGGAAAACATATTTCAGAAGAAAAGCTCGTGTGTGCGTGTTTTGTCGACCATTTTTGGGATGTATATATATATATATATATATATATATATATATATATACAGGGTGCGGACGATATATGTTCGCAATTTTCAACTGCTAATTTTATGCAAATTTTTTTTACTTCCGTTGTCACTCTTGTCTTCATAGAAAGAGTGACTATATTTCCATTATTTATTTTCAGAATAATTGATTATGAATAATTTTGAACCTCCAAATTTGTGGAAGAGACACAGAGTTCTTCTTGGAATCCGCGCCGGGAGGACAAATAAGACCAGAAGATCAACTCCCAGAACAACAGGTGGCTCGCTGTCTCATCCAAAGACGTGCCCAGAGTCATGCAGACAAAGTTTCCAGCGACAACATTGGTCTTAGGTGTCGTCAGCAGTCAAGGTGACGTTATGCCACCTCACTTCTTCCCTGAGGGCCTCAAGCTGAACACCGATGGCTACATCCGAGTTCTAAGCGAGGTAGTAAAGCCCTGGATCGACCAGGTAGCTGCAGGTAGGCCGTACGTGTGGCAGCAAGACTCAGCGCCATGCCATACCAGCCGAAAGACCCAAGCCTGGCAGTCAGAGAACTTCGTCGACCACACTTCACCTGACATCTGGCCTCCCAGCTCGCCTGACTGCAACCCCCTCAACTTCTTTGTGTGGGGCGCAGTGGAACGAGACACCAACAGATCTTACTGCAATATGAAAGAGGATCACAAGTGCCTTTAGGGGCCTAAGTCAGGGGACAGTGACGAAGTCGTGTAGCCGGTTCCGAGGCCGCCTTGAGGCCGTCATGAAAGCCAATGGCGGGTTTATTGAGTGAGATCGAAAAAACATGTCATGAAAACAAACTGACCCAAGTTTGATAAATAAATCTTAAAAAATAAAACTACTTTTTTTTTCTAGGCAGGAATCTTGCGAACAGATATCGTCCGCACCCTGTATATGTGTGTGTATGTGTCTGTGTGCGTATATGTGTGTGTGTGTGTGTGTATGTGTGTGTGCGTGTGTGTGTTCGTGTTTGTGTGTTTACCGTATGATCTAACGAAAGTGCTAATTTTATCACTTCGGCTATAAACTTCAGCGCTGCCACATGAAACGCAGAGGAACGGTAGATAACTAAATACCAGCTATTAATGGACAGATTTCAATTTGCGTCGGTCATGGTTGATATGTCGGGTGTCCTCGGTGTCAAAAGTGACATTAACTTCCACAAAATCAGGATAAGAGCAGTGAAGTAAAATGGCTGATGCAAAGGATATTGTTGGTTGTTCTTCACGACTGTCTTTCGACATCTAGTTCGCAAGGCTCAGTTGTGTTATTCTATTCAATCGAGGGTGTAGCATTTCCTTGCTTTTTGTTATATTTTTTTCTTTATCCTTTTTTCTGTAGTTTATGATTTCTGAATAAGGAAAAATATCTTTAATGCAAATAGTTTTCCCCGATTGTATTTGTAAGCCTGAAAAAAATGATGTGGTGAAAGGAGGAAAATAGAGGTAACGTGAGTGTGTAAAATAGGAGAGAGAATGAAAAATGGAAAATGGAAAATGATGATTAGGAATAAGAAGCATAAAAAGCTTATACATGACCAGTCAACTTGCTAAAAATAGAAGCCGAGTTTCCCATATATCGCATAGTTGGAATGATTTTTATCATAATTTGTGAAAGGTTGAACTGTTGCCAAATATCAACTAGAGAGAATGAGATGCTTATTAGATTGATGGAAAACGAAAGAGATAGGAATTAAACAAATGAAAGAGGAGAGTGATAAAAATAGAAAATAATAGAGAGAGGTTACAAAGTTCACTCTTCTATTCTATTCAATGTTGAATAATCAATTAATTCTACTACATTGTGTGAAATTTCACCGAATTATAGATTCCCATACAGAAGAATTCTATTTTCCGTGGTAATGGAGCGAATAAGCAGCAAAACAAAATTTCATGTTCCACGAGGTCCTCATGCATTAGTCACGGAAATTTCAATCGTTTCAATTGAATGAATATTTGAAGAGAGTAGAAAAATAAATTTTAGACAAATTGTAGGCTTTGTAATATGAATGCAGTAGTAAAGGTCATTGATGGTTGAGCTGTTTGGCGACTAGATTTATCGGTTCATCGAATTACATATTTCATAATCTTAATGTGGCGTAGAGGTCAAGGTGTTGGACTTGCGATGATAATGCCGTGAGTTCGATTCCTGGATCAAGTGGTGCGTTGTGTTCTTAAGCAAAATGCTGCATTGCATGTTGCTCAAGTTTATTCAGTTGAAAATGAGTACTAGCCATAGCTGGGGTTTAACTCTGTGATGGAATGGAGAAAAATCATTTTCTCGCATTGTGCATTTTTATAATCTGCTGTCACAGCCACACACTTCTAGAATATTTATAATGTATTCAATGGTCGGACTTCAAATTTGATGTGTTAAGTGATAAGCTAATTGTATCCAATAAAAGGAATAGCGAGGAAATATCATTTCTTGAGTGTGTCCAATGTGGAGATGAATCAATTAAACACATTTTTACCATGACAAGACGAGATTTGAGGACCATTTGGCTGCGATATCTAGCACGTCGATCACGTATTTGGTTCGTATTAAGACACGTAAAATTATTAAGTGTGTTGCTCTGTCCAAAAATAAAACGAAATGCCTGATTTGAACCCAAAGCCTTCGAGGTGGTATACATGTGGCATATCAAAGCAGCTATTTACTTTCTCGTTCGAGACCCGATGGCCTCTAAAAACAAAGTATTTAGCAGTTAGGCTTTGTCATATAATAATTATTTCTAGCATTGAAACAAGGCCAGAAACTTGAGGGAAGGGAAAGTCGGTTATATTAACTCCCAGTACTTAACTGGTGCTCTATTTTATCGACTTTGAAAGGATGAAAGGCAAAGCTGACCTCGGCGGGATTTCAACTCAGAAGGTAGAAAGTCGTAACCAAATACCACAAAGCATTTTTTCAAACGCAATCACCCTCAAAATGTTGTTTTTAAATTTAGGCACAAGGGCAGCAATTTTAGCGAAGGTGAGTGTCTGTTAAATCGACCCCAGTACTAAATTGGGACTTTTATCGATGTAGAAGGATGAAAGGCAAAGTTAATCTCGATGGGATTTGAACGTAAGAGTCGCAAAATATTTTGTCTGGCGTTCTAACGAATCTACCAAATCCATCGCCCCTTCCTTGATATATAATAATAACACGTTATTGAAGTGTTATTGAAGCATACGATGGGTGAAATCCCTAGTTTATAATCGAAATTATATATAAGTATTTTCACATTTGTTGATAATTATAATGTCTGAGAATTCATTGAATCTGAGTGCGCGAAATATTAGTTGCCATAAAAACTGCAGTAATAACCATCTAATGATCACCGAAACAACTAATGATTTTTTGACATACTTGAAATTTAATAATTGCTGCATAAGTTTCTTATGATTTTGCTGTTTACAAACTAATTTTTGGAAATAAGACGGTAGAAACCCATTTCTAACTGATGCGTTATAATTACATTTCCTTTTTCCTTTAAATAATGTTACAAATGTTGAATGGGCTTAGGTTAGTAAACACATTTCTCTTCTATGTGATGAACAGAAAAATGTTATATATATATATATATATATATATATATATATATATATATATATATATATAGGCATATATGGAAGCCTATACATAATGTTTTGCCACCCTCTAGCAGATCCCCTCGTCGAACTCGATGCCACAATCCGACGTTGTGCTGAACTCATCGTCAATATTAGCTTTGACAGCACCAGCTGGCAACAGGCGAAACTCCATGAGATTCGGAGGCTTCGGTCTCCGATCCACACTTGAGTTAGCGCTGCCGGTCTATCTCTCCTCAATCTCCCCCAGATACGCCCTCATCAACGAGATCCTCCGCAGGACGAGAGAACCTGACGTGGCCTGGGAGCTGGAGTCAGCTCTGGATGATTGGACCGACGAACGCCTTGTCGTGCCACAGTATACTGATGTTCAACGTAACTGGAACTATGTCAAGCGCAAGTCCACGTTCAGGCGGATCGAGTCTTCCTTGGAGAAACACCGTCTTCCCTGCCTTCGCTCCGCCACGCAACCAAACAGTGGTGCTTGGTTCAATTCGGTGCCTCCCTCACCAATTGTACCCTTCTTGATATATTTCAAGAGTGCTTATCCATCATTAATGACACCTACTCGCTCGGAACAGAGGTGGAGAAAATAATTGTTTCTACTTTTGGCACAAGGCCAGCAATTATCCCAGTGCATTACTGGTACTTTATTTTATCGACCCCGTAAGGATGAAAGGCAAAGTTAACCTAGGCGGGATTTGAACTCAGAATGGCAAGGGCCGCAACTCTATGCATCAAAGCATGGCGTCCAACCCTCTACCGATACTACCAATTCACCACCAAGAGGTGGAGAAAATAATGTTTCTTATATATATCTAAATCTATATTTGAGAAGCACTAACTTCTCTGCTTCAGTACCGAGTGAATAAGCGTCACTGTTGATTGATTAATAATTCTGAAATACTAGTATTTGGCGTTCTTATACGGTTACTGAATCATCTGTGATATGATCACAGCTTAAAATGATCACAGAAACTATGTATATTTATTATACATAAGTATGGTCTATGTTTCCATAAATACATCCATTTTGAATCATGCTCTGTATGTGCTACTGCTATATATATATATTGATATATATATATTGATGGTGTATACACACACACACACACACACACACACACACACACACACACACACACACACACACACACACACACACACACACACACACACACACACACACATATATATATATATATATATATATATATATATATATAAGTTTATCCCGGGTTCAATCGGGGGTAACCACAGTAAGGTACTCAACACATAGCAGAGTATAAATATTTAATATAGAAATGGCTTCTACAGGACTAGAATTCTTTCTGCCTTTGTTCTCTAAATATAGTTTTTAAAGAATTCCCTTTTCTTAAATCCATCAACCAATGACCTCCACCCATCCCTATCACCACCCTCTGCTACCACCAGAAAAAGGTATAAATACCACCATATTACTTGGACAGTCGGCTGCCTGATGATTTCTCCCGAATGAAACAGTTCTAGTCCTGTTGAAGCCATTTCTATATTATATATATATATATAGTAATAATAATAAATTTGAAGACTAAAATCCAAAGAGGGTTCGATAAGGATAAATATATATCAAATATATAAGAACCATATATATATATATATTAGCAGTAGCACATACACAGCATGATTCAAAATGGATGTATTAATGGAAACATATAGACCATGCTTATGTATAATAAATATACATAGTCTCTGTGATCATTTTAAGCTGTTATCATATCACAGATGATTCAGTATCCATATGGGAACGGCAAATACAGATATATTTCTTCGATGTACTGTGTCGTTTGTTTTGTTAATTTTGTTATTTCTGTTTACCGTTTATATACACACACATACGCACATGCAAACACACTCACACACACACACACACATATATATCTGTCATTAACACAAGTATATATATATATGTATATATATGATGGTCGGACTCGATTTAGAGCAATGCCATCACTTAACATTCCTCTCAAGCACGAACGTTGTTTTTCAATCCCACTAGGGACCCACATATCTTTGCACAGACACAGCAACGATCAGGGCCTCGCGCAGTAGGCGTTGCTATGCCGCTTTGGTGCACTTTCATATAAGGTTTCAGTCCATTAAATGAAGCACATTCTTTTCTATACTCCCTGCAAACAGAAATGCCGTACAGTGCATGGTTGACAGGGTCCTGGTGCATGTGGCTTCTTTGATAATTCTAAGGCCTGCCTTACTTGAACATAATCGGCCACATTCTTTAAAAGTTAAATAATATCTACACACACACACACACACACACACACACACACACACACACACACACATATATGTAAGAAAAAACAGACACACATATTTGTATATATGTGTGTGTATAACCTTCCAATAGATACTTTTACTTGCTGTTGAACAAATCCCTTGAATAAGCCCTGTATCACTAGCTCCATTGAACTAGTAACAATTCACGCCACATTCGATGAATATCTATTTGAAAAAAGGCCAACACCTTCAACCAATCTATCGGCTATTATGTATTGCTAACGCAATATTGACTCTCACCAGTGTCCGCCTGACGTTCAGAAACAAGCAACTTAAAAATATCGTTAGATTTAGTAGTAAATAAAGTGTACACACACACACACATACACATACACACACACACACACACACACACACACACACACGCACGCGCACACACGCACACGCACACGCACACACATACGCACATATGTGAGTTTGGTTGCGTGTCTGTACATGCCTTAGCATGAGTGTGAATCTACAAAAGAACTGGAATTAGATAATTTTGTATTATAAATGCTAAATCATCTGTTGGATTATACATTGAAATACAATTTATAGACTACCGGTAGAAGATTGAGGGACCGGTTATTAAATGGCTCATCTGTTGGTCTTTTCTGAGAGATGATGGTTGTCCTTTCAGTAAGTAAGTTGAAATTATTTGTCTGTGCAGTATTTTAAATTATAACCACCGATGATTTTCAATATTTTCAATGACAGAACGTTTCCAGTTTTTTAAGCTTTTCAAATCACAAACTATAATGTTTTGGGAAGGTGCCTTTTCTATAATATAGTAGAATTGATTCCTCCCGGAAAAATTGGCACTTTTCCTTTCCTCAACTTATATGTTTTTAATCTATGCAATAAGTTAAAAAAAAAAAGAAATGTGAAAACGTAAATTATTGAACAACAAAAGGCCAATGATATCTGGCTTTAAAAGTGTTTTTAACTTTTCACCATTCCGATATATCGGTCAATTAGAAATTTAAATGTAGATTGCTGTCGAATTGAATAAGACGTTTGATGGAACGTTGCCAGGATACGATATTACCCACAATGGCAAATAATTTGCTAAAATTTCCAATTTATTAACTTGGCCATGGAATTTCTTTAAGAGTAGTGTACTTTCATATATTTTCACAAAATATTCACTTAAATAACTATTTTCTTCTATTTCAATGTTGATAGTACGTACGTAAGCAATAGATTTAAATGTTATCGGCAGTTATTGTTTACACACACAGACATGTACACAAACACTCAATATGAAGAGAAAATATAAATATATGCAATCATATATGCATATACGTGTGTAGACATATACATGGAATCCCGCCCCCCTCTCTCTCTCTCTCTCTCTCTCTCTCTCTCTCTCTCTCTCTCTCTCTATCTCTCTCTCTCTATATATATATATACACATGCATATGCACACACGCACGCACACACACACACACACACACACACACACACACACACACACACACACACACACACACACACACACACACACACACACACATATGTATATATACGTACATAGACACACTCGTGAAAACCCCCATATATAAGTATGTGTTTGTGCATGTTCGCGCGCAAAAAAAAATGAAAGCAAATATTTAACATCAATTGAATGTAACCAGCTCACAGTTTTGGAAATAAAATGATCTTGTTATATAAAGGCGTTGCCATTAGAGGAAATATAAACGTCAAAATAAAATAAATTGGAGCAATGACGAAGAATTATCATCTGAAGAAGGTGGAGAGGGAGAAGGGGATGTAGAGAAGAATACAAATAAGGATTGGGAAAAAAGGGATGAGGAAGATAAGAATAAGAATAAACATTAAAATATAATCAAATAAAGTCGTACAACAATCTGCGAGGGGATGAATTGTAGTGAGAAGTCTGTGGAGAATTTCAAATGGTTGAGAGCCACTGCTATAAACCATTATGATTTTATTTTTGTTGTTGAGAGTTAGAGGAACAGTTGATTACATCAACCTAACTACTTGAATGATTCTTATTTTATTGACTGCGCATGAATTGAAAGTAAGGTTGACCTTAAAAGTAAAAGAAAGACATTTTTTTGGCTATACAGAATATTGATTTCCAATATTGGCACAAGGCCACACTATTTGGCGAAGAGCACATTCTATTAAACCAACCTCATAAATGACCAACCTTTTTTTATTGAGTTCCACCATAAGATTGATATTTTTTATTGCACAAACATAAGAATCAAATTCTACCCTAACATAATTTCAACTCAGACAGATGTAATTGAATTCAATTACATCTGTCTGAGTTGAAATTCTGTTAGGGTAGAATTCCGTCGGGTACCCAACCATTTCTCCTTTCTCATTACTCTTGAAGATTTCGAAATTTATGTTTAGCAGTGGACGTGCAATACAATCCCAGTTAATCTTTTCCCCTAAAACACGGTACACGTCAGTATATATTATAAGGAGTTATATAGGAGCTACAATAATTCAGTATGCTGTATATTAGCAATACTTAAGTAATTGCGTTATTTTATTACAAGTTAATCAGAGGAGTAGCAGCAGTGACCATGAAAGCCTCTTAGAATGATGAAATTGGTGTGGCCTATGTCCAACAAAAGAGTCAGGAAAGACTTGTGCAGTGAAGGTTTGCAATAATGTTCACTCAACTAAAGGCATTCAAGAATCAGGTAGGTGTGTTAAATTGGGTAAGCCCCTACTGTTTTAAATTCAGTGAAGCTTTATTTAACACATTTCCTCACAGTAAGTTATTTTTTTTTACTCTAGAATACCGAAGACGGATTTTTCTGCAATTTACACGTGAGTTAAACCGAGTCTCTTATTTTTGTTTTCAAACAAAGCAAATATGACTTCACAAGCACTAATGGGATGCCTCCCCCTTTCAGCAAACGTACACATCTTTATGATGGTGCTACTGCTACTGTTGTTAGTGATGCTGCTGCGAATGATGATGATGGAATAGGGACGATAATAATAATTGTTTCTACTTTAGGCACAAGGCCAGCAATTACCCAGTGCATTACTGGTACTTTATTTTATCGACCCCGTAAGGATGAAAGGCAAAGTCAACCTCGGCGGGATTTGAACTCAGATCGTAAAGGGACGTAACTATGCTGGAAAGCATGGCGTCCGACTCTCTACCGATACTGCCAATCCACCACCCTCGGGTGGTAATAGGGACGATAATAATAATGATGACTATAAAGATGACAGCAGACTTCTAAATGTGGTCCAAAAGACCTATGTTCAAAATAATTTCACCCGTTACCACTCTGTTTTTGTTTACACATATACTGGACCTAGGGCATCATTACTTAAGATATTGGTGTATAATTTGAGGGTGACTTGGCTGCTATTTCAGGATATCTCGTTAGCCATTGATGATAGTGTAGGTTGCCATAATCAATATGATGGTGACAATGAATATGGTAGTGGTGATGCTGCTGCTGTAGATGATGATGATGATGATGAGGAGGAGGTTGATCATTATGGCAATGCTGATAACATTGATGGTTGTGAAGAGGCTGATAATTATTACGATAACATTGAAATGGTAACAATGATGATGATGGCAATATCATGATATTCTTGTTGTTACTGTTGATGATGACGACGTCCATGATGACCACGATGACGGCCAGTATAATTTAGTTTCTATATTTCAGGAATGATTTAAAAAGAAAATCTCACTTCATCTTGCAAGATTCCTGCAAAATAAATGAGAATTTATTAAATTATATATGATTAAATTGGGTCTCAGTCTGGCAGGAACCAAATCGGGAGACTAACCTGATTATCAATACATAGCATTCCATTCGCATTATTGCACACAGCCACGCACGCACAAACACAGACGAACGCATGCATACAGAGTGACGTACATACGGACACAGAGACACACACATAGACACACACTTTTGTACATTCAAACACAATTTCACAAACCAACACTGAGTCGTACAAACTTTATCTATCTATTTATCTATCTATCTATCTATCTATCTATCTATCTATCTATCTATCTATCTATCTATCTATCTATCTATCTATCTATCTATCTATCGCCCTCGGAGAAGCCCTAGACATGGAGGAGGACGAACTGGCCGGCCTGTTCGGTAGGACATTCATCCCGGGACCTATGGACAACTTCCAGAAGTCCCTGGCCTGGCAGTGCTACCGAGGAGCTTTACCCGTTCGAGAAAGGCTCTACAGACACGGGCACCCGGGTAGGGACCCCGCCAAAAAGATCTGTCCCAGATGCGTGTGCGACGAGGAAACCGTTGCACACGCATTGGTACACTGCTCGGGCGTAGCCGATCTGTGGGGCTATGTCGAACAACTGCTGTCAAGGGTGGGACCGATCCGGTTGACCACCGAGTCTATTGTAATGATCAAGCCGCCTCCCCCCTTCAAAGATGAAGCAGAGGCGGTGTTTCTGTGCGTAATAGCCATGGCGAAAGAGGTTGTATGGTGGACGCGTCTGAAAGGACTGAGGTCAGGCACCTTTCTCTCTGGCCAACAACTGGTCCGTTTCTTCCGATATCATTTCGGAAGAAGGATCAGGATGGAGAGAGAGGTGCTGCACCCCAGTCGTTTTTATGAAAGGTGGGTGAAAGTGGCGAGAATGGCCCGTGTGAATGGGCCTTCTCTTTACATAAGCCTGTAGGTGGAAAAAAGGAAGGAACGAGGGAGCACCCCCCTCTCTGTGCTCCTGAGGAAAAGGGTTGCACACTTTTTTCGGGGGTGTGTGCGACCCCCCAAGGCGCCTCCTCTCTATTGAGGATTTTGTTATAAATTTTATTTTTTGTTATATTTTATAACAAAATCCTCTATCGAGGATTTTGTTATAATTCTATTTTTTGTTATATTTTATTTTATTTTTATATATTGTTATTGCCTCCTCCCTATTGAGGACGCCTTGTTTTGTAAACTCCCCCCATTGTACTTGTCCCACTTTTGATGCCCTTGTGGCAAATAAAAGAAACATATCTATCTATCTATCTATCTATCTATCTATCTATCTATCTATCTATCTATCTATCTATCTATCATGTCTTTGTATTGCACGCATTTGTATACTGCCCGGGCGTTACCGACCTGTGGGGCTATGTAGAACGACTATTGTCGCGGGTGGGACCAATCCGGTTGACTACCGAGTCCATTGTCATGATCAAACCGCCACTCTCCTTCAAAAACGAGGGAGAGGCGGTTTTCCTATGTGTTATGGCTATGGTGAAAGAGGTTATATGGTGGACGAGGTTAAAAGGGCTGAGGTCAGACACCTTTCTCTCCGGCGAACAACTGATTCGTTTTTTCAAATATCATTTTGGAAGAAGAATCAGGATGGAGAGAGAGGTGCTGTACCCCAATAAATTTTATAAAAGGTGGGTGAATGTGGCAAAGATGGCCCGAGTGGTTGGGCCTTCTCTCTATATAAGCCTGTAGGTTGAGGAAAAAGGGAAAGAGAGTACTCGCCCTTGGTGCTCCTGGAGATGAGGATTGTACATTTTTTTCGGGGTGTGTACAATCCCTGTGTAACACCTCCCCCCATTGTGGATATCAATGGTTATTTGTTATTTTATTAATAGTTTTATTTTCATATACCTGTATGTAAACTCCCCATTTGTATTTGTCCCCTTCTTTTGTGACCTTGTGGCTAATAAAGAAATTTATCTATCTATCTATCTTAGATGAACACACGTGGAAAATCCGCTGGTGAATAAAAGCTTGAATTTTGTTGGAAATTACATGAACTGAACTTACATTTTTACAACGTTCTGTAGATAAGCTGTCACCCTACACATTGTAGGTTGTAGCAACCCCAAATAATAAACCCATCAGGGCGAAAAAGGGAGAAATACCACAAAATTTCTACTTAAATTTTGAAAATAGCCAAAATGGTTAAATGTCTTGACCTTGTCTTCTCAAAAAATATATTAGAAAATTGTGGAGATGGGCTGCTAATTCCACCTTCCACAGTGCTAGTGGCAGGTCGGGTCTGCTCGCCTGCTGCTGTCTCTAATACAGCCACCACCACCACCAACAACAACAGTAACACCAGCAACAACAAAAACAACAACAAAAACATCAAAACTGTCAGTCAACAATTAGACAGAAGTGGTGGAGAGGCGGTAAGAGTGCCAAGCCCGAAGGCACCTCCTCGTACCACCTCAGTGAAAGACGTTGAAAACGTCGATATGTTTAAAAAACACACTGACGACAACAACACCAGCACCAATAACATGAAAACTGTGAATGGCACGAACCAAAACAACACCAACAACAACAACAACAAGAACAACAACAACAATGACGACACCAACACCAACAACAACAGCAAAATATCGTTTGCGCAAACAGTAAAAACAAAACGGAAATTTACACGCAAATCGACATCACTAAAGCTAGAGTTACTGGAAGATGCAAAACAACACATGACATTTGGGGAGAATAGTACCTTCAGCATTACTTCCCCCCAACAGTTACGCAGAGAAAATGTTTTAAGAACATTAGTTTTTAGAACAGTATCTAATGTCACAAGAAAACCAGTTCAATTAACTCATAATTATTTCTACTTTTGGCACAAGGCCAGCAATTATCTCAGTGCATTACTGGTACTTTATTTTATCGACCCTGTAAGGATGAAAGGCAAAGTTAACCTTGGCGGGATTTGAACTCAGATCATAAAGGGCCATAACTCTATGCTGCAAACTCATAATGAAATTGAACTGGTGTTAAAAGACTCAATGAAGGACATTACCTTCATACAAAAAGGTAAACTTTTTTGCAGCATTTCGGTCCTCATGAAAGACCAAGTGACGGCACAAAAATATTCTGTGTCTCCACATACATGGGAAAAAGGACACAGAAAATAAGAGAGTCGTGCATCCAACCAAAAGTAAATATTTTAACCAAAAGTAAATATTAAAACTTTTTCGTACTGTCTGGAAGGGCCTAATTTAAAAATGATTAGGGTCCCCATGGACACATACAAATCTTTAAAAGAAAACTTTCCTAAGGACGTGCGTTTTGAAATGTTTCCCCACCCCACCCCCACCTGACAGCCCCTCCCCACCAAACATCTCCATCCCCACCCCCGCCAGAAACCACCACCCCACCAAACAACCCCTCCAACAACCCCATGGAAATTGTGCAGCCTGGTGTCCCCAGGAGACGAAGAGGTGAGTGATTTCTTTTCCTCTTCTTTTAACTTTTCAGCACCAACGTGGCCAATATAAAAGTTAGATGTGTGAATGTACGCGGCCTGGGGATGCCATGGAAACAGGGCAAACTCTTAAACGACCTCAGGTCGCACAGTATGGATGTAGTAGCCATTTGCGAGTCCAGGATCCACAGCGAGCGACAATTGGCCCCATCTTCGACGGCTTTGAGATCTACGCATCTGTCTGTCAGCCGGGAGGTGGGGGTAGGGTTGCCGTTTTGCTGCGGAAACACCTGGACCTCGTAACACAGACGGTACATCTGGACCCGGAGGGTCGACTGGTGGTCTTAGACGTTGACGGTAGTGAAGGTGGAGCCTTCAGGCTGGTGGCCGCATATGCCCCATCTGGGACGCCACAGCTAGACTTCTTCAAACGTCTCGAGACTTTTCTGGGAGCGTCCCGCTCCCTGCTGTTAGTGTGGGACTGGAATGGAATCCTAGATGCACGTTGGGACTATGTAGGAGCATGTTCCGATAGAGGGGTGTGTAACAGCCTCAAACACTTAATCGGCCGATTTCAACTGGCCGATAGACATCGACTAGATTTTCCAACTGTGTCACTGGGGACGTAGACCAACCATAGCGGAACATCTAGATCGTACCTAGATAGGTTTCTAGTTAGAGTTAGTGATTGGGACATGTTAAGCTGTCCACAAATGTTCATAGTTGCCTATTCAGATCACAAACTAGTGACCTGCTTAGTAAACCATGACAGAACCCATAGACAGGGACCCGGCTACTGGAAGCTGAACTTGTCGTTACCGACATGCAAAGCCTACAGTAGACGGATTAGCACTTTAGTTAAGCAGCACTTGACAAGGGGCCATTATCAACAACAGATGGTGGTACTCTCTCAAGAGGGCAGTTAGATTAGACTCGATAGGTTTTTAGTAAAGAATTAGTGTTAGATAGAAATAAGACCGAAAAGGAACTGGTAGATAAAGTAGAATAGGCATTTAGGAGTGGCAACGTAGCCAGCGTGCTAGCGATGAGAACGGCCTTGGACCAGTTCTTCGACGCAAAGCATGAAGGCTGCGTTGTCTGGAGCAAAATACGCGCTCTGAGAAACGAGGGAGCCAAAGCTGTTAGCTGGACCCGAGTGACGGAGGCGAAAAGCGGCAACAAGTTCACGATTCGGTCTTTGAAGGACCAAGACGGACGCGTGATACGTGAGTCGAAGCAGATGTGCGCGGCCTTTCAGCGGCACTTTGCTCAACTGTTCGGGCAGGGCGGCGCGCCGGGAGGGGCTATGGATTTCGGTCCATACCTCGACGGCCTGTCGCGATTCTCGGACAGCGAGGCGAAGTTCTGCGAAAGGTCGATTTCGGCCGCTGAGATAGGGGACGCGCTGAGCCAATGCCGCAAACGCAAATCTCCAGGTCTCGATGGTCTACCTACAAATTTTACGTAGCAATGCCGGACTTGTTCTCCGGTCTCCTGGAAGCGGTCTACTGCAACTGGCAGCAGAACGGGAGAATTCCCAGTTCTGTGACCAAGGGCGCAGTCAGGTTAGTCAGGAAGGACGAGAATAAGGGGGATGACATAGGCAACTTCCGGCCCATAACTCTGCTAAACACAGAGTTACAGATTTTGGCCAAGGTGTTGGCAAAGAGGCTGGCGCTTGTCGTCAAAAACCTGGTGGGAGAAGCGCAGACATGCGCAATTCCGACCAGGTCCATACACGACAACCTCCACCTCATGCGATACATCATAGAGAGGGTAGGGTATAAACCCAGCTTTGGTGGGGCCCTGATCAACTTTGATCAGTCTAAGGCTTTCGATAGGGTTGACTATCGTAACCTGGATGCGGTCCTCGAGGCGGCAGGCTTCGGACCCGTGTTCAGGCGCTGGATTGCTGCAATGTACAGCAGCAACATCTGCTCAAGGGTCAAGGTGAACAGCTACCTCTCGGAGCCGTTCCATATCACGCGATCCATCCAATAGGGATGACATCTCTCCTCCCTTCTGTACGTACTGACTCTCGAGCCACTACTGCGGAAGCTGGAGTTATCGCAGGGCATACCTTTGGAACCGGGACTGCGAAAAGCAGCGTCGGCCTACGCCGACGACGTGACAGTAATGGTGTCGAGCACCTCGCAAATCGGGGAGGTCGGCACCTTACTGAAGGAATACGAAAGGTTCACAAGAGCGAACCTGAACCGGGACAAATCCGTCGGTTTGCAACTCGGAACGTGGAGAGCAAACCGATGCCTTCCGATGGCGTCGTCGGACGCTGGACGGAAGGACCGGTAAAGCTGCTCGGGGTCTGGTTTGGTCCGGACCTCCAGGTGGAGAAGAACTGGAACGAGGTGATAGCCAAGTTGTTTGCGCTCACCCAGAAGTGGGCCGAGTGCAAACTATCCTTGAAAGGTCGAGCGGAGGTGGCGAACACTTTTATAGCGTCCGTCATCTACTACCGCTTGACAGTCGTGCCTTGTCCAGCCAAAACCCTCACCAAAGTGGAGCGCGAGCTCTTTCAATTCCTTTGGAAGAAACGGGCTCCTTTGGTGAGAAGATCCATCTGCTACCAACACCCTTCAAACGGAGGGCTGGGGATGCCGTGGCTGCGGCAACTCCACGTATTCCTCACCGGACAACCGGTGTGAGCCCCGTTCGTGAGGCAAGCCTTCCCACGATTCGTCTCGCTGACCGAGCTGCAGTCCTGGTTCAAGCAAAGACCGAGGAAAATGGGCGACTAGCACATCGAATGTCCTCTGGAAAATGGACCTGGCGATCAGTGGAGACTCCACTTCGTTATTCTATAGAGGGTTGGTCCGCAGCAAGTGCGACGACCCGCTCGGAGAAACTCGGGGCGTAAAGGAAGATCAACTGGCCAGTCTGTTCGGTAGGACCTTTCGCCCGGGACTGATGGACAACTTCCAAAAGTCCCTGGCCTGGTAGTGCTACCGAGGAGCTCTACCAGTTCGCGACAAGCTCTACAGACACGGGCGCCCGGTCAGGGACCCTTCAAAAAGATCTGTCCTAGATGCGTGCGAGACGAAGAAACCGCACTCATTTGTACACTTCCCGGGCGTTACCGACCTGTGGGGCTATGTAGAACGACTTTTGTCGCGGGTCGGACTAATCCAGTTGACCACCGAGTCCACTGTCATGATCAAACGGCCACCCTCCTTCAAAAACGAAGGAGAGGCGGTTTTCCTATGTGTTATCGTTATGGTAAAAGAGATTATATGGTGGACGAGGTTAAAAGGGTTGAGGTCAGACACTTTCTCTCCGGCGAACAACTGATTCGCTTTTTCAAATACCATCTTGGAAGAAGAATCAGGATGGAGAGAGAGGTGCTGTATCCCAGCAAATTTTATAAAAGGTGGGTGAATGTGGCAAAGATGGCCCGAGTGGTTGGGCCTTCTCTCTATATAAGTCTGTAGATTGAGGAAAAAGAGGAAGTGGTGCCCCTGGAGATGAGGGTTGTACATTTTTTCGGGGTGTGTACAACCCCCGTGTAACGCCTCCCCCCTATTGGGGATTTCCTCGCGGGTGGGACTAATCCGGTTGACCACCGAGTCCATTGTCATGATCAAACCGCCACCCTCCTTCAAAAGCGAAGGAGAGGCGATTTTCCTTTGTGTGATAGCTATGGCGAAAGAGGTTGTATGGTGGACAAGGTTGAAAGGGCTGAGGTCAGACACCTTTCTCTCCGGCCAACAACTGATTCTTTTTTCAAATACCACTTTGGAAGAAGAATCAGGATGGAGAGAGAGGTGCTGTACCCCAGCAAGTTTTATGAAAGGTGGGTGAAAGTGGCGAGAATGGCCCGAGTGAATGGGCCTTCTCTCTATATCAGCCTGTAGGTTGAGGAAAAGGAGGAGGAGAGGAAAGGAGTACAAACTCTTCGTACTCCTGGAGATGAGGGTTGCACATTTTTTCGGGGGTATGTGTTACCCATATGAACTGTCTCCCCCTATTGGGGAAAATCGACCACTTTTTTAAATTGCATTTGTGATAACATTTTACACGTTTTTATTGTATGTAAACTTCCCCCTTTGTATTTGTCCCCTTCTTTTGTGCCCCTGTGGCTAATAAAGAAACATATTTATCTCGGATAGTATTGACCTGCGCTGCTTCGCTGGTAAGTTTTTTTGTTAATTTTGCATGCAAAAAATCCGAAACCTTTGTTGAAAAAACACATTGTTTCGTAGATTAACCTCCCCGGCTGAATTGTCAGCTGGTGGGTAATCTCATTTTTCGCCTCAGAGGGGCGGAAATTTTATTTGAAAAAGTTTTGAAAAAAAGAAAAATTATTCTGCTATCAACAATGGCAAACGAAGAAGGAACGCTTGTCTCCGCTAAAGCTAATGGAGAGAGAAAGGCAACAGTTAACGTTTCCAAGACGTCTGCCGGCATAGGCGTCACTATGGTTACAAATGTGACAACATAGTTTTTTTTCGCCAAGAAAGCGAAACAAGAGACTAACAAAATGGACCACACAGCACAGAACACACAACAAAAACCACAGATAATGAGACAATTTCCACAACCATAAACCAAAAATGTGACAACCACAACAACAACAATACCAAAAAAATATCTTTCGCTGAGACTAACAAAAAAAAAACAAGATTTAAAAAATCTCGATATCTCCAATGCTAGCGAGACGCTGAGAGAAGGAAAACAATTTGTGACTTTCGAAGAAAAGGGCGGGTTTAAAATAAACTCACACCCCGAAATCCGCTTTGAAACTCTCCGAAGGACTGTTACCTTCAGAACTGTTGCAAATGCTACAAGGAAGCCGGCATTCTTCAGTCAAGGGGAAATAGAAACGGTATTGAAGGAGGCTTTGCCGGACATAGATTTATGCAGAGGGCCAGACTGTATGGAAGCATTTCGGTGATCCTCAAAAGCGAGGCTCTCGCACAAAAATATTCTGTGACTCCGGTCACATCTGCCAACTACACCTTTTTCCCTACTTACCTGGGAAAAACAACTCAGAAGATAAAAATCTTCAATATACTACCAAATATCAATATTTGGTGGATTTGGGGAGGATTTTTAGAAGAGGGAGAGGATACCACCCTCCCCATTAAAACATCAACCAGACACACGTGGTCTGGTACAAATTTGGAAGTTTTGGTACAAATGAGGCCGGAGAGAATCTCCAAGATTCCAGAGAGGGTACTAGTAGACAATAACAGCCACTTCAACATTTCTACTGAAAACAAGCGGCCGCACTGTTTTCGATGTTTTCGCATTTAAAGGCCTCTTGCCCTTTACAGACAAACTTCAAAAAACAAGACAAAAAATTACTCTTACCAAAATCACCACCAAAACTACCACCACTACAACAACAACACCACACAAAACAAGCAAACACCAAAACAAGCAACCACTCAACCACAAACAACAGAAAAAACACAGACAACTCCCCTGAAAAACACAGTCCCACCCCATCCCACTCCATCCAACACTACCACAAACACACACACAAACACACCATCACCACACAACATACCCCTCCCGCACGCCCCTGATGACGATTCATCATCAGAGGAAGCTACTTCTCCATCGCCAAGCGAGGATAAAAGAGAGCCTCGGAAATAAAAAAAACAATAAAAGAAACACCGCAAAGCCACAAAAACACCAATCACCAACACAAATACACAACTGCCGACACAAACAACAACACAAACCTCCCCCTACCAACACCACCCCAAACACAAACACCCACCATAAAAAGAAAACTCCCAAATGAATTACAAACAAAAACAACACAACAAAAACACAAACAACAATACGCATACATCAACACCAACAACAAAAACCTGATGGAGGTCATCTCCAAAAACCCCAAAGTGGAGACCGAGGGGAAAACTTTCGTGAAATCAGGATCAGCACCACACCTGAAATTGATAACAGTTCCTATGGAAACTTACAACAAACTGAAAAACGAATTTTTGCAGGACGTCGGGACCCCTTGCCAAAAATCCATAAACCGCGTCCTATTAAAATGTTTCACCACCCAACACCCCCACCAGCACCCAAAAGGAGATTGAACAACCCGATCTCTAGGAAACGAAAAGGTAAGTGCATCTTTTCGCCTTTGTCGCCAACTCTTCTCCACCAACATGGCTAATTTACTAGTTGGATGTGTGAATGTGCGTGGCCTAGGGATACCCTGGAAACAGGGCCAACTTTTAAACAACCTTAGGTCACACGGTATAGATGTGATAGCCATCAGCGAGTCCAGGATCCACAAGAAGCAGCAATTAATCCCCATCTTCAATGACTTTGAGATCTACGCATCTCTCTGTCAGTCAGGAGGGGGGGGGGGGCTGTCATGTTTCGGAAAAACCTGGACCTCGAAATACAGCAAATATACTTGGACCCGGAAGATAAGCTGGTAGTGCTAGACCTAAACAATACTGGAGGTGGAGCCTTCAGACTGGTGGCCGTTTATGCCCCGACTGGGCAATCGCGGCCAGATTTCTTTAAGCGTCTAGAGTCTTTTCTGGGAACGTCTCGCTTCTTGCTTTTAATTGGGGACTGGAATGGTATACTAGATGCACGTAGGAACATGTCCCAGTAGAGGGGGACGCAACAACCTCAATTTAATCGGCCAATTACAACTGGCCGATAGGTATCGACTAGATTTCTCGACTGCACCACAGTGGACGTGGACAAATGGCAGCGGGACATCTAGATCGTATTTACATAGGTTTTTTTTTTATTAGAGAGAGAGAGAGAGGAAAATGTTAATCTGACCACAAATGTACATGGTTGCTTATTCAGACCACAAACTAATCACCTGCATAGTCAACCATGATAAAACGCATAGACCCGGATACTGGAAGCTGAACATGTCATTACCGACGCGTAAACCCTACAGTAGACGGATACGTAGTTTAGTTAAGCACTAGTTGACGGGAGCCATCGTCAACAATAGGTTGTGGTGCTCTCTCAAGAGAGCAATTAGAGTAGAGTCCATAGCTTTTAGCAAAGAACTAGCTTTAGAGAAAGATAAAACAGAAAGAGAACTGGTAGCCAAGGTAGAGGAGGCGCTTAGGAGAGGTAACGCAGCTAGAGTGCTAGCAACGAGAACGGCACTGGACCAGTTCTTCGATGCGAAACATGAAGGCTGCGTTGTCAGGAGTAGATCACGTGCTCTAGGAAACGAGGGAGCAACAGCTGTTAGCTGGGCCCGAGCGGCAGAAGCGAAAAGTGGCAACAAGTCCACGATTCAGTCTTTGAAAGACCAAAACGGACGCGTGCTACTTGATTCCAGGCAGATGTGCACGGCCTTTCAGTGGCATTTTGCGCAACTATTCGAGCAGAGCGGTGCGCAGAACGGGGCAATAGACTTCGGTTCATACCTCGACGGCCTACCGCGTCTCTCGAGCATGGACGCCAAGTTCTGCGAAAGACCGATCACAGCCACTGAGATACGGGACACTCTGGGCCGCTGCGGGAAACGCAAATCACCAGGTCTAGATGGTCTACCCTATGAGTTTTACATAGGCATACCGGACTTGTTCACTAGTGTCCTCGAAATCGTCTACTGCAACTGGCAGCAGAACGGGAGAATTCCCAGCTCTGTAGGCAGGGGCGTAGTAACACTGATCAGGAAAGACGAGAACAAGGGGGACGAGATAAGTAACTTCAGGCGCATAACTCTCCTAAACACAGAGTTAAAGATTTTGGCTAAGGTGTTAGCAATGAGGCTGGCGCTTGTCGTCGAGAACCTGGTGGGAAAAGCTCAAACCTGTGCAATTCCAACCAGGTCCATACACGACAACCTCCACCTCATGCGATACATCATAGAGAGGGTGGGATGTAAACGCGGCTTCGGTGGGGCTCTGATCAATTTAGATTAGTCTAAGTTGTTTGATAGGGTCGACTATCGATACTTGGAAGCGGTTCTCAAGGCGGCCGGTTTCGGAACCGTCTTCAGAGGCTGGATCACAGCCATGCATACCAACATCGTTCGACAGTCAAGATGAACGGCTACCTATCGGAGCCGTTCGATCCGACAGGGATGCCCTCTCTCCTCCATTCTGTACGTGTTGACTCTCGAGCCATTACTGCGGAAGCTGGAGCTTTTGCAGGGCATCCCGTTGGAACCGGAACTGCGAAAAGCGGCGTCGACTTATGCCGACGACGTAACAGTAATCGTGTCGAAAACCTCGGAAATCGGGGCGATTGGCAACTTACTACAGGAATACGAAAGGCTTACAGGAGCAAAACTCAACCCGGACGAGTCTGTCTGTGTGCAACTCGGAACGTGGAGAGGCAAACCGATGCCGTCCGACAGCGCCGCCGGACGCTGGACGGAAGGACCGATGAAATTGCTCGGGGTCTGGTTCGGTCCGGACCTCCAGGTGGAAAAAAACAAAAACGAGGCCACGGCCAAGGTATTTGCTCTCACCCAGAAGTCGGCAGAGTGCAAACTATCCTTGAAAGCTCGAGCGGAGGTGGCCAACACTTTCATGGCGTCCGTCATCTACTACCACTTGACCGTCGTGCCTTGTCTCCGTGAACACTTCACCAAGATGGAACGCATGTTCTTCCAATTCCTTTGGAAGAAGCAGCTCCACTGGTGAGGAAATCCGTTTGCTGCCAGCATCCTTCCAACAGAGGGCTGGGAAGGCTGTGGCTGATGATGCACAAACACGCTCTGAGGCTACGGCATCTCCAGGTATTCCTCATCGACCAATCGGTGTGGGCTCCGTTTGTGAGTCAAGCCTTTCCGCAGCTTGTCTCGCTGACTGAGCTGTAAGTCCTGGGTCAAGCAGAGACCGAAGAAAACGGGCACCTGGCATTGAATGCGCTCAGGCGCTCACAATCCTCTGTCAAGCGGGCACAGCAATCAATGGAGACCCCACTTCGTCATTCTATAGAGGGATAGTACGATACAAGTGCGACGACGTGCTCGGAGAGACTCTGGGCGTCGAAGAAGACAGACGAGCTCACCAGCCTGTTCGGTAGGACTTTCCGCCCGTGACCTATGGACAACTTCCAAAGGTCCCTGGCCTGGAGGTGCTACCGAGGAGCTCTACCAGTACGCGATATGATTTACAGGCATGGATCCTTCAAAGAAGACGTGTCCAAGATGCGAGCGGGACATTTAAACCGTCCTGCACGCAATTGTACACTTCCCGGGCGTAACTGACCTGTGGAACTACGCAGAACAACTGCTGTCGCGTGTGGGACAAACCCAGTTGACTGCCGAGTTCATAGTAAGGATCAAACCACCACCTTCATTTAAAAACGAAAGAGAGGCGGTTTTCCTCTGTATAGTGGCTATGGTGAAAGAGGTTATATGGTGGACAAGGTTCAGGGGACTGAGGACAGATGCCTTTCTCTTCGGACAACAATACATTCCCTTCTTTAGGAACCACTTTAGAAGGAGAATCAGAGTGGAGAGAGAGGTACTGCACCCCAGTAAATTTACTGAAAGGTGGGTGAATGTGGCTAAAATGGCCCGAGTGATTGGGCCTTCTTTGTATATAAGCCTGTAGGTTGAATAAGAGAGCAAAAGGAAGAAAGGAGCACTTGCACAACATGCTCCTGGAGTTGATGGTTGTTCTATCTACGGGGTATAAAACAACCCATTTGTAACGCCTCTCCCCTATTGGGGATTTCGATTGTTATATTTTCATGTTAAAACTTTTTTACACGACTGTATTAAAATCCTCGCCATATGTCTTTGTATTGTCCCCTTTTCTTGTGCGCCCTTGTGGCAAATAAAGAAATCTATCTATCTATCTAACTATCAATCAACTGTCTATCTATCTATCTATCTATCTATCTATCTATCTATCTATCTATCTATCTATCTATCTATCTATCTATCTATCTATCTATCTATCTGTCTATCTATCTATCTGTCTATCTATCTATGTATCTGTCTATCTATCTATGTATCTATCTATCTATCTATCTATCTATCTATCTATCTATCTATCTATCTATCTATCTCTCTACGATGGACACATGTGCTGAGCTCGCTCGGTAAGTTTTTGTTTAAATTCATACGGAAATTGTAAACTGTAAACTTTCATTTTTGTACCATTTTGTAGAGGGACTGCCAGGTCAAATTTTGATCTGGTCGGTCTCTCAAAATATTCTGCGCCTTTGGGCGAAATAGTATTGTGAACATTTTATCTTTCGAAAAACTTCGAAAAACCCTATTTTGAGAAAAATGGCTGAAGCATCTTCACCATCAATCAAAGAAGGAAAGGGGAAGTCATACTCACAGCTTCCCCCTGCCACTGTCACAGCAGCAGATGCCAAAGGCAGAGGTCAGAGAGAGGAAGAATTGTCTTCACCTGTTGACCGACCACTAGATGTAGCCACAACTACACAAGAATTTGAAAACAACAACAACAACAACAACAACGACAACAACAGCAACAATAAAGACAACAAAAACAACAACAACACAAACGTCACAAGTATCCACACACGAAACGAGAAAGACAACAACAACAACAAAGATGAAAACAACTCAAACGACGAGAAACAAAACAATACTAATATCCAAAACGAAAACAAAATATCTTTTGCACAAACGGCTAAATTATCAGTCGCTTATGTGCTGGAAGATATTTCAAAAGCAAAAGAAATGCTGGAAAAAGCCAAGAAATATGTGTCTTTTGGCGAAAACGGATCGTTTTCTATACATTCACCTCCGGAGCTAAAAAGACAGACGGAATTACGAACTGTCGTATTCCGAACAATTTTAAATAAAACAAAGAAACCAGCGCAACCATCTCAAGCGGAAACTCAGTTAGTCTTGAAAGACGCGATGAGAGACATCACTTTCATACAAAAGGATAAACTCTATGGGAGTTTATCCATATTGATGAAAGACGAATTGGCGGCAAAAAAATACTCTGTGTCGCCAATTCGGTCCACACACTACACCTTCTTCCCCACCTACATGGGTAAAAAAACCCAGAGGATATGGATAACCACCATCACCCCAAACATAAACTACTGGTGGTTACTAACCGGTTTCCTCAATTTAGACGAGGACAACCTCATCTCAATAGGGAAGGCATCCGGCGACGCGTTCAGTGGAACGAGCCTCGAAGTTCTGACCCAAATAAGGCCAGAACGCATCGCCCAAATCCCTGAGCGCGTCATGCTGGATGACCGTACCCACCTCAACATTATTGTGGAGGGTAGGCGTCCCTCCTGTTACCTCTGTGGCAATAGAGGTCACCTGAGGGCTGCCTGTCCCCAGCTCACACAGAAAAAAACACTGCTACCAACACCAATACCACCCCAACTACAACAACAAAAACAACCACAACAACAACAAAAACCAACAACCCCACCACCACCACCACAACAACAACAACAACAAACACGTGAAAAAATAACACAGAATACTGTCCCACCCAATCCCTCCCCACCCAAAACAAATACAAAAACACGCACACCGCAAACACTACCAGAAAACATACCCCTCCCACCCAACAAGGAAGACGAACCTCTTTCGTCGCAAGACGAAAAAGATCCCTTCCAACAAGTAAAAAGAAAGAAGAGGAGACGCACCACAGACACACATGTTAACTTTAACCCCCCCCCAAGAGAACACAAACTACACACAAACCACCCCTCCCTGTCACACAACACTAACTGCTACACAAAAAAAGACCTTACAATACACATACATGAACACAGACAACAAAGAATTACGGAAAACAATTTCAGCAAACCCTTCGGTCCAAACTGAAGGGCCAAACTTTATAACTGCTGTGGGACTACCTCATTTGAAAATGATAAAAGTCCCAATGCACTTGTACAAAACACTGAAAATAAATTTCACGGAGGACGTGGGCCCCCCCTGCGCCAAACCAATCAACCGCGTCCTCCTAAAAAATTTCACCCCCCCACCCCACCCAGACACCCACTCAACGACAAACACCCCAACCCCACAACACACCGATGCCCCTTCACTTCCACAAACCACCACCCCACCCAACAACCCATCCCCAACCAGCATGGAAATTGAGCGGCCCGTTTCCCGGGACGCAGAGAGGTAAGTGCCTTTTCTCTTTACCACCAACATGGCTGTGCTAAGAGTAGGGTGTCTAAATGCGCGTGGCCTGGGCTCGTCTTGGAAGCAAGCAATGCTTCTAAATGACCTCAGGTCACAATCTATAAATGTGATGGTTATCTGCGAGGCCCGGATCAGCAGCATGCGACAGCTAGCCCCCACCTTTGACGACTTTGAGATGCACGCATCTCTCTGTCAGCCCGGAGGTGGGGGTGGGGTTGTCGTTCTGCTGCAAAAACATATGGGCCTTGCAACACAGATAGTTCACTTGGACCCAGGGGGTCGACTGGTAGTGCTGGACCTTGGCAGTGGTGAAGGTAGAGCCCTTAGGCTGATAGCCGCATATGCCCCTTTTGGGACAGAGCGGCCCGACTTTTTCCAGCGTCTGGAGTCTTTTCTAGGGACGTCCCGTTCCCTGCTTTTAGTGGGGGATTGGAATGGTATCCTGGATGCACGTTGGGACTATGCAGGGGCATGTCCCGATAGAGAGGGGTGCAACAGCCTCAAGGGGTTACTCGGCCGATTTGACCTGGCCGATAGATTTCGACTAGATTTTCCGACGGTGCCAACCTGGTCTTGGTCAAATCGCAGCGGATCATCTAGATCGTACCTAGATAGATTTTTAGTTAGAAATAAGGACAGGGACTTTTTAAGTTGTCCAGAAATGCTCATGGTTGGCTATTCAGACCACAAGTTGGTGACCTGCATGGTCAACCTTGATAGAACGCATAGACAGGGCCCCGGTTACTGGAAGCTCAACTTGTCCTTGCCGGCAAGTAGAGCCTACAGGAATCGGATTAGTAGGTTAGTTAAGGAACGGTTGACTGGAGCGATCGTCAACAGCAGGTGGTGGGTATCTCTAAAGAGAGAGATTAGAGTAGTCTCGATTGAATTTAGTAAGGTTCTAGCTGCGGATAGGAATAGGAAGGAAAGGGAGCTAATAGATAGAGTAGAAGAGGCAATTAGAAGCGGCGACGTGGCCAGAGTGCTAGCGTCGAGAACGGCTTTGAGCCAGTTTTTCGACGCGAAGCACGAAGGCTGCGTTGTCCGAAGTAAAATACGTGCTCTAGGGAACGAGGGGGCCAAAGCTGTTAGCTGGGCCCGCGTGACAGAGGCCAACAGTGGAACTAAATCCACCATCCGGTCTTTGCGAGACCTGGATGGACGGGCGATTCTTGAGCCTAAGCAGATGTGTGAGGCCTTTCAAAGGCACTTTGCCCGACTGTTCGGGAGGGGCGGGGAGCCGGTTGGAAACGTGGACTTCGGTCCATACCTCGACGGCCTGCCGCGCCTCTCGGACAGGGAGGCGAAGTCTTGCGAGGAGCCGATTTCGGCCGCTGAGATAGAGGACGTGCTGGGCCAATGCGGCAAACGCAAATCCCCGGGTCTCGATGGTCTTCCTTACGAATTATATCTAGCTATGCCGGACTTGTTCCCCGATCTCCTCGAGGCGGTCTACTGCAACTGGCAACAGAACGGGAGAATTCCCTGTACTGTGACCAAGGGCGTAGTCACGCTAGTGAGGAAGGACGAGAACAAGGGGGACGAAATAAGTAACTTCAGGCCCATAACTCTGCTAAATACAGAGTTACAGATTTTGGCCAAGGTGCTAGCAAAGAGGTTGGCGCTTGTCGTGGGCAACCTGGTGGGAGATGCGCAGACATGCGCTATCCCGTCCAGGTCCATCCATGACAACCTCCACCTCATGCGATACATCATAGAGAGGGTTGGGAACGAACCCGGCTTTGGTGGGGCTCTGATCAACTTGGATCAATCTAAGGCGTTCGATAGGGTCGACCATGGTTACCTGGATGCGGTGCTAGCGGCGGCAGGCTTCGGACCCGTTTTCAGGGGCTGGATCACTGCTATGCACAGCAGCCGCATCTGCTCTAGGGTCAAGGTGAACGGCTACCTCTCGGAGCCGTTCAAAATCGCGCGGTCCATCCGACAAGGGTGCCCTCTCTCCTCCCTTCTGTATGTGTTGACTCTCGAGCCACTACTGCGGAAGTTGGAGTTGTTGCAGGGCATCCCTTTGGAACCGGGATTGCGGAAAGCGATGTCAGCCTACGCCGATGATGTGACAGTAATGGTGTCGACGGCCTCCGAAATCGAGGCGGTCGGCACCTTACTGGAGGAGTACGAAAAGTTCACAGGGGCTAAGCTGAACCGGGACAAGTCGATCGGTTTGCAACTCGGCACGTGGAGGGGCAGACCGATGCCCTCCGATGGCGTCGTCGGACGCTGGACGGAGGGCCCGGTGAAGTTGCTCGGGGTCTGGTTCGGACCGGACCTCCAGGTGGAGAAAAACTGGGCGGAGGTTACGAACAGGGTGTTTGCACTGACCCAGAAGTGGGCCAGTTGCAAACTATCCCTGAAAGGTCGGGCGGAGGTGGCGAACACTTATATAGCGTCCGTCATCTACTACCGCCTGACCGTAGTGCCCTGCCCAAGGGAAACCCTCACCAAGATGGAGCGCGCGCTCTTCCAATTACTTTGGAAGGGGCGGGCTCCTATGGTGAGGAGATCCATCTGCTGTCAACACCCTTCGAAAGGAGGGCTGGGGATGCCGTGGCTAATGATGCGTAAACACGCATTAAGGCTACGGCACCTCTACGTATTCCTCACCGGACAACCGGTGTGGGCCTCGTTTGTGAGACGAACCTTTCCCAGACTCGTCTCACTCACCGAGCTGCAATCCTGGGTCAAGCAAAGACCGAGAAAACTGGGCGCCTGGCACACTGAGTGTGCCCAGGCGCTCACCGCCCTCTGGCAGGCGGATCCGGTTATCAGTGGAGACTCCACCGCAACATTCTATAGAGGGCTGGTACGCAGCAGGTGCGACGACGCCCTCGGAGAAGCCCTAGACATGGAGGAGGACGAACTGGCCAGCCTGTTCGGTAGGACATACAGCCCGGGACCTATGGACAACTTCCAGAAGTCCCTGGCCTGGCAGTGCTACCGAGGGGCTTTACCCGTTCGAGAAAGGCTCTACAGACACGGGCGCCCGGGTAGGGACCCCGCCAAAAAGATCTGTCCCAGATGCGTGTGCGACGAGGAAACCGTTGCACACGCATTGGTACACTGCTCGGGCGTAGCCGATCTGTGGGGCTATGTCGAACAACTGCTGTCAAGGGTGGGACCGATCCGGTTGACCACCGAGTCTATTGTAATGATCAAGCCGCCTCCCCCCTTCAAAGATGAAGCAGAGGCGGTGTTTCTGTGCGTAATAGCCATGGAGAAAGAGGTTGTATGGTGGACGCGTCTGAAAGGACTGAAGTCAGGCACCTTTCTCTCTGGCCAACAACTGGTCCGTTTCTTCCGATATCATTTCGGAAGAAGGATCAGGATGGAGAGAGAGGTGCTGCACCCCAGTCGTTTTTATGAAAGGTGGGTGAAAGTGGCGAGAATGGCCCGTGTGAATGGGCCTTCTCTTTACATAAGCCTGTAGGTGGAAAAGAGGAAGGAACGAGGGAGCACCCCCTCTCTGTGCTCCTGAGGAAAAGGGTTGCACACTTTTTTCGGGGGTGTGTGCGACCCCCCAAGGCGCCTCCTCTCTATTGAGGATTTTGTTAAAAATTTTATTTTTTGTTATATCTTATTTTATTTTTATATTTTGTTATTGCCTCCTCCTTATTGAGGACGCCTTTTTGTGTAAACTCCCCCCTTTGTACTTGTCCCACTTTTGATGCCCTAGTGGCAAATAAAAGAAACTTATCTATCTATCTATCTATCTATCTATCTATCTATCTATCTATCTATCTATCTATCTATCTATCTATCTATCTATCTATCTATCTACCTACCTATCTGTCCATACACGACAACCTCCACCTCATGTTATACATCATAGAGAGGGTAGGATGTAAACCTGACTTCGGTGGGGCTCTGATCAATTTAGATCAGTGTAAGGCATTTGATAGTTTCGACCATCAATACTTGGATGCGGATCTCAAGGCGGCCGGCTTCGGCCCCGTCTTCAGAGGCTGGATCGCTGCCATGCACACCAGCATCTGCTCGGCATTCAAGGTGAATGGCTACCTATCGGAGCCATTCCAAATCATGCGTTCAATCCGTCAGGGATGCCCTCTCTCCTCCATTCTGTATGTACTGACTCTATTACTGTATATACTGAGCTATTACTCTGGAAGTTGAAACTGTTGCAGAGCATCCCGATCGAACCAGGATTGCGGAAAGTAGCGTCGGCCTATGCCGACGACGTAACTGTAATGTTATCGAAAACCTCGGAAATTGGGCTAATCGGGAACCTATTACAGGAATACGAAACGTTGACAGGAGCAAGACTAAACTCAAATAAGTCTGTCGGTTTGCAACTCCGCACATGGAAAGGCAAACCGATGCCATCCGATAGTGTTGTTGGACGCTGGACGGAAGGACCGGTGTAATTCCTCTGGGTCTGGATTGGTCCAGACCTCCAGGTGGAGAAAAACTGGAACGAGGTCACGGCGAAGAAGGTGTTTGCACTCACCCAGAAGTAGGCTGAGTGCAAACTCTCCTTGAAAGGTCGTGCAGAGGTGGCGAACATTTACATAACGTCCGTCATCTACTACCGCTTGACTGTCGGGCCTTTTCCCCGTGAATACCTCACCAAAATGGAACGCCTACACTTCAAGTTCCTCTGGAAGAAATAGGCTCTATTGGTGAGATCCATCTAACGGAGGACTGGGTATGCCGTGGCTGATGATGCGCAAACACGCGCTGAGGCTACGCCATCTCCAGGTATTCCTGACCGGCGAACCGGTGTGGCTGTCGCTTGTGAGACGAGCGCTTCCACAACTCGTCTCACTAACAGAGCTGAAGTCCTGGGTCAAGCGAAGACCGAAAATGGGCGCCTGGCACCTCGAGTGCCTTCACGCGCTCACAGCCGTCTACCAAGCGTTGAGGGTTGTTCTAACCACGGGGTGTAAAGCAACCCCGCAGTAACGACCCCCCCCATTGAGGATTTCAATTGTTATTTTATATATAGTTTATTGTTATTCATCATTGTTAAAGATTTTATGTAAAAGCCCCGCCGTCACGTCTTGTAATGTCCTATTTTTGTACGCCCCTGTGTCAAATAAAGATATCTATCTATCTATCTATCTATCTATCTATCTATCTATCTATCTATCTATCTATCTATCTATCTATCTGTATTCGGCAAGGATCTAGCTGTCGTCTGTTCGACAGCGTAGATGTAATTCACTTCGCGCAGAAGTTTTGTTCAAATTTATTGCTGAAATTTTGTAAGTTCAATTTTAATTTTGATACTATTGTGTAGCTTGACCCCCCGTCTGAACTGTCAGGCGGTGAGTCAGCTCATCTTCGCCCCTCCCAGGAGTGAAAAACCTGTTTTTTGAAATTTTGTGGCATAAAATTTCAATCGTCTGACAGAAATGTTAAACGAAGCTAACGAAAATAGTGGTGAGGGGACAGCGGTAAGAGTTGTAAGCTCGCACGCTTTAGTCCCCCATTCCTTCCCAACTAACGTCATAGAGAAGGAAAGAAAAAATAAAATAAAAACAGACGAATGTGCGGAGAAAAATGACGAAAACACAAATCTGGACATTGATTCCAACAACAAAAAAAAATTTGAAAAATTGCATGACAATATTAATACCACAAACAAAGACACAACAAACACAAAAATAACATTTGAAAACAACATCATAACAGAAAGCAAAGCAGACGACAAAGTCAACACCAATAATATTTCATTTGCACAAACAACAAAGAAATCTTTGACATATATACCTGAAAATATTTCAGATGTGGCACAAAGAATTAAAAACGCCAAACAATACATAACTCAAGGGGAAAATGGTATTTTATCGGTAAAAATGCCTCAAGAACTCACCAAAGACATTGAAAGTCGGACGGTCGTTTTCCGCACCATCAACAACATTTCTAAAAAACTCAACAACCAAACAAACAGAAATCAAAGCAGTACTTACAGAAGTACTTAGTGAAACCACTTTCATAAGAAGAGACAGACTGTATGGAAGCCTAGCGATTATTATGAAGAACGAATCGGCGGCAAAAAAATATGCTTTGTCGCTGATTCGTTCAACAAATTTTACCTTTTATCCATCTTATATGGGTAAAAGAACTCAGCGCATATGGCTGGATGCGATGATGCCAGATGTGGACTACTGCTGGCTCATAGATGGCTTCATCGATCCAGCGAATGACAACGTGATTTCCATTGGGAAAACCACAGGCAATGCGTTCAGTGGAACAGGTATAGAACTTGTGGTGCAAATGAAGCCTCAACGCATTGCCCAAATACCCGACAGAATCCTATTAGAGGGCCACGGGTATATAAACATTAGCGTGGAGGGGAGAAGGCCGTCCTGTCATATCTGTGCAGGCAGAGGGCACCTGAAGGCGGCTTGTCCCCAACTCAACAAGAAGAAAACACTGCTACCAACACCAGCTCCACCACCACCACAACAGATAAACAAACAACAAAACTCAGTCGCACCCAACCCGTCCCTCAGTAAAACTACACCACCACCACAACACAAACAGTCACAACACATTACCCAAAAACAAAACACAGTCCCACCCAACCCCTCACCCAATAAAACAACACAACCACCGCAGCCACAACACACAACACAATCTAACATAGTGACATCCATCTCCCCCACAAAGAAAACTAACACGGAAACATTACCAGCAAACATACCTCTTCCCTCCAACACTGAAGATAACCCAACGAATTCGGAGGAAGAAACGGAGTCCTTCAGACAGATTAAAAGGAAAAAAAGAAAACATGTGCAAAACACACAAGGCCAAACAACCCCTACCCAAATGTCAACACAATCCAACAAAACACAAAACACCCCTCCAGCAACAAACAAAACCAAACCTGCCCCTCCCCTCTTCGAAACACTCACACCATCCGAAAAAAAGACATTACACTATACTTACATCAACAGAAACAATAATAAATTAAATGAACTCATAAACAATAACCCTTCGGTACAAACCGAAGGTGTAAACTTTGTTTCTTCAGAAAACTACCCACATTTAAAATTAATAAAGATCCCAATGAACCTCTACCAAAAACTAAAAAAGGATTTTAAGGAGGACGTAGGACCACCCTCTGTCAAACCCATAAACCACGTCCTACTAAAAAGCTTTACCCCTCCCCTTTCCCTCCCCAACACAACTCAAAACACCCCAACCCCACCACACACTGACGACCCCACACCACCACAAGACACCCCTTCACCCAACACCCCCGACCCCATGGAAGTCGTGCGACCCGAACCCCGGGAAACAGAAAGGTAGGTCTTTACACTCTCCTTTGGCTTTGCCGCCGACATGGATGTGTTAAGAGTAGGATGTTTGAATGCACGTGGCCTGGGCTCAACTTGGAAGCAAGCAAAGCTTTTAAATGACCTCAGGTCACGTGGTATAAATGTAATGGTTATCTGTGAGACTCGGATCAGCGTCGTGCGGCAGCTGGCCCCTACCTTCGATGACTTTGAGGTGCATGCATCTCTCTGTCAACCTGGAGGTGGGGGTGGGTTGTCGTACTGCTGGAAAAACACCTGGGTCTTGCCGTACAGGTTGTTCACTCGGACCCGGAGGGTCGTTTGTTGGTGCTAGACGTTGGCAGTAGTGAAGGTGCGGCCTTGAGACTGGTCGCCGTCTACTCCCCTTTCGGAGCTGAACGGCCCGACTTCTTCCAGCGTTTGGAGACTTTTCTGGGAACGTCGCGTTCCCTGCTTCTAGCGGGGGATTGGAATGACATCCTAGATGCACGTTGAGACTATGCAGGAGCATGTCCTAATAGAGGGGAGTGTAACAGCCTCAAGGGGTTACTCGACCGTTTTAACTTGGTCGATAGATATCGACTAGATTTTCCGACTGTGCCAACCTGGACTTGGACGAACCATAGTGGTCAATCTAGATCGTACTTAGATAGATTCTTAGTTAGAAGTAAGGATAGGGACATATTAAGCTGTCCGGTTGGCTATACGGATCACAAATTAGTGACCTGCGTAGTCAATCTCGAGAAAACACATAAACAGGGTCCCGGTTACTGGAAACTTAATTTGTCTTTACCGGCAAAAGAGACTTACAGAAACCGGATTAGCAGATTAGTTAAGGAGAGGTTGACGGGTGCAATCGTCAACAACCGATGGTGGGCATCTCTCAAAAGAGAGATTAGAACAGAATCAATAAGTTATAGCAAGATGTTAGCTGCCGATAGGAATAGAAACGAGAAAGAATTAACAGGTAAATTAGAAGAGGCAATCAAGAGCGAAGATGTGGCCAGAGTGCTGGCATCGAGGACGGCATTGAGCCAGTTTTTCGATGCAAAGCACGAAGGCTGCGTCATTCGAAGTAAAATACGTGCTCTAGGTAATGAGGGGGCCAAAGCCGTTGGCTGGGCCCGCGTGACAGAAGCTAAGAGTGGAAATCGATCCACCATCCGGTCTTTGCAAGACGAGGATGGACGGGTGATCCGGGAGCCTAAGCAGATGTGCGAGGCCTTTCAAAGGCACTTTGCCCGATTATTCGGGGGAGGCGAGGATCCGGGTGGGGACGTGGATTTTGGTCCATACCTCGACGGCCTGCCGCGTCTCTCGAGCGAAGAGGCAGAGTCCTGCGAGGGACCAATCTCGGCTGATGAGATCGGGGATGCGCTGAGCTAATGCAGCAGACGCAAATCTCCAGGTCTCGATGGTATACCTTACGAACTTTATTTAGCAATGCCGGCTTTCTTCTCCGAACTCCTCGAAGCGGTCTACTGCAATTGGCAGCAGAACGGGAGAATTCCTTGTTCTGTAGCCAAGGGCGTAGTCTCGCTGGTGAGGAAGGACGAGAACAAGGGGGATAGTATAAATAATTTTCGGCCCATAACCCTGCTAAACACAGAGTTAAAGATTTTGGCCAAGGTGTTAGCAAAGAGGTTGGCGCCTGTCGTGGGTGGCCTGGTGGGAGATGCGCAGACATGTGCTATCCCATCCAGGTTCATTCACGATAACCTCCACCTCATGCGATACATCATAGAGAGGGTTGGCAACAAACCCGGCTTCGGTGGGGCCCTGATCAACTTGGATCAGTCTAAGGCCTTCGATAGGGTCGACCATGGTTACCTGGATGCGGTGCTAGCGGCGGCTGGGTTCGGTCCTGTTTTCAGAGGCTGGATCACTGCCTTACATAGCAACCACATCTGTTCTAGGATCAAGGTGAACGGCTACCTTTCGAAGCCGTTCGAAATCACACGATCCATTCGACAGGGGTGCCCTCTCTCCTCCCTTCTGTACGTATTGACTCTCGAGCCTTTACTGAGGAAGTTGGGGTTGTTGCAGGGTATCCCCCTGGAACCAGGATTGAGCAAAGCGGTGTCGGCCTACGCCGATGACGTAACAGTAATGGTATCGACCGACTCGGAGATCGAGGCGATCGGTACCTTACTGGAGGATTACGAAAGGTCGTCAGGAGCGAAACTGAACCGGGAAAAATCCATCGGGCTGCAACTCGGAACGTGGAGAGGCAGACCGATGCCTCCCGACGGTGTCGTCGGACACTGGACGGAGGGCCCGGTGAAGTTGCTTGGGGTCTGGTTTGGACCGGACCTCCAGGTGGAAAAGAACTGGGACGAGGTTACGAACAAGGTGTTTGCACTAACCCAGAAATGGGCCAAGTGTAAGCTGTCCCTAAAAGGTCGGGCGGAGGTGGCGAACATTTACATAGCGTCCGTCACTTACTACTGCCTGACTGTCGTGCCTTGCCCTAAGGAAACACTCACCACCATGGAACGCATGCTCTTCCAATTTCTTTGGAAGAAGCGCCCTCCTATGGTGAGAAGATCCATCTGCTGCCAACAACCTTCGAAAGGAGGGCTGGGGATGCCGTGGTTGATGATGCGTAGGCACGCATTAAGGCTACGGCACCTACAGGTATTCCTCACTGGTCAACCGGTGTGGGCTCCGTTCGTGAAACGAGCCTTTCTGAGACTCGTCTCGCTCACCGAGCTGCACTCCTGGGTCAAGCAAAGATCCGGAAAACTGGGAGACTGGCACACTGAGTGTGCCCAGGCGCTCAGGGCTCTCTGGCAAGCGGGCCCGGCCATCGGTGGAGAATCCACCTCATCATTCTATAGAGGGCTGGTGGCTAGCAGAGGCGATGACACCCTTGGAGAGTCACTGGACATGGAAGAGAACGAACTGACCAGCCTGTTCGGTAGGACTTTCGGCCCGGGACCAATGGACAACTTCTAGAAGTCACTAGCCTGGCAGTGCTACCGGGGGGCTCTACCCGTTCGAGAGAGGCTCTACAGACACGGGCGCCCGGGCAGGGATCCCCCGAAAAAAGCTTTGTCCTAGATGCGTTTGTCACGAAGAAACCGTTGCGCACGCATTGGTGCAATGTCCGGGAGTGGCTGATCTGTGGGGCTACGCCGAACGACTGCTATCGCGGGTGGCACCGATTCGATTGACCGCCGAGTCCGTGAAGACAATCAAGCCGCCTCCCCTCTTCACAAAGGAAGCAAAGGCGGTTTTTCTGTGCGTAATAGCCATGTTGAAAGCGGTTGTTTGGTGGACACGATTGAAAGGTCTGAGGTCAGGCAAATTCCTCTCTGGCCATAGTCTGGTCTACTTCTTCCGATATCACTTCGGAAGAAGGATAAGAATGGAGGGAGAGGTGCTTGGCCACAGGCAGTTTTATGAAAGGTGGGTGATAGTGGCGAGAATGGCTCGTGTAAATGGGCCTTCTCTGTATACCATCCTGTAGGTAAAGAAGTGAAGGAGAGGGGAGCACCTTCTCCATGTGCTCCCCGGGCAAAGGATTGCACACTTTTTCGGGGGGGTGTGCAACCCCCATCACGTTCCCTCCCTTTTGAGGTTGTTTTCGATTATTTTCATTTTATACCCTTTTTACTTGGTTTTATGTAAACTCCCCCTTTGTATTTGTCCCTTCTTTTTATGCCTTTATGGTAAATAAAGAAATATATCTATATGTATTCGGCTTTATTTTTTCCCAATGTAATGACGTTAGGAAGACAAAAGTGGGCAGAGGGGAGTCGCAATCATTCTTGCGCATGCACGGTCTTTGGTGAGCTCGCTGGATTCGTCAGACAGTGTCAGGCAGCCAGCGTGTGAAATGATATACTACTTAATCGTTGAATTTTCATATCAGTCGATACTGCCAAGAAGGATCATAAGCCCATCGAAACCGGGTGATTTGCGCCTCGTATGGTCGACGAGGACTTCCTGAATCTCGGCTGCTGTTTTCGGTTTTTCGCAGCACTCCGCATATAATAATACAATATATATATAAAGTTTATTCAGTATAACTGTGAGTGTATAATCAAGACTGCACACACACACACACACACACAATACACACATTCTTATATATACACATAGGGTCATAAACACAATGTGAGGAACGATATTAATAATTGTTTCTACTTTAGGCACAAGGCCAGCAATTACCCAGTGCATTACTGGTACTTTATTTTATCGACCCCGTAAGGATGAAAGGCAAAATAAACCTCGGCGGGATTTGAACTCAGACCGTAAAGGGACGTAACTATGCTGGAAAGCATGGCGTCCGAGTCTCTACCGATACTGCCAATCCACCACCAGGAACGATATTAATAATGATGTATTATGAAGTAAAAGTATCTTACTTTATCTCACCAGGCGGAGAAATCCTTTTTATGATTGTGTTTATGTGGGGGATTGAATCAAGGATTTGGATGGTTGCATGAATGTATATTTTGTCAAATTGTGTAGTGTTGATGGTTGTAATGGTTGAGGTGGTTTCCTTATAAATTATGTTTGTTGTTGTTTAGTCGCCTCCCTCTGCGTCAACCAGAAGATCTATGAAAAAATGTGTTTCAGTCGTATTTTATTTCTGACATCTTATATCTAAGATCATATGTGGCGAATTGGTAGAGTCGCTAGAACATAGGATATAAGGGTTCACACTATTCGTCCCGGGTCCACGAGTCCAAATTTGAACTTGTTAATTATTATAGGCAGAAACGATAGAGTGCCACTTACGTATATATATTTCAATTTCAGTGTATGAGTAAAAAATGTTTCTATGTGAATGTGCGCGCGTCAGCCTACGGGACGGTACGTGAGTGTTCGCATGTATGAAAAGAATCTATACTGTAGAAACCCAACACAGGGAATTGTTTTGATGAGACTAAATAATAAATCAGTTTTAAAGGAAAGGGTTGTAGTGTGAAATCTGAAAGGAAATGACTAAACGAATGATATCTTGTACTGGACTCAATAGGATGTCGAGGACAATACAAAGACGAAACACAAAACATTGGGTGATTTATATGGTGTAAAAATGAGAAATCAGCAGTAAGAAAGAGAAATAAAGAAATAGCACAAACGACAACAACAGTAACACAAAGGAAATGAACAATATTCGGCTCATTATAGGTAAGCATAAATGTACTGTCAACAGAATCACTTTTTTAAATTTCTAAATGTTAGTAGCAATGTTATGATGTGGATAAGGCAATAAATTAATTGTGGCTGAGACTGGAGAAGAAAACAAAATTGTCATAATAGCTCGTGCTGTCAAGAAAATACATGACTTGGCACTTAAAACTTTTGCTTGTCATGGCTGGATGTTGATATAACATAGCATTATTAAAAGTAAGAGAAAAAAGTAAGGTAACATATATATATATATATATACACACACACACACACACACACACACACACACACACACACACACACACACACACATATATATATATATATATATATATATATATATATATATATATATATATATATATATATATATATATATATATATATTTAGTATATATATATTTATATACATATATATATTTAGTATATATATATTTATATACATATATATTCATTAGTTAAGCAAAGCAAGACCACAAATTTCACAAGGAAGACATTATTAAAATATTGTCAACATAGTTTTAGTTTAATGTAAGGAATGTAGAGAATAATAATAATCATATTAATAATGTTTACAATTGTTTTGCTACTCCATATAATGGTTCTGGATCGAGGAGTTACTTCCCCTGAAACCACCCTCTAATTAGTAAGGTAAATATGTCCATTGGCGGCCATCTTGTTACCCATAGGCAGATCTCACACAATGCAGCCTCGACAGAAGAATACTGCTCGACTATGGCAGACAATAGATATATCCAGGATACCATAGTGAAATACCAATATATGGAACATTACATTCTTGTAACATTCTTTCTTTATTTTAATTTATATTCCTTTTGAAGTTCCGATGAGCTGCTCTAATTGTACCTAAGTTAATTATCTTCAACTGAACCAGATCAATAATGATCTATAATCATTTGATCCAGAAACATTATATGGAGTAGCGAAACAATTGTAAACGGACATTGTTAGTATTATTATTATTCTCTACATTCCTTACATTAAACTAAAACTATGTTGACACTCTTTTAATAATGTCTGCCTTGTGAAATTTGTGGTCTTGTTTTGCTTAACTAATGAATATATATATATATATATATATATATATATATATATATATATATATATATATATATATATATATATATATATATATATGTGTAC
>OZ024742.1:209923712-209951212 GCA_964016885.1 Eledone cirrhosa | reverse complement strand
GAGCCAATCCCACTCTCTGAGCGACAGTAGCTATAACCCGAAAAGAAGAAAAGATCAACATCATCGGTAACTACTGAGCCGCAGGTTTTATATCGGAGTTATTCCAGTTTCCTGAGTTGCCTTCTCCTAGAATGCATTCACACATACATACCCATGTATATATAAACTCATACATAAATACATAAACACTTACATACATACACATACACACACATCAAAAATAAAAATAAACAACAACAGGAACAGCAAAAAATGGTAATAATTGTTTCTACTTTAGGAACAAGGCCAGCAATTTCCCAGTGCATTACTGGTACTTTATTTTATCGACCCCGTAAGGATGAAAGGCATAGTCAACCTCGGCGGGATTTGAACTCAGGTCGTAAAGGGACATAACTATGCTGGAAAGCATGTCGTCCGACCCTCTACCGATGATGACGATACATACATATCGGGTGCGGTAGAAATGCTTCCAACACCCATGCATATACACACATATACGCAAATATATAAATACATATGGAAGTTGTTTGCGGTTTATTGTATCGAACAATTTTTTTATAGAGGAACGGACAGATCTTCAAATCATAGGAATTTATGATATATCAAAAATTATTGACTAAATTTTAATATTCAGGGAGGTCTTGGGACACAACTACCCAATATGAGTGACCACCCCCTTATATATATATATATATATTTTTTTTTTATATATATATATATATATATATATATAATATTCAAGATACTATTTATAGTTATGTATATATTATACTATAAACAACTATAAACAGGGAAGGTCAGTAATTTATTACTACCTTATTACCAGTAAGATAAATAGCTCAATGTAAGAACATCAGTTGTTTTACAGAGCAGTAATATTTAATTCACAAGAATCAAAGTTATGTTTAAAACATCTCAACCGAAGAAACATACAGATACATATATATATATATTGATGTTGCGTACAACAGTTTCATGTTTACAGTGTGGAATTGATGCGACATATATTATATTATACTATATTTGTACAATAATTCAAATTAAGATTAAAATCAAAATTAAATTTAAAAACAAGATTAGAAGCATAGGTTGGAATACATGCGACAGATAATACAGATAATACAAGAGAATAGTCTAATAATTTAATTAAAGAGATAGTATATGCGTTAGTCATATATAAAGGGATGGAACAAGCAAATGTATCATGTATATATGAGTACTCTATGGCAAGGTATTACATGAAATACAGGCACTTTAAGCGAATATGTTAGTGCATTATGGTGGTTGCAATGTGAGGATATTTTCCGTATAGTTCAAATTTGTGTGTGCAGAAAAAGAAATTTACAGTTTTCACATCCATCACATAAGTTACAATATATTCAATATATATATATATGTATCTGTATGTTTCTTCGGTTGAGTAGGAGGTCAATTATATGTACAAACATTAAAATGCCCCGAAGACCCCAAGCCTAGGTTTGGAAGAAACAATTGTCAGCAAATAAATGTTTTAAACATAACTTTGATTCTTGTGAATTCAATATATATATATATATATATATACTGTATATATATAACAAAGAAGGTGTGGTAAGATACCAGGTGGACCATAACGTACCAGAGTACTCGATACTTCGGGTAGTAGAGTGGGTAATATGAAAAAATTCAGGACCCCGACGGCTGAGCTCCAGCCGTTTTGACAACTACATCCGGGTTCGGATCTAGCTGTCGTCTTATACAGACGACATCACTGTGATGGTGTCAGACAACTTGGAAATCCAGGTGGTCGGCACCTTATTGGAGGAACATGAAAGGTTGACGGGAGCGAAATTTAACCAGGAAAGGTCGATGGGCTTGAAGCTCGAGACATGGAGAGGCAAGTCCATGCCGTCAAACAGCATCGTTAGGCGCTGGACGGACCGGTAAAGTTACTCGAGTTTAGGTTCGGTCCAGAACTCCAGGTGGATAAGATTTGACACGAGGTCACGATCAGAGTAGTCACTCTAACCCAGAAATGAGCCGGGAGGTAGCTGTGCCTGAAAGGTTGGGCGGAGGTGGCGAACGCGTACATCGCGCCCGTCATCTATTATCAACTGACCTTCGTCCCTTGTCCCGTCGGTGCCTCACCAAGTTGGAACAGCTCCTCTTCAAATTCTTGTGGAGGGGACAGGTTCTGTTGGTGAGTCGGGGAAGGTGGATAACTTCCAAATATCCATCGCTTGGTAGTGCTACCGGGAAAGGGGGTGGGGCACTGCCGGTTCGAGATAAACTCTACAGGCACGGAGATACGCACAGAGCGACGAAACCGTTCTGCACGCACTCGTCCAGTGTCCCTGCATTACTGACTTGTGGTGTTATGTCAAACAGCTATTGTCGCGTGTAGAACGGATCCGGCTATCGGCCGGGTCCGTAGTGAAGATCCACCCGCCGCCTTCTTTTGGCCTGGAAGGGTAGGGAATTTTTCTCTGTCTGGTGGCAGTAACGAAAGAGGTTGTATGGTGGGAAAGGTTGAAAGGACTGACGACAGACTCTTTTCTTCGGCCAATCCTTCATCAACTCTTTCAAGTTTCACTTGGAAAGGAAGTTGAGGGTGGAGAGAGAAGTGCTGCCCCCCAGTACATTTACTAAAAGGTGGGTGAATGTGGGCTAGAATGGCCCGTGTGAATGAGCCTACTCTGGGCATGCGCCTGTAGGCAATAGAGTTTCCCTGAAACCTTCACCCGATTTCTTCAAAGACTAGCAGCTGCGCACGGTGACTTACCGCACCGTAAGCAAAATCTCACATCGGGTGGAGGGAGCCACGAGGCTCAAATCCAAAAGGCCTTGGGGTGCGTCTGGGTGCGCAAAACCCACATCACCCGAGGCAAAAAGTACGCCACAGTAGACGTTCTTTTCGCCACCCCAAGAGGCGAAGTCTCACTCTTTGGAAACCCTAAAGAGTGAGGAGATAGTCTTGGTGCCCTCCTTCTGCGGGCAGAAAATTGTGATGGTCAAAGTGACCCAAGTCCCGCCCGACAAGACAATACCTTGGCTGGCCGCGTCTGTACTGGCTGGAATCGAGGACAAGACCACCATACTGCAAATACAGAGAATGGGAAGAGAGAACTGGTCAGGAAGAGGCATGCAAATGCTAATGCAGACTGACCAGGAGTGCATCGAGGCCATCACAGACACCATAGACCTCGAAGAAGAGCTCCAACACCCTATAAGCGTGGAAGGAAGGCGCCCAAAGTGCTATCTCTGTGGACAGAATGGTCACCTCAGGGCCTTCTGCCCCCAGAAGACAGCCAAGAAGAGGACCCCCCTCCTTCCGACGCCTGATCCGCTGCTACCAAGATCAGGGCAGGCAACAGAGGGAGAAGACCCTTCCATGGTTAGTAGGAGGGCAACGTCCGTGGCTGTGGCACCCATACCAAGGCCACTGACAACTAAAGCAGCGGCAGCAGTGGTGGCAACACCAACAGTCGCAGTAGCTACAGCAGCGGCAAAATCGCCGGAGCGGGCACCACTACCACTACCAACAGCAGTGGAGCTCATGCCCCTCCCAAACGCCACAGAATCTGACATGGAGTATGAGGCGGGAGGGAAGTGGCAAACGGTCTGCCACAAAAAACAAAAAAGGAACAACCCTTACCTTTACCCTCCAAAAGTGAAGGCAGACAAAGAGGGGTAAAGGCTGCAAGTAGACCTGCAGCAACACCACCACCATCACCACCACAAGCATCACCATCAACAATAACCACACAACCACCAGCATCACCAGAAACACCAACATCGCAAACACAATAAAACACACACACCAAATAGCAACAACAAGAAAACAGCAAGAAAATCACCCCCCCCCCCCCCAAAGTACACAGCCATAAACATGGAAAATAAAGAACTCCTACAACATACAGCACACAGACACCACAGACACCACATAAAAAAACTACGACACCCCACCAACACCAAGAACTCTCCCGACAAACATTAACACCACTGAAATCAAAATAAAACACTATACACTTTTAAAACAAAAATTCCCCAACGCAGTTGGAGACTTCAGAGGGTCGGTTACCAAAAGGATATACACCGACATCCTCTTGGAAACACCCATGACCAGCCAAAGGGACGGTTCTACTGTCCCTTCACCACACGATTAAGGTAAGTGATCCTTTCTCACTTACCCCGTTTCTCATCCAACATGGCCGTATTTAGAATAGGCAGTATAAATGTACGTGGTCTGGGGTCATCTTGGAAGCAGAGTCACCTGCTCAACGACCTCAGGTCACTAAATATAGATGTGGTGGCCATCAGTGAGACCAGAATCTCCGAAGCACGAGCCTTCGCACCGATCTTCGGCGGCTATGATGTATACGCATCTCCCAGCTGTCCAGGATCGGGGGGAAGGGTTTGCCGTGCTTTTTCGGAGAGGCTTGGATCTCGCCATACGGGCCATCTTCCTGGACCCAGAAGGTAAATCGGTGGTACTGGACGTGACCGGCAGCGAAGGCAATGCTTTCAGGCTAGTAGCCGTCTACGCCCCAACAGGGGCAGGACGGCCAGATATCTTCAGACGTCTAGAGACCTTTCTTGGAACGTCCCGCCCTTTAGTGTTAGTGGGCGACTGGAACGGTATCTTAGATGCACGCTGGAATTATGTGGGGCTAGTAGACAGGACAGGAGGGTGTAAAAGCCTCAACAACCTGCTCACACGTTTTGAACTGTCTGACAGGTATAGACTGGATTATCCGAATGTACCAATGTGGACATGGTCAAACGGCATCGGGTCATCCAGATCGTATTTAGATAGGGAAACAGATAAGGCTGTTCGGGGGCAGCGGCGGGCCGGATCGCGGGATGGACTTTAGTGCCTATCTCGACGGACTGCCGCGGCTCTCGGCCTCAGGCGGAGTGTTGCGAAAGGCTGATAGCCACTGAAATACGTGTAATAATGACTGACTGAACGATGGGTAAATCGCCTGGTTTGGATGGTCTGACCTACTAACTTTACGTACACATGCCAGACTTGGTCGACGACCACTTGGCTGATGTCTATTGCAACTGGCAGCAGAACGGGAGAATTCCCAGCTCTGTGAGCCGAGAAGCGGTAGCGCTGCTGAGAAAGGACCCGAACAAGGGGGACAAGATAGATAATTTCAGGCCCATAACTCTGCTAAACGCAGAGTTCAAGATTTTGGCCAAGGAGCTAGCAAAGAGATTGGCGCTGTCGTCGGTGGTCTGGTGGAAGAGGCGCAGACATGCACCATTCCAGAAAAATCCATCCACGACAACCTCCACCTCATGCGATACATCGTGGAGAGGGTAGCTAACGAACCTGGCACGGAAGGGGTCTTGATGAACTTAGATCAGTCGAAAGCTTTCGATCGGGTCAACCTTCGTTATCCGGGGGCGGTCCTGAGGGCGGCCGGCTTCGGGCCCGTCTTCAGAGGCTGGATAGCTGCCCAGCACAGCGACATCTGCTCTGTGGTGAGAGTGAACGGTCACCTTTCGGAACCGTTCAACATCATGCCCTCTGTTCAACAAGGATGTCCCTCTCGTCCCTGTTCTACGTATTGACTCTCGAGCCATTACCGCACAAACTGGAGACGTTGAGGGGGGTCCCGCACGAACGGGATGCGAGAGAACCATGTCAGCGAATGCCGACGACGTCACTGCAGTGGTGTCGAACGCCAAACACATCAAGGCGATCGGCACTACAATAAGAGAACATGAGTCGGTGACAAGAGCAATGATCAACCAGGAAAAGTCGGTGGGCCTGTGGCTCGGCACCTGGAGAGGCAGGTCCATGCCATCCAACAGCTTCGTCGGACGCTGGACGGACGGACCGGTTAAATTGCTAGGGGTCTGGTATAGTCCGGACCTCCAGACGGACAAAAACTGGGACGAGGTGACGAGCAGGGTGGCTTCTCTCACCCAGAAATGGGTCGAGAGGAAGCTATCCTTGAAAGGTCAAGCGGAGGTGGCTAACGCGTATATCGCGTTCGTCATCTACTACCGCCTTACCGTCGTGCCTTGTCGAAAGCCTCACCTGACTGCGTTGGAGCGTTTGCTCTTTCGCTTTGTGGAAGGGATGCGCGCCGATGGTCAGGTGCTCCATCTGCTGTCAACACCCGCTACGTGGAGGGCTAGGCATGCCGCTGGCTGATGATGCGCAAGCATGCGTTCAGACTACGGGATCTCCACCACTTCCTCGACAGTGATCAGGTGTGGTCGTCGTTTGCTAGACGCGTTTTTCGCCAGCTCGTCTCCTTGTCGGAGTAGCAGTCATGGGTCAAGCGAAGACCAAGAGGGAGCGCTTGGAGATTGGAATGTCATCAGGCCCTCAGTCTTTTGGCAAATCGGGCGATTCGATCGGTGGAAACTCCACCTTGGCCTTCTATAGAGGATTAGTGGAGGGAAAGAGCGACGACGTCCTTGCGGTGACTCTGGGCGTCGATGAAAATCAACTAGCCAATCTCTTCGGGAGAACTTTTGGGCCGGGGCCCATGGACAACTTCCAAAAATCCCTGGCCTGGCAATGCTACCGGGCAGCTTTGCCAGTTCGGGATAAACTCTACAGACATGGAAGTGCCGTAGGACGGGCCTGTCTGAAATGTGCGCAGGGCGACGAAACCGTCCTGCACGCATTCGTCCAGTGTCCGAGCATTGCTGACTTATGGGTTTATGTCGAACATCTGCTGTCGCGTGTAGGACGGATCCGACTATCATCTGAGTCCATCGTGAGGATTGCTCCCCCCACCCTCTTTTAGCCGGAAAGGGCAGGCAATTTTTATCTGCTTGGTGGCCATACTGAAAGAGGACGTGTGGTGGACGCGTTTAAAAGGGCTGAAGACAAGCACTTACCTCTTCGGTGATGCCCTGATTAACGTTTTCAAATTTCCTTTGAAAAGGAAAATCAGGGTGGAGAGGGAAGCGCTCTCTTCCGACCAATTTGTTGAAAGATGGGTGAGAGAGGCAAGCGTGGCGCGAGTGAATGGGCCTGCTCTGAGTATGTGCCTGTAAATTGGAGGTGGAAATCTGGGAGAGGGCAGTTGCTCTGGTGGTCAGTGTGACCGTGGCTTTTTTAATGGGCTTTCAACACGAATGTCCCTCGGAAGTCTCTACCACCCCTCCCCTATTGGGAAATTTTCCTTTGTTTCTTTTTTTGTCATTTCCCTTATTATTTTTTTCTTTACACGCAGAAATACCCATTTGTACCCTCCTGTACCGTCCTGTGTGTCCTTAATGTTATACTTTATGTCAACCCTCGTGGTTAATAAAGAAAGTATTATTATTATTATTATTAAACGATTACCCACAATATCCAAGACTTGAGGGTTCGGCTATCAGAGTCTTGTCTTGTTGATACACTTAATATTGTTCCTTGGTTAGTTGTTGATGAGAAAAGAAGACATATGACAATGTAATGATATTTCGTTTTGAGAAAATAATAAATTATAGAAATAGTTGCAATTGTTGATTACATAAGATGTAACTTCTCTCAGTTCAATAGAAGGTAATTGTATCCTCTCATTTGTAATATACTGTTTCTCCTAGTGAGAGGCAGTATATAACAAATGCCCTTTTTTTTTCACGTGGAAGCATTATGTGTTCCTAATCTAACTGGAAGTGGATGCGAGATTAGATTATGGAAAATTTCGTATGTTGTAACAATTACTGAGCTCCTTCTTGGGTTTTATACCGGTTGGTTTTTCCTGTAAAATCTGTCCAGCGATTCTTTTCTGTGATATCTCGGTTCGAAGAAATAGCAGCTCTACCCGGAGTGACTCCTTGATCACCGAGCTAAATAGACTATTGAGTAACCTTATTTCAAAGACCGTTCGGAGGAATCCTTATATTCGCGATCGTATTCGTTCGGTTATCATCGAAGATTCCTGGTCATATGTGTTCGTAGGCCCGAACACCGAATTGAAGATAGTGTGTTTGGTTTTTACACATAGCTCCTACCTTCTGATGACCGAGTGTTGTAGCTGGCGCGTTGCTGAACCATTATTGAGTTCTACTCTAGAAAATAAAAATTCTGTCTAAATATGTGTTGAGGCATTCTTTATAAGCTGCATAGGGTATTCAAGAAAAAGTGTAGTTGGAACACAATGAACGATCATAAGAATTGGTCCATTGAGAAAAAATACCTTTTGAATCATTTAATACCATTAAGATGGTTTAATGTTTGTCTGTTTATCTTTTGCTTTAATGCAGCCTTATTTATCTTTGCTTCAGAATTCTCATTTACATAAAAGCTAATAGGATGAAAAACACACAACAGTAAACAACAAGAACAGAAACAGCAAAGATAACGGAAGCAGCAACAACATCATAAAACAAAATGAAAAACATAGACACAAACATACACAACATAGTGAAAAACGAAACGCCAAAAACAGAAACAAAATGACTGGCGTTGAAATGGGAAACTTAGAAAAAAATAACGTTTTAATTGTTTTCCATTGTTCCTCTATTTTGTAGTTAAAATCAATAATTAGTTACTTTCACAAGCCTTCATTTCCACTACCTTTACCTTGATGCGATGCCTAGTATACTCACCACCACCATCACCACCACCATCACCACCGCCGCCGCCACTGACACAAAATATCTTATCGTTATCCTCACCATGGTAACTAGTGCCACATTGACCTCCACCTCAAACACCACCAACAAGGACGAGAACAGGAACAAGAACAACAACAATGAGCGAACGAAAGAACCTCTTCGCTGTCGTTGACCTGTTAGAAATAACAAGCCCATACCGTCTGGAATATGGAGAAACACGTTGGACAGTAGTTATAAATATCCGATACCTGTGAGAACGGGAAGTCATGGTTGGAATGTCTATGATCAACACAGTATTACTAGATTTGGGTTGACGTGGGGCTAAACGACAACAACAATATCCTCACCACCACTAATATTATAACCTTCATTACTATGGCCAGCAAAACCACTATCACCCCCGCTATCACCGCAACCACCACCATAATTCCAAAACCAGATATTATATACTGTATACCATTAGCATTTCCCTTCTACAAGATAAACAACATATCCTCCCCTATTAACCCACCTCACCACATCACACCACACCGCCATGTCTATTGAAGTGGAAATGAGAGACGCTCCACTGGAACGATTACGTTATTCCATTTAATACAATAATCTCTTTTCGGAAGTCTCATATAAGTATGTATGTATGTTCTGGTTTTATAATTTCACAAACTTTTTCCCAATAGAGAGAGAGTCGGTTTCTAACATAGACACAAGACTCTCTCATTGGAATTTACACATCAACTAGGTAGATTATGTATGCATGCATGAATGTGTATATATGGATGTTATTGTATGTGTGGATGTGGATGTTTTGAGTTGTATGTGTGCATGTGTATATGCTTTGTATCTGTACATGTGTATCTGCAGTTATTAGATGCAAACATTTTTGGAATGTTTTACATATTTTTACTGTTCCATTAATGGATTGTACTTGTAAATTCCTAACTAGTTGTGTTCTTTCTGTTCCCGTGAAGCCTAGCTTCTCAAGATTTGTATTGAAGCAGTTACTAACATACCCCAGTGCCCCAATAATCACAGGCATAAATCTGAAGTACTCTTTCATATTATGTACATGGGTGTCTTCCACATTGCTGTAGCTTTTAATGTGTTTATTATCGGGGCTATCTTTTTTACGGACTGCATTGTACAATGTTTTGGCCACTACATCATGCCTCATAGGTAGATAGTATCGCGATGACATCTTTGGACAGCTGCTGATGACATGGGTGGTATCGTCGATGTTAGTTCTGCAGAGTCTGCACTTGTTAGCACATCTAGGTGTTTTGCCTGTATCCCTATCTTTTTTGTGAATCAGGTATTTCATGTTAATCTCTTGTTCTTGGATTGCAAAAGCGTATCCTTCAAAGTGGTAGCCAATATAGCGGTTGTTGGTCCAAGATAGACTACTTTCCTTATCTATATTACTCTCACTCTGGAGCTTCCTGGCAACATATCCATGTATGATTATTTGTATGCAGTTTTTCATCCATGGATTCACTGCGATACTGCTGAGCGACTTCCCTGGGTGTGAGTTTTTGACTATCACACAGGGAATATCTCTCGAGGAGTTCCTTCCCAACTCGAGGAGTTCCTTTGTTTTTGCGCAGAGAGTTCCGATGACCAAATCTTTCTTAATCGGTTGTAGTATTCCCTGGTTACGCGTTACTTATTACAGATACCATTATAGGATATGTTCTCATCTATCCCCAGGTATCTGTAGCAGTCCTCATGAGATATCGGTGAAACAGTTAGGCCATTGATGACAATGTTGCTAGATTGGGTTGTTGTTTTTCCCCGCTTTACAGTCATGAATGAGCATTTATCTTGGTCAAACTCCATTCCTATATCCTTTGAGAACGTTGTAACCTGGTCAAGATTTTTCTTCATCCCATCCACGTTCTTGGCAAAGAGTTTCAGATCGTCCACAAAGAAATTATGGGTTAGGTTCGTATTTCTGTCCTGTGAGCCAATGATGTATCCCTCAAATTTCTTGATCACAAGGTACAAGGGGTTTAATGACAAGATGAATAATATCACAGACAGACTGTCCCCCTGAAATATACCCCTGCGATATTTTATTTTATTAGTGAAAATAGAGTCCTCCCTCTCTGTCTTTAACCTTAGGATAGTAGCCTCTCTATGGCTCTGACAATAATGTCTGGGACTTTAGCAAGTTGGAGGGCCTCTATCATCCAAGAGTGGGGAACAGAATCGAAAGCTTTCCTGTAGTCCAGCCAGACTGTAGCCATATTCCTCCTAAGTTGTCGCACCTCCGACATCAAAGTTTTGTTGATTAGGAGTTGTTCAGCACATCCCCAAACCCCTTTCTTTCCAGCTGCTTGTTCATCTGTGATACTGTTATTATTTTCAGTGATCTTGGAGGAATAGGTTCAGGCAGGCTGTATACATCTTATACATCAGGTTCTGGCATGCAATGGGTCGGTAGTTTTTTGCCAAGTGGGTGTCTTTGTTCTTGGGGACCAGTAATGTTTGTGCTAATGTCAACCATTCTGGTATAAGTGTATCTCCCTTAGGAACTTGTTGGTAGAGGTCAGTAAGATACCTCCGATAGAATATCAGTTTTTTGTACCAGTAGCCGACAATCAAGTCTCTTCCTGGTGTTTTCTTATCTTGGAGTTTTCCTATCACAGTCTCAAGGGTACCCTCACTTACTTATTTCGTATGGTTTTGTTGTAGTGTAGGAGCAATAGTTCTTTCGGATTTCTCTTAGCCACACTGCATCTTGGTTGAAATTCTTCTTTTCACCCCATATTTTTCTCCAAAAGGAATCTATGTCTTTCTGGGATGGGGCCTCAGTGACACTTATTATTTTGTTCTTCATATCTCTATAGACTGATGTTTGGTTTCGTCTGAATTTTTTTATTAAGCACTTTTCTCTCATCTACCTTCTTCATGTATCGACGTTTTTCGCTAACAGCTCTCAATTCTTGTTTGAGGGTGATCAGCTTATATTGAAGAGTTCTGGTTCTACTGTTACCAAACATCGTCTCTATTTTATTTTTCACTCTTTGTTGGTGATGAGTGAAGTTTTTGTGTGTTCTTTTGCATGTAAGGAGCATTGTCACATATCCTATGGTTTTTCGTAGGTCAGCAATTTTTTTTTCTATTTTAGTTATATATGATGGTATTTTTGGTGGTGTTCTGTTCTTGTTAATATCTCTGCTATCACCAAGATAATGCTTTTTTTTTTTTTTTTTTATCAAACATTGTCGTTTTGATACGTTCAGCAATAGAGATATTTATACATGAATTAATTTCTCTCTGGAAGATTTCGTTGAGGGAAATTTTCAATTGTTTATACTTTTGATTATTATCATTATCGATAGTATTTTCCACAACAGTCGAAGTAGACGCGGATGTTATACGTGGTGTCTAATTTCTTCGATTATTATTATTATGGATAGTGTTTTCCCAAGCATTCAAGGTAGACTTAGATGGTACAGGTGGTGTCAAGTTTCTTACAGGCACAGTTGTTTCAAGGCGCTGTTCGACCTGGCTGCTAGGAAGTTTAGTAGCATGGCGACCTGTAGCACGTGTTGTTGATCCCATGTTTGTTGTAGGGACTTACAATTAATAATATTTATCTTATTTTTACGTTCAACAAACGCCGCTTGTTGGGGTAATTGTTTCGCTGTGAAATAATTTAGCTCTGGGTGCATTTCGTCCCAGTGTAGCTTCATTATGTTCATATAGCCAATGGAGGGATTGTTTTTTGCCATTTTATAACAATTAAATAAATCATTACTAAGTTCGCAACTCCAAGAGAAATGCGATTTATAATTTCGGTTTCTTCTATAGCTACAACTGAATAAAGTTTGTTTACCTTTCTTGTTGTTTGTTTTCGATACTTCCTTAATTTTGTTGTTGATGTCGTGTCCAGCCATGCTTTTTGTAGCAAATCCTTGTAAAATGAATTATGTATTTAGTCGGATATCTCTACGAATTCGAATAAAAGGTGTCTTCAGAAGATATAGTTAGAAGAATAAGCAGTTATTCATCATGACTGTAGTTGTGGTATTACTGTCGAAGATAGTATTCATCTTAAATTTAAAAAATAGTCTCCCACGCCAAAATATGCGACTGATCGCGTTGACTGTTATGTATGTATGTATGTATGTATGTATGTATGTATGTATGTATGTATGTATGTATGTATGTATGTATGGGAGAGATGACCCCTTAGCCTTTGTCAAGGCAGAATTCTAGGAGAAGGAAAACTCTGATATAGCACCTGCAACCCTGATGGTATCCAATGATGTTGACTTGTTCTTCTTTTTGGTAAATATCATCTTGGTTAAGAGAGTGGGACTGGCTTTGTGCAGTGCCTTTGCTCACTATAAAAGCTTCACGGCACAGACATTGCGTTATATCTGGAGATCTCTCTGCACTTGTCATCACAGGGTACAATGGGCCCAGCACTATGTGTCAGTAATTGTCACAAGTGTAGTGTTTGTACCAAAGTTTTCAAGTTGCTGGCTGGACTAAAAAGTCACACTCGTTCAGCGCATCAGTAGGGGTTCTCCTACATGGATATAAAGTAGTGGCCGTACTCGAAAACGAGTTGGCAGCCACCACCATGTATGTATGTATGTATGTATGTATGTATGTATGTATGTATGTATTTATGTCAGGTCACCAGTTGGTGCTACTGGTAACATGTATCCCAGTACAACCTGTCCCATGGTCGGGTTGTTGGCGACTAATCTGGCAACCCCACCAAGGTTTCTGGGTGAGGAGGGTGACTTTGGACATCCCGCAGGAGTAAAAGCAAAACCTGTCAAAGGGCAAAGGAGCTCTTAAGAGTCAATGGCCATCCAAAATCACCGGGAGAGATGACCCCTTAGCCTTTGTCAAGGCAGAATTCTAGGCCAAGGAAAACTCTGATATAACACCTGCAACTCTGATGGTATCCAATGATGTTGACTTGTTCTTCTTTTTGGTAAATATCATCTTGGTTAAGAGAGTGGGACTGGGTTTGTGCAGTGCCTTTGCTCACTATAAAAGCTTCACAGCACAGGTATTGCTTTATATCTGGAGATCTCTCTGCACTTGTCATCATGATGTGGAACTCTAGCTGGCCGTAGCCTAAAAAGGCAAACTACATTACAATGAAGGTACCTAACACAATTGAAGTAAATGGCAATAAGGGCTCTGGATCAGCATCATGTGAAAGGGTCTGGCCCGGCAGGTGTCCCAGGGCGCCGCAGTCTGGGCCCGGTCGTCATCAGTCTGTTGTGTGCAAACCACTCAATTTTGGGTGCTGGAATGTGCGTGCTTTGCTTGATATTGAAACAAATGTACAGCGACCTGAAAGAAGATTGGCATTGGTTGCTAAGGAGCACAGGCGTTATGATATGGATGTTGTGGCCCTCTCAGAAACTCGACTTCATGGTGAGGGCCGTTTCACAGAGAAATCCGGTGGATATACGTTTTTCTCGAGGGGAAGGAAGGAGGGGACGAGGGAAGCTGGTGTCACTTTTGCCATAAAAACAGTTATAACAGACCATCTTCAGGAGCTGTCGACGGGCGTTAGTGACAGACTGATCACTGTGAGAGTTCGTCTAGAGGGTGGAAGATATGCAACCGTGATTGGTGCTTATGCACCAACTATGGAATGCATGGATGAAGCAAAGCAGGCTTTTTATGACGAATTAAGGTCTCTTGTCTGGAAAGTGCCTGCAGCAGACAAAATTTTCATTCTTGGAGATTTTAATGCTCGCGTGGGCCGTGATTGTGAGACCTGGAGAGCTCTGAGAAAGCATGGGATCGGAAAGTGCAATGGCAATGGACTATTGTTATTGCAAATGTTCACTGAGCTGGACTTGTTCATTGGCAGCACTATGTCCAAACAGAAGGACAAATGCAAGATAACATGGATGCATCCTGGATCGAAACAGTGGCACCTGATTGATTATGTCCTTGTGGGGCTGCGGGATGTACAGAATCTGTGCAGTGTTCGTGTGATGCGTGGGGCAGAGTGTTGTACCAACCATCGTCGGGTGAGAGCAAGAGCAAGATGTGTAGTTCGTAAAAGGGAGAAACGGCGAGGGGTAACACTTCCGCAACGGCTGAACGTTGCTCGTCTGAAGGATCCTGAAGTCAGAGAAAATCTGGTTAAAGAGATGGATGCGTTAGAGTGCGGAAATGACTGGACTTCCTTTAAGGAGGCAGTTTATGGGGCATTTGCTGATGTTGTTGGATTCACGGATAAGAAGCATCAGGATTGGTTTGACCAAAGTGACAAGCTTATAGACAAGCTTTTGGAGGAGAAACATATGCTCCACTCCGCATTGCTTGGTAGTGATTTAAGCACCGATCGGCAGAAGGAAATCGCTGATAAGCTGAAGCTCGTAAAAGCTGATGTGCAACGAAAATTACGTGAAATGAAGAATAAGTGGTGGAATGACAAAGCCGATGAAATACAACTTGCGTCGGATGTGAAGGCAATGTATAATCTTCTTCGTGAAATGTATGGACCACCTACATCACCAGTTGCGCCTCTTAGAACAAAGGATGGCAATCAGCTCCTTAGAGATCCCAATGATATCCTGTTGAGATGGCGGGAACACTTTGACGAGCTTCTCAATAAAGATTCAGAGGTTGACGAAGAGTTTATCAGGTCCATACCTGATAAGCCAGTAAAGGAAATCTTTGCTGAGCCTCCAACGATCGAGGAGGTTAAAAGTGCTGTCAGGAAACTCAATGGTGGGAAGTCGCCTGGATTGGATGGGCTGTATGCTGGGATCTTGAAGCACGGTGGAGAGAATCTCGTGCACCAACTTCATTCTTTGGTTCTGGATGCCTGGAACAACAATCATGTTCCCGATGACTGGAAGGATGCTTTGATGGTTGTTTTGTACAAGAGAAAGGGAGACAGGGATAACTGCGGAAACTATCGTGGGATATCACTGTTGTCTGTTGTCGGCAAAGTTCTCTGTAGAATTCTGTTGGACCGTCTATTGCTCCACATTGCTGATGAAGCTCTACCAGAGTCGCAATCGGGCTTTCGGGCTGGGTGTGGCACTGTGGACATGATCTTTACAGCTAGACAACTGCAGGAAAAGTGTGTTGAGCAGAATGTGGATCTCTACCAGGTGTTTGTTGATCTGACAAAGGCGTTTGACACGGTCAACAGAAAGGCTTTATGGGATATCTTGAGGAAGCTGGGGTGCCCTGAGAAGTTTGTTTCCATTTTGCGTTTGTTTCATGATGACATGAAGGCATGGGTAAATGTTGGTGGTAAGCTCTCTGAGCCGGTGACGGTCGAGAATGGAGTCAAACAGGGTGACATTCCAGCTCCAACGCTCTTTGCTTTGTACTTCTCCATTGTCTTCGAACAGGCTTTCGGGAACTGCAATCATGGTATATATGTTCGCTATCGATCAACTGGAAAGCTGTTTAATATCAGGAGGTTCAATGCTAAGTCAAAGGTTCACTTGTCACTAATCAGGGATTTGCTTTATGCAGATGACTGTGACCTGGTAGCGCACACGGAGATTGATATGCAGCATCTCATGGATGCATTTTCTAATGCGTCTACTGCATTGGGACTTACCATAAGCCTGAAAAAGACAGTAGCCATGTACCAACCAGCCCCTGGGAAGCCATGTTGTGAGTCCAACATCTTGGTTTATGGTGAAAGGCTAAGGGTCGTTGGCAGTTTTGTATATCTTTGAAGCACTCTGAGTATGTCCTGCGATCTTGATGGAGAAATATCAAACGGGATACAGAAAGCCAGTGATGCTTTTGTAAAACTGAACAAGCGTCTCTGGTCTCAACACGGAATTTCGGTAAAGACAAAGCTCAAAGTGTATCATGCGTGTGTGCTCGCGGCACTTCTTTATGCTTGTGAGACGTGGGTGGTCTGCCGTAGACAGATGAAGCGACTTGAGAGGTTCCACCAGTACTGCTTACGTCGGATCCTCGGCATAACTTGGTAAATGTTTGTCAGTGACGTCGAGGTTCTGGACAGAAGTGGCTGTGATAGTGTCGAGTCCTTGATTTTGAAACATCAGCTGCGCTGGACAGGCCATCTTGTAAGGATAAATCACAAGCGAATGCCGAAGCAGCTGCTTTATGGCGAGCTCCAAATGGGAAAAAGGAACGCGAGCAAACCCAAGATGCGTTTTAAGGACTGCATCAAGGGGGCGCTCAAGAAACGTAACATCCCTTGTGGGCACTGGGAAGCATGCGCTAGCGACCGATCGCATTGGAAGAAAGCAGTGGCTAGTGGCAAGAGTCTATTTGAGGAAACAAGGAGAAGGCACGCGACACTAAAAAGAGATGTCCGGAAAGGAATCCATGTTGGCCTTCCCGAGGGCACTGACAGACGGCCTGACCTGACATGTGAGACCTGTAATAGGGTTTGTCTGAGCATGGTAGGTCTAAAGAGTCACCTGAGAGTGCACAAGAACAGGGAAGCAGGCACCTGTGGAGCTATAAGTGTTCATCAGACGACGACATGTAATGTTCGTGGAAGGGTATGCAGGTCGAGTAGTGATCTCACACGACACCTTGGGTCATATGGTACCATGGGCCCAGCACTAGGTGTCAATAATTGTCACAAGTATCGTGTTTGTACCAGAGTTTTCAAGTCGCTGGCTGGACTAATAAGCCACACTCGTTCAGCGCATCGGTAGGGGTTCTCCTACATGGATATAAAGTAGTGGCCATACTCGAAAACTAGTTGGCAGCCACCATGTATGTACATACATACATACATACAGACAAATAGAGCACGAGAAGATCAAACGGGATGTGCGTAAGCAATGTCCTGGTGTATCTCTCGAAACGAACGGTGTCTCCATTAAATTGGTGTGACCTGAGTGTGGAAAGAACAAATCTGGTCTCAGGAGCCACAGTCGCAGCCATGTTCAAAGAGAACTAGTGAACTATGATCTCCTTAATATTGTGAAGGTTCACAGGTAACCTGATACAAGACCTCAGGCCAGTGAGATCCATAGTTGTCAATGCCACACATCTGAATCAGCAGAGTTTGCATATATATATATATATATATATATATATATATATATATATATATATATATATATATATATATATATATATATATATATTTATGTATATATATATGTATATATATACATATTTATGTATATATATATGTATATATATATATATATATACATAAATATGTATATATATATATATATATATATATCTTATTGGCAACATGACCCTCCCAAAGTATAACAATATATATATATATATATATATATATATATATATATATATATATATATATACATATAAGGTCCGATCTTATCGAGTGCTTTGCTAACTCATCATTTCATATAAGTAGGCCGAATTTACTTGCAAACCGCCAGAGATTCGATTTTACTGATTTCCAATTATATTATTCTCCTAGATTTAATAATTAACTAATTAATTTAATCAGATAATTCTGTTGATTGGTTAATTATTTTGTTTGTTTTATAACATCTAGTCGAGAGCTTATCATGATGATTAGCGTAAATTAAAATATTTCCTTTCGCTAACATTTTGAATGAACTGCCTAAAACCGGGGGTTATTTCCCTTGCCGGAATTAACACGTGATAACTATAGATACGATAAGCAGCATGTAGCAGCAACATATAATTTATCACTCCGGTCCTAGGAAGAACGATAAACCTGTTGATAAACTGAATCCTCCGTTCGATCACCAATACCATGAGCTTGCCTTTCACGTAAGTCTGATATTTGATTTCGGATTCAAAGAAACACTTTAAACGATTGTTCGTTTGATTTGTCCAGGTGTACTTTTCTCAACCTGATTAGTTCTATCGTCACTTTGGTATATATTGTGTGTTAGTTTCGCCTACCACGATGTGCGATTTATCAAGCTATTTAAATGGGGGTGGGGGTGGGGGAGGGGGAGGCAGACCCTGTACCCATCTTTCTTTACCATTCTCTTGGCTTCATCTAATTCCTCCTGAGTTACCTGGATTGTTTCGCATTTCTTGGCTGCTTTGGCAAAGACACGGTATTGTTATTCACATTGTTGTTGTTGCTGTTGTTGTTATTGTTATTTTTGTTATTGTTATTTTTAGTTTCAGTTGTGGTGGTGGTGGCGTCAGTGGTGTTCGGTGTGGAAGAGTCCATTTTGGGTGAATCCATTTCGATGTCACGAGATAATTTATTTTTTTCTTTTGTTTCTGTTGTCACTGTGGTGGTGGTGGGGTGGCGGCTTCAACACCTGCAGTCATTGGTAATGGCGGGAAATGAATGTCTGCATGAGAAAAATTTACATTATTGCTACTGCTTATATTTTTAGTGTTGGCAAACGTAGTAATATTTACAATGGTGGTGTTGGTGTGAGGTGTTAGTTTGTGAGCAAGGCTCTCAGTTGCTTGGCGTAGCTGTGAGTCGTCCATGAATTTTTCAAAGAAATTTTTGTTTGATAATTATAAAAGTTTAAATTTTGGGCTCAAGGCCCCAATCCTTTTGAGTGTCCTTTTCCGAAAGCAAATTTTGTGACTTTGTAAACAGTTAACAACAAAAATTTTCCATAAATGGCAATTTTAAACGAACGAAAACAACAAACATTTGCGGAGCTCACGATGATATGATTTCATACGTAGGTCGCCAATAATAATAATAATAATAATAATAATAATAATAATAATAATAATAATAATAATAATAATAAGAAGAAGAAGAAGACGCACGTGGTGGATAGAAGTTCATGAAATCGCTCTCGTAAGTTTTTGATTTTTAACATATTTAAAACAATTGTGATATAACAATTCTTAGTACAAATGATACATAAAGCAACAGCCTCAACTCTCAGAAAATTCGGATCCATAATATCCTGTTATATCGCTCAAATATTCAATTTTGTATTATAAATTTTATATTCAAAAAAGAAAATGGTTATAAATGGAAGAAAACCCCCTCTGTCTACATTATATAGAACAGCCAAATAACAGCAATTTCACCAACACCACAAACTAGATACACCACCTATCCCATCACCCCTCTGTGTACACTAAATACAACAGCCAGATAACGGCAATTTCACCACCACCACCACCAATCCCAGCATAATAATAATAATTACTATTATTATTGTGTCTCAAGTTTTCTCAAAATGTTTAATTCAAATATTAAGATATATGTCAACACATATATTAAACATACGCGACAAACCGCATAGATATACAGATCAAACAAACGCATCCTACTACAGTCTATTCAACAGAACTCAGTAACGACAACGCCATCACTATAGTCACCGCCGCCGCCACCACTCCATCCATCATTGCTACCACTATCCCATCAACGCCGCCACCACTCCTTCATTGCTACCACCACTATTCCCCCATTACCTTCTGTTAACTTAAGAAAGGGGAAGGTGGCGGTATCACTAGACAAGGGAGAGGAGAGGCTAGCAAAAGATATAAATAGATTGACTTAGTGACTCAGTAAAAAAATCAACGACTCTGGCACTGCTGGCTCCCCCTTCCCCACCAACAATAGAAAAAGCTCCAGCCCACCACCGACATAGCCAACAACAATAACAGGCAACTTCGGCAAAAAGTATATTATATTATTAATAATTTCATTCTTAAGCCACGCAATGCTCACATTAAGGAACCACTCATGATAATAACAATTTAAAAAACAACAAAAAGAAAACCCCGTGACCAAGAAATACCGGGATGGCGGCCGGCGGGGAATAGCCGTGTCTCTGGGGAGGACGACCCCTCTAGTCTTGGTTGACACTCGTCCTAGAAGTGGTAACACGAAATGATTACCCCTTGGCGGATAAGGATAAAACGCGACAAAATAAAGTAAATATCAAATGATAAAATCTCATACCGGATCGGCCGTCACCCGGGTGAAAAAGGGCCGCGTCCCTCAGAGAAGAACCAGACTGGGGTCGAAAAATGAGCCAATGGTTCAAACCTTCCCATCACTTCGCAGCTGGAGACCTCCCATAATCGGAATACTTATACTGTTGGCCCTCTATGATCACCACCAAGAAATCCAAAGAAAAAGAGAGAAAAATGGTCAAGGGAAGATAATAAAGAAGTCCTTGAGGCTTTCTACACTGTCATGTACTACCCATCAAATATATCGAATACAGAACAGACATATATCAACTGGAAAAAGAAACATCCCGAAAACAGAGGCTATATCGACAGTAACAAACTAGCCAATATACGAAGAAATATTGTTACAAAAAAGTTACTAACTGATATAGAAATTGATCAGATCAAGCTATTAGCACAAAGTCAGCGAAGGGAAAATGAAACATGTGTCAGTGAAAACGAGGTAAATTGTAACACTTCGAATCCCAGGGTTGGGGCGGAATCACTGACAACAGAACAAATTAAAGAAAGGATCGAAAAAGTGGAGGAGTGCATTCTCAAGATGAAACTCAAAATGAAAATAATGAGATCGTAAATAATAAAGAAATGAATGAGAATGAACTTGCCAACTTGAAGGATGAAATTATGATCGAATGGATGAAAATGAAAGAATCTGACATGGGGGAACGAGACACCCTCCCTAAGATCCAGAACTCCAAACAGAACCAAAAGATAATACACAAGACTAACATAATTCTCAAAAACATTATCATCACAAACAAACTAAACATTACTGATTTAAATCATCTCTATTATGCATCGGCTAAAGTCACAACTCACTTATGTGGAGTGAAAATGAAAAAACAACGGAATTCCCACAAGAAATCTACTTGGCAAGAGAACATCAATCGCCAAATAAACCTTCTCCGATCTGACATAGAAATTTTAACAAACTACAAAGTAGGTGAACATGTTAAACAAACTAAACTTAGAAAATTGAAAAGAAAATACAGTATAAAATCAACAAGTGACATAGAGATGCTGATAGAAATAATCAAGCAAAAAGTGTCAGCCAAAGCTGCTCGTATAAGGCGCTTTGAAAAACGATCTAGATTCTATAAGGATAATAATATGTTCAAAAACAACCAAAGAAACTTCTACAGAAAAATTGGTAAGTCAACAATAACTGCTAAATCAATACCACCCAAGGAGGAAGTACAAGAATTCTGGGAAAAGATCTGGGCCGAAGAAAAAGTTCATAATATACATGCCCCATGGATAGACAGACAAATGAAAGATACAGCTCACCTTGAGGAACAAATATTGGAAAATATAACAGTTGAACAGTTGCGTTTGGCTCTTAGAAAAACCAGCAAATGAAAATCCCCAGGAAAAGACAAAATACCAAATTTTTGGATAAATGCCTTCACAGAGTCTCATGAGCTGTTAGCCCAACTTTACAATGAAATAGTTAAGGAGCCAGAAAAGATACCATCATGGCTAGTTAACGGCATTACATTCCTGCTTCCGAAGAATGACGAGACAAACAATCCCAAAAATTACAGACCGATAACTTGCTTGACCACAATGTATAAAATTTTAACATCAGCCCTAACTGAATATATATATGACCACCTGATAACAAATGACCTATTTCCCAATGAGCAGAAAGGGTGTAAACGAGGCTCATATAAGGATCAGCTTTTGGTTAACAAAATGATACTGGAAGATTGTCATAATAGACACAAAAATCTATCAATTGCTTGAATAGATTATAAAAAAGCATTCGATAGTTTGCCACACAGTTGGATTGAAAAATGTTTAGAGATTTTCAAAATATCTCCCGTTGTCAGGAGGTTCTTGTCATTCAGTATGAAGACATGGAAAATGACACTCCTTTTGAATAGTGAAACAAAATCACTGGAAGCTGGAGAAGTTAATATTAATTGTGGAATTTTTCAGGGTGACTCTTTATCACCGCTTTTATTCTGCATCGCACTTATACCATTAAGTAAAATGCTCAATGAAACAAAACATGGATATAAAGTCTATGACAAAACCATTAATCACTTCTTCTACATGGATGACCTGAAACTATTTGCAAAATATGATGAACAATTGCAAGGGATATTATCCACTGTGGAGCAGTTCAGTGATGACATTAAAATGGAGCTTGGACTAGATAAATGCGCCAAAGCAACGTTCACCAGAGGAAAGCTGCTGAAGAGTTCAGACATTAATTTTGATCGGGGGAATGTGATAAGAGAACTTGATCAAGAGGAAACTTACAAATATCTAGGTGTTTGTGAAGGAGACGGAATCAAGCACTCGACAATGAGGGAAAGGATAAGGAAGGAATGTTACCGCAGAGTAATAGCAATCTTAAGAACGGAATTGAATGCAAGGAATAGGATCCAATGCCATATACACGCTTGCCATACCAGTAGTAACCTACAGTTACAATGTCATCAACTGGTCAAGCACAGAGATCCGTAGGCTCGATACAAAAATTCGAAAATTCTTAACCATGCACAGAATGCATCACCCTAAAGCAGGTACAGTAAAAATATATCTCCCTAGGAAAGAAGGAGGACGTGGGTTAATCCAGTTAGATATTGCGTTGAAAACTGCAACAATTGGATTATCTACATATCTAATGGAATCACATGATTGGATGATCAAACTCGTTTTGAAACACGAAAGCATCAAAAGATCATACTCCATTACAAAAGATGCACAACGATACAGTAATAGACTACAAATTTCAGAAGTCCCATTTACTGCTGAAATGGAAAACACAGAAAAAGCAAAGCAGGTAAAAGTAACTGCAAAGAAAGAACTGCTACAGAAACTGGCTAAGAAATGGCAAGAAAAGCCTCTGTATGGAAAATACCCAGAGCGAGCTAACAATCCTGATGTTGACAAAACTTTAATCCATCAGTGGTTGGCATCCTCTGGACTGAAATCGGAGACTGAAGGACTGATTATATCGGCACAAGATCAGTGTCTGCCAACAAAAAATTACCAAGCCAACATAATAAAAAATGGGTGCAGCCCATTATGCCGTGTATGTAAAAAACAACCAGAGACCATTGATCATATAATTTCAATGTGCAGTCCTATAGCTCCAACTGAATACCTAAACAGGCATGACAGAGCTGCACAATACATACATTGGATAATGTGTAAGCATTTTGACCTGCCCCATCAAAAGAATTGGTGGGAGCATCAACCACCTCCCATACTTGAAAAAGATCACATCTCAATCTTGTGGAACTTTAGCATCCAAACAGACCGAAAAATAGATGCAAATAGACCTGATATAATACTGAAGGACTTTAAAAAGAGGGTATGCCTGCTAATTGATATGTCCGTTCCAATAGACAAGAATGTATCTATAAAAACATTTGAAAAATTGAGCAAGTATAAGGATCTGGAGATAGAAATTGGAAAAATGTGGAAATTGAGAACTAAAACAATACCAGTGGTTGTAGGCGCTCTAGGAATGATACCTAAGGGGTCTAATGATTACTTATCGCAAATCCCAGGAAACCCGCGTATAGGAGAAATACAAAAGATAGTACTAATGGGAACTGCCCATATACTAAGGAAGATTCTGTCAATATAAGTACATCACAAGTCTAAACACCTAAAGATGCATGTGTGTGTATGTATATCCTTTCTTGAACATGGCGGACCTTGTTGTCGCTTGAGGTCACTGGTTGTGACTTGGTGATAACTCGTATGAACATTAAGCAAGATAAATGCAGCTGTAATAATAATAATAATAATAATAATAATAATAATAATAATAATAATAATAATAATGAAGTCCTGGAAAACAGAGTTAACATCGGGCGGAGAATCCTTGGGAGGCGTGAGGATCAAGAGAGGTATCTTCCAGGGAGATAGTTTGTCCCCTCTGTTGTTTGTCCTTGCCCTGATCCCTCTGACCATTATACTGCGAAAAGTCAGAGCAGGATACAAGTTGGGAAAGGGAGAGCTTACCATCAATAACCTCCTCTTCATGGACGATCTTAAGCTCTTTGGGAAGAGTGAGAAGGAGTTGGATGTGCTTGTTGACACTGTCCGTATTTTCAGAAATGATATATGTATGCAATTTGGTATTAGTAAGTGTGGAGTCCTTGTGATGAAGGGGGTAAATTGAGCAGAAGCAACGGAATCCAGGTACCAACACAACATGTGAGATGATAAAGGAAATTGACATTGAAGAAGGATTCAAATATTTAGGTGTCCTGAAGGCAGATGACATCAATAACAAAAAAATGAAGGAATTGATAAGATCTGAGTACATTAGGAGAGTAAGGAGCGTATTCAAATCACATCTAAATAGTAGGAATGTAATAAGTGCAGTGAATTCCCGAGCTGTGTCTATTATTAGGTACAGTGTGGGAATTCTGAAATGGAATGTTGCTGAACAAAAAGAAATGGATAGGAAGACTAGGAAGCTATTGATTATCTACAACATGTTCCACAAGAGGAGTGATGTCGATAGACTCTACTTAAAGAGCTCTGAATGTGGAAGAGGTCTTATCAGCATAGAGGACTGTGTTCAGATGGAGAAAAACAACCTGCAGAAATACGTGACTGACAGTAGGGAGACAATGCTCAGAATTGTACTGAAGGAGAGGACAATAGGCCAGGGGATATCCAAGAAGGAAATAACAAACAAGGAGGAAGAGCAACCTTCATGAAAAATCCCTTCATAGTACCTTCTTTGAGAAAACTGAATTTAGAGATCCACAGACCTGGTGGTTTTGGACAAGCAAAAAAGATCATGCCTGATTGTAGATGTAGCCTGCCCATTTGACACGAGAGTGCAAGAAAAGGATACCAGGGTTTAAAGTGGGATGTAAAAAGGATTTAGAACTGCCGTGAAATCAAGGTCGTCCCGATTGTCATAGGCGCACTAGGTACTATTTAAAAGGGTTTCCAAGGATGGTTAAAGAATATTAGTCCAGCCCCGCTTTTTCGAACACTTCAAAAGGCATGCTTGCTGGGAAGAGCAAGAACCCTCCGATACGTCCTGAATGTCTGAGGCTGCAGGTAGCGGCTTGATATTCATTTCAACAAACTTAGATACCGACACATTACATGGTATAACCCACCATATAATATATGTGGCCACACCATTAGCTAGGATCTTTCTGTTCCTTATTAAGAAGCATTTCCCCTCAGCACATAAATATAATAACATTTTTAATAGAAATACCATTAAAATATCTTACTCTACGACTCCTAACTTTGCATATAACATCACTGCTTCAAATTTAGCTAAATACCTAGCCGTAGGAACACGTGCAACCCTGTAGCTAGTACTAACTGTAATTGTCGGAATCGGGTTGACTGCCCTCTATCCGGGAAATGCCTCTTTAGTAACATTGCCTATAAATGTAAGGTTAACCGCAAATGCCTCTCTAGTAACATTGTCTATAAATGCAGGGTTAACCGCCAATAGATTCAAGCAGCGTCTTTACATGCACACTCATTCTTTTCTTAACCCTTTAAGAAGGAATATGACGTCACTTTCAGCTTATATCTGAAGTCTAAAAGACAACCACACCCAATATAGGATACACTGGGAGATCCTAGCTAAATTTAGATCGTATAACGGAAATAAAAGACCATGCGATCTTTTCGCCGCTGAAACCCTGGAAATGCTCTACGCCAATGACCACATCTTAAACAAAAATTCTGAGGCAATTTTGGCTTGTAAACATAAAACTTGCATAAAACTTTCCTATATTACAGCCCCACATTATACCCTAACGGATAGTACGAACAATACGCGGATAATGTACGTCTTGATGTGGTGCTAAGTATATTTTATGTTTATACCATTACTTATTTGTATAGGTAAGTATAACTTAACCGTATGTTTTGTGAAGGTACGTATACTTTCTCGTACGTATATTTGCTTGTATTTGTTATAGGTGTATATATCATATTATATATACTGGTACATGTGTATATGTGTATTTTGTGTATGTGTGTGTATGCGTGTTTGCAGGTATGTAAAGTGTGTATATCTGTACTTTGTGTTTTGGTTGACGTACGTTTAGTGGACATATGTGTATTTACATGTAGTTATGTGTGTGCGTACGTTATATACGTATTTATGTGTGTATATTTATATACGTTTATATAATTATATGTATACACACACACACACATATACATATATATATATATATATTTTATGTGTATTTGGTGTATACGTTCGTATGTGTGCGGGTACAGGTATCGCGCGGGTTTATGTGTGTGTGCGCGTGTTTATGTGTACGTGCTTGTATATGCATGCATGGCGGGTGTTTTCGCGTTTGCATGTGTATGTACGGTATATGGATGCGTGTACGTATATCTATATATTAATTTCAACAACGTCAGTATTCTGTGTGTCATAATTCTCGATTATCATTGGTTCATAGGTTTCAAACGACTCCGCCCACCTCAACGACGCCAAACTTAAATTAATATGCATAATGCCAATGAGGAAGTGAGAGGCAAAGTGAACGCTGTAACTATTACCATGTGTGCGTGTGTATGTACGTGCGCGTATGTTTATGTGTGTGTGTGTGCGTGCGTGCAGCGTTCCACAGAAAGTAAAAGCAATTCGACTGTATCAAATAGTGAACTACAGCGGCGACGGCGTGCAGCCAGGAACGAAGAAAAACGGACCGAACAGCGCCATCGGAACGCCGAACTTCAGAGGCGAAGAAGTGCCGCCATGAATGAAGAGGAGCTCGCTGAACAACGCCAACGAAACACTGGAGCCAAGCAGCGACGGCGCGCTGCGATGGTTGAAGACGAACTGGCTGAGCATCATCTTTTACAACCACGTCTATGCAATGATACACGTTTTACAGTCAGGCAGAAGATGAACCATCTCCTAGAGGTCACTATTCCAGGTGGGAGCACCTAGAATTGTTCATATACTATGCACAAACGATACAACGAAGAATCTGGTATATCTGGAAGATTTTTTTACTGTTTTTTGTATCACACAGACACCACAGACACGCCTCATACTGTAACCGGACAAACATCCAATACAGTCATTTTCTCTTTTA
>OZ024742.1:209886212-209918712 GCA_964016885.1 Eledone cirrhosa | reverse complement strand
GCATCACTAACAAACGGAAGAGGGGCCGAAACTGTTTGGGGTGCGGCTGTTTCCACCACCTTACCTGCGTTGGCTTGACTCGTCGAGCTTCCAATGTCCTCGCAGCGTGGAGGTGCAGGGGCTGCCTCTTTCCCACGTCTTCCCAGCCACGGCCGTCTGGCACACCACCAGATGGGACAGCGAGCTTGCCTGGCGCCCAAGCCTCGCTGGTCAACATCGCTCGGCTCAGGCGGCTCCGGAACATCCACTCAGGATCCCGAGAGCGGCACGGGTGTCGGTAGCCGATGCCCTCGCTTCCTCGATTGAGAGCGCCCTGGACTCCAATCGAGCCAGTGACTGGGAGCGGCTGTTCTATTTCGCCCCACTCGCCCTCGGCCTCCCCAGCTCTGGCGCTGACCGGTGCGGCCGGTCAACAGCAGCATTCGTCAAGGCCAATATCTCGTCCTTTGGGCGAGCGCCCATTCCAAGCGTGCCAAAGGACACCACACACCCCGCCCTCAGGTACCCCTTATCCTCCATCCCCGAGGCAAGCACCAAGCGTTTGCGTGACCAGGTAAACGCCAAGCTTATCATAGGTGATGTCTCGGCCGCAGTCAGAGTTGTTGCCTGAGAAGACACCGCCCTCCAACCTACTGAGGAGGATCTGGCTGCTCTGCGACTCAAACACCCTGAGTCACCTACTGATCTCAGACCCATACCCCCACCCGAACCCCACTTGCTCCTTGTGGCTTCGGATGCAGACATCATATCCGCCATCAGGTCCTTCCCAGCTCGCAGATGCGGAGGTGCTGATGGTCTCCGACCAGGCCACCTCAAGGAGTTGATATCCCTCTCTCCGGTGAGGCCGAGCGCCGCCTTCTGAGTGCAATTGTGGCGCTCACCAATAGGCTCATCCATGGCGCCCTGAACCCTTACGCTCGAGGGGTCTTTTTTTCGGCCAGCCTCACCGTTCTCAGGAAGAAAGAGGGTGGAATACGCCCCATTGCTGTGGGCAATGTCTTCCGGAGGTTGGCTGCCAAGGCGATCTGCAAGTCCGTAACACACGAACTGGGTGAGGAGTTTAGTCCGGTGCAACTGGGTGTCAGCGTATCCGGTGGCTGTGAGGGGGCCGCTCATGCAACCAGGCAGTTCTTCAACAGATGCCCATCGGAACCGGCATCCAGGGACTCCAGGCACCTCATTGTCAAGCTTGACATGAGGAATGCCTTCAGCTCTTTACGCCGGGAAAATCTGCTCGAGGCTTGATTGACGACCACCCAGCTATCTTTCTGCTGAGGAACTGCTTCGCCACGCCGAAACTCCTCCATACACTCCGCAGCGCTCCGTGCTACACCCAGAGTCCTATCCTCGCTAACCTCGATACTTGTATCCGAGAAACAGCCGAAGAGATATGCAACGTCATGTTTGACGACATAGGGTGGCAACAGGCCACTTTACCTGTCAGGTATGGCGGCCTTGGCCTCCGGTCCCCAATTTCACTAGTTTTGTCGGCGCACCTTTCGTCAGTAACCACGTGCCGCGTCCTCGTCAGCAGGGTTCTTCAAAACACAACAGAACCCTCTGTGTTCAGAGAACGTGAGGCTGCCTGTGAGACGTGGGACCGGCTGGGACTTAGCCCAGTAGACGTCCATCCTCCTTCTCCCCCTGTTGACGTCAAGTCCCCTCAACGCACTTGGGATGCCATCCAGTGCAGTCTGGCCTCAGACTGGTTCACGCGCCAGCCCGACCAGCACCACCTTGCTTGTTTTCTTGCGGCCTCCAAACCCCACAGTGGTGCCTGGCTCCATGCCCTGCCATTCTTCTCCACTGGCACGTAGCTAGACAACCATAACCTGCGCATCGGCGTTTCCCTGAGCCTCGGCCTCTGGATCTGCCAGCCACACCAATGTCGCTGCGGTTCCACCGTGGATTCTTTCGGCCTGTACCCGCTTTCCTGTCGCCACAGTGCCGGCCGCATTCCACGCCATGCTGCCCTCAACGAGGTCATTAAGCATGATTTGGACGCTGCAGGCTTCCCTTCCCAGCTCGAGCCGGTGGGGCTGGATCGAGGGGACGGCAAAAGGCCAGATGGCATGACCATCTTCCCGTTCCGCGGTGGCAAACACCTCGTCTGGGATGCCACTTGCACCGACACTTTCTGCAGCCGCAACCTGGTGCAGTCTGCGACTGACCCAGGTTCTGCTGAACGTCAGGCTGAGGGGGGCCAAACTCCTCAAATACCGGTCGCTCTCCGACAGGTTTGCGGTCGTACCCCTGGCAGTGGAAACTTCTGGTGTCCTCGGCCCCAGGGCTACCTCCTTACTCACCACCATAGCCGCTGAGCTGGCCAGCCGCAGGTGTGAGCCCCGCGAATTGGAGTGGCTCTTCCAGCGCGTCTCCCTTGCCGTCCTCCGGGGAAACGCCTTCTCCATTCTGTCCGCCGGGGCTGTGGGTGGGCTCCATCGTGAACCGTTGTGGTTGTTGTTGAAGAAACAGGAAGACAATATCTAAACTAAAACCTTACATAACCCATCTATGCTATTTAAGGCTACATGATCTGTGCTCTGATAAGTAGTCACTCTGTCTATATATATAGCTAATATATATACACATATATATATATGCATACATACATACATACGTACACACACACACACACACACACACACACACACACACACACACACACACACACACATATATATATAACTTCTAAATGTCAGCAGCAGCAAGACCTAGGCTGACCACAGCACCAACACCACTACCAAAATAAGGGTAGAGGTCAGATGTACTTAACAATAGCAAAAACAAATACTACAGGTAGCCTCACCCCAGAAATAATTTCTATAGACTTTTGACTGAGGAATGCTCTCACAACTGACCAATGGGAGGAGTGGATCTTACTAATATTTCTAACATTGAGATTGGGTATAACACACAGACATTTTATTTGATTATCTTATTTTATTTTGTTCCTTTACCATCTTATTCCTTCTACCACTTTATCATTATCATATTTTTGAGCTGACTCCAACACCAATACCACTACTAACGTAAGAGTAGAGGTCAAATGTACTTAACAATAACAGGAACAACCACCACAGATTGCCTTGCCTCAGAACGAATTTCTATAGACTTTTGACTGGGGAATGTTCTCACAACTGACCAATGGGAGGAGAAGATGTCCTTTGACGCTGAAATTCGTTTGTTTAAATTCATATGATTCCAGTTCCTCAGTGAAATAACAACCCAACCAGGAACTGGGCATATCAGAGTACTGACAAAGTTAAACACCTCAACAACATGTGTACTCGTCTCTACCACACTAATTCGGACTGCCTGAAGAGGTCACAGCCAAAGATGGCTGTCACCGAAATATATATAGCAGTAATAAACGAAGCCAAATTTTAAAAATTTGACTTATTTATTTTAGTATATTTATATATATATATATATATATATATATATATATATATATATATATAACGAAGGCAGTGTGGTAAGGAACCAGATGGACCATAACGCACCAGGGTACTCAATACTTAGGGTAGTAGAGTGGGTAATAGCAAAATATTTAACATTTTCCTATTTTCCTATATATATATATATATATATATATATATATATATATATATATATATATATATATATATATATTTATTAAAATAACAGATTAAAGTTTAAGCAAAGAATCACTGCTTTCACCCTTAATGGGATCTTCTGAAACTAACATTTGCTCTACGGTTCTTATATATTTGATATATATTTATCCTTATCGAGCCCTCTTTGGATTTTAGTCTTCAAATTTATTATTATTACTATATATATCTATAGTTTGTAGGTCTGGAGTATAAATAATATAAGATCAGAAGATGGTTAACAGAGTTCCAAGTATTTTATTATGTTGATTTAAAACTTCACTATTCACAAGTGTTTTTTAAGCTTTATATCATGTATCCCTATTTTATCTGATGAAAATGCAGATATCATCCCATGATGATATTTGTTTTTGAAATACGCATAATAAAATACTTGGAACTCTTTTAACCATCTTTTGATCTTATCTTATATATATATATATATAAATATATATATATATGTATATATATATATATATTAGGTATATATGTATATTTATATATGCATATTAGGTATATATATATATATTAGGTATATATGTATATTCATATATACATACATATATATAAACATAAACGGAAAAAATGAAACGGAATTTCATTTCTCATCTTAGTACGGCTGTTACTTAAATATAAGTATGTATACGTACATACATATATGTATACAGACGTACAGTAGTATGTATATATATATACATACATGCACACATATATATATGTACGTATGGATTCACCGAACATTTATTATAATGCTCGGTGTGTTTGTAAACAAACATCCCGAATTAAGCCGTACAGTGTCTAGCAACCATCGTTGCTCATTTGTTCAACACTGTCAAAAGAATGCTGTACTAGTTTCAAGCTTATTAGCTATCGTCAGCAACGTATACCTTCCTGCCAGATGATTGAATCTGAAAGTATATACTTTCCTTACGCATATTAACGGCTGAGCAGCCTAATTTGCATATCGAGTGAGTTAATCGGCCGGGGTACCGAAAACGATAAACGGAAAAAATGAAACGAAATTTCATTTCTCACTCTTAGTACGGCTGTTACTTAAATATAAGTATGTATACGTACATACATATATGTATACAGACGTACAGTAGTATGTATATATATATACATACATGCACACATGTTTGTTTACAAACACACCGAGCATTATAATAAATGTTCGGTGAATCCATACGTACATATATATATATATATATTTGTATGTATCCAAAATTAAATTAAGGGTTGTCATGTCTGAGAAAGATGCGCCATATCCACTGTAGAATAAGCTCAAAGATTCCAATGAATAGATCCGAGCATTACATATCAACTAGAAATAGATTGACATATATATATAAAATAAATACATGGAACAATCACAGGGAATAATTTGTAAAGAATGTAAGCACACATAGCTAGGTAGGTAACGAATTAAAGTTTAACTAGAACCTCAAATATAGATACCTTTTAAAATAATTAATCTCCTTTGTATATATTTCTTTAAGTAAGAAATATATTTCACCAATTAATCAGTAAATCACAGTAGTCAATTCCTGGATGGTCACCAAAGGAGAAGAAAATAACTATCTGCGTTTACAAAGCAAATGCAAATCTGTGAATGACTCGAAATGCAACACGTGGTTCGAGTCATTCACAGATTTGCATTTGCTTTGTAAACGCAAATAGCTATTTTCTTCTCTTTTGGTGACCATCCAGGAATTGACTACTGTGATTTACTGATTAATTGGTGAAATATATTTCTTACTTAAAGAAATATATACAAAGGAGATTAATTATTTTAAAAGGTATCTATATTTGAAGTTCTAGTTAAACTTTAATTAGTTACCTACCTAGCTATGTGTGCTTACATTCTTTACAAATTATTCCCTGTGATTGTTCCATGTATTTATTTTATATATATATATATATGTCAATCTAATTCTAGTTGATATGTAATGCTCGGATCTATTCATTGGAATCTTTGAGCTTATTCTACAGTGGATATGGCGCATGACAACCCTTAATTTAATTTTGGATATATATAAGGCCCCTTGATTGTTGAGCTAATTTAGTTGAATGGACTCGGCTGCTATTTCTAGCTGTCGATAATCCTATTCACGCCACTGGGATGACGCTGTGCGATATGCCTATTTTTTTTAAAGAAGAAACTTAAAGAAGAAAAGGACGTAGAGCAAATTAGAGATATAAGAGAGGGTGTAAAGAACTTTATTCTTCTTTAAGTTTATCATATTATTTGTGGTATATAAACGTTGAGATTTGTTGAAATAAATCACCGCCAATACTGGAATTGAATAATCAAGACCGTAGCGGTATGTCATATATCAAATCATATATTTTGTCTGATGAGGACGTACTGAAAAACAACACAGTACCTTTGAAATATATATAAAGTATATATTTTGATTATGAGAATATTTTTCATTTGTTAATATTTTGAATAATATTAAAAACTCCAGAAAACCTTTACTGTTGAGTGCTTCTTATCTGTGGTAAAATTGTATTCATTGAGTAATCAACGAACCATACGAATCTTTGGTCATATATATATATATATATATATATATATATATATATATATAAATGTATATATATACATATATATATATATATAAATATATATATATACATATATAAAGGTTAACATATACATAAAGTTATAGATATATATATGTTGCAACTGGTCACTTTTAAGCTCTATGAAGAATTAATAAATTAAAAAATCAGAGCAATATATTATAAATCATGTCTTTAGAATCATCAGATAAAATATATACTATTTCTTCTTCTAATTAGCATAATTAACCATATAAAAAATCAATTAGATCAAGCTATAAGAAGGAAGGCTCTTATGGAGAAATCTCCGACAAATAACCGAACGTAACCTCTTCGCGGTGGCCCCAATCGAGTATTTATCCAACATTTCGACAGCATGTAGAAACTGACTAAATATATCATCAACCATACACAATTAGGTGTAAAATTAAACTTAGGAGATATAATTACGGTATGTACGCATTTGTACGAAATGTTGGATAAATACTCGATTGGGGCCACCGCTAAGAGGCTACGTTCGGTTATTTGTCGGAGATTTCTCCATAAGAGCCTTTCTTCTTATAGCTTGATCTAATTAATTTTTTATATGGTTAATTATGCTAATTAGAAGAAGAAATAGTATATATTTTATCTGATGATTCTAAAGACATGATTTATAATATATACATATATATATATATATATATATATATATATATATATATATATATATATATATATATATGTGTGTGTGTGTGTGTGTGTATGTGTGTGTGTATACATAATACAGTATATAGAGAAGAAAACAGAAAAAGGGGTTATGTTTTCATTATATATATACATATATGTGTGTGTGTGGTTAGGATATGATTGTTTGAGAAAATAGCAAATACACTGATGAAACTAAAATAGAGTAAGGACGAACCAAAACAATTGGTTTTACCTTACATTTTATTATATTTCGGTGTTAGAACACTTTTATTATGTACACACAAATACACACACACACACACGTGCACACACCACGCGCGTAGGCAATGGGAAGGTTTACAACTAAGTAGATGAAAAAATAAATGTGCAATCTCCGGTGACGTAACTATCTATACACAACATGAGGTAAAATATAAAACTACAGTTTACAATGTTTCGCTGTGAAAATGTAAACAAATGTGAAAACATTTTATTAATCTCTTCATATACAAAAAAAAGGACATTACGTTTATGTTTTGCAGTGAACTAGCTGTTCGCTTTGATGGGAAGTTCTAATGATATCGAAATATACAGGGGATTGTTATCCGACTTATCAGTGATCAGAATCCCTTCACATTTCATACCCCCCCCCCCTATTTAATTCATTTCATATTCAGAGTTGTTTTTAATCAGAAATATCATTAACACCTACAATTTTTCCTTTTTACATTAGGTGCAATATTACTTTTCAAAAGTTTTCTTTTGGTTTACTGCATTAAATATACTAGCTCATTCAACATTTAAGTATTGGATAAATGGATAAATACAGTAAATATATTTTTGTCACAAAATCGTGGCATTATGTTTATGCTAGAAATTATTATAACTCAATAAAAGGGGTTGACAGTAACGATAGAGCGACGGACAACATGCTATGTGGAATATATTTACGTTTCTTTACTTTCAGAGCTCAAATCCCCCCATCGAGGTTTGCCTTGCATTTCGTCCATGTGTGTGTGTATCTTTCTCTGTGTCGTTCCGTCTCTATTTTGAATGCAATCCATTTACTTGCTATGTTTTGTCCTGTTTATATTTAAGTTTTGTTTTAATAACCACGCCAGTAAACTATTAATCATAAACACTGCACTGAAATTATCAAGAGCATTTTTGTTCTTATTTTGTATGTATATTTCTTTTTTTTTATTTTCACATGAGGGTGATATTACATGGCATTTCAATAATAATAATAATAATAATAATAATAATAATAATAATAATAATAATAACAATAGTAATCATCGTTGTTTTTTGGGGATATCCTGGCGTGTCATACCTGCAGGCAAAAGGAAAAGATTAACAGGAAAACTTGTAAACATTGCATTAGTCTTTGCTTTGCTAAGGTCTCAATTTAAAACATGGTTGCCACGAATTTTAAACATGGGTGATGTGTTCATTTAGAAAGCAATATGCAATAGTAATGAATAAACAAACATAAAAAAATATTAGGAAATAAAGAATTAAACCAAAAATTCCAATCAACTTTTCGATTTGAAGTTTCAAAAATTTATTCATCAATTCATATAAGATTTGCTTCTAGCATAATAATAATAAAATATTAGAGTACGAAACTAAATAAATAACTTAATAAATATATAAATACATAACAGGAAAAGGGAAAGAAAACAAGAGAAGGAACTCTTTTACTTTCTATATATTACGTTCCCACTGTTATTCATATCATGTTTCTATCTGTCTCTACGTATCCCTTTCTCTTTTTTATTCTTTTTCTCTCCTATTTCCTACAAATTCACTATTTCAGTTTTATATCATATATTTTTAAAGATATTTATAACGTGTAAATGTGATATCCATAATTAGTAGGAGGCATCTTTTCTTCTCCTTTTTATATATCTTTTGTTTAGCTTTGATCTCTTCTGCCGAAAATTAAAAAATGAAATGAAATAAAATAAAAATTGTTTTTCGCCGCAACTCAATTATTAATACATGATATAACACAGTTTGAAAAGTAGAGATCATATAATCGAAAAATCAAAACTTCACATTAAATTTACACACCACCCCAGCTACCTTACTTGTATGCAGCACATTAGCAATATGATTATCTCCCTCTCTCTTTATCTATATATGACACATATATGCTTACAGATTTGAAATATAAGCATGTATGTGAACTTAAACAAAAGTATATATGTAAATATATAAGGCACGTATATATATATATATATATATATATATATATATATATATATATATATATATATATATATATATACACACACACATATATGTATACATATATATGTGTGTGTGTACACGTGCCGTATATATACATATATGTGTGGGTGTGTATGTGTGAACACGTGCGTTATATATGTAAACAACATGATATGAAATAATTTGGAGCGTTGAGTGTGTGAATACTTAATAACATTTTAGGGAACTCGATCACAGAAATAACTGTAAAACAGCTGGCTGCTATGATTATCATAGAAAAAGACTGGTTAAACAAAACCCTTAATGAACGGAAGAACAGTCAGAGAAGAAGAGAGAAAAGTCAGGAGGGAGAGATAGAATGAAAGGAATAGCAAGTAAAACACATGAGAGATAGGAGAAAATAAAAGAGGAAGAGAGAATGATAGATAGATAGATAGAGAGAGAGAGAGAAATAAGCGGAAAGAAAAGAGGGAATGAAAGTGACAGAGCGTATAATGGAATAACGGGAGAAAAGCAAGGTTGAACAACATAAACGAACTATAGCTTCAAGTATCTCGTCAGCTTCTTTCTAGCCACATGATTTCGTGCGGCAAGGAAAGATAATGTATTTTAGGCTAGCCCGCTCAACAGAACCAACATTTATGTTGGTGTGATGCGTGTAGGTAGACAGCAAGACAAAACAAACCAAAATAAGAAAACACTAGAAAAACGCATCCATTGTTGGCGGCGACAGGCAGGAAAGAGGTAGTCTCGTCTTCTGGCGGAAGCAGCAGTATCAGGTGAGATAGTGGCGGAAGTAGTAGCAGTGGTGGCAGCAGTGGGGAAGAGTGGATAAATAAAGAGTTAAAGAGTTATCTGTCCGTGGCACCGTTTTCCGTCCTTTATAGAAAGCCAAATTGGCTTATTATCAGAAAAAAGAATAACACAAAAGAACGAAATATAGCGTTAAATACCTCATCTTCCTTTTAGCCACATGATTTGTGTGTGGTAATATATGCATACACCTACACACGTACACATGCACACACACTTATAGATAAACATGTATGTATGTATATATATATGTATATATATATAAGAGTGAGCTGAAAAGTTCATAGGCTGACTATGAAGCAGTGATGCTAAGGCTGTGAAATCTCCTATGCATTAATTTCAACTGTTCTGATTAATATAAATGCATTGTTTTTTTCCAGCGTCAGTTGACAGCCTACGAACTTTTCAGCCGATCTTCTTCTTCTTCATCTTCTTCTTCTTCTTGATATGAATAGAGAGGATTTTGTGATGAAGGTTAGACCTGTTTGTATATATATATATATATATCTATATATATATATCAGGTAGAACAAGTTTTAAACTAGTTAGACCCTTGCTCAACAGAGTACTCGATATTTGGAACTTGGTTGTATTAGAAAGAGTCGGGGCCCTATGGCTGAGCTATTTCCGTTTCAATAGTTAGTTCCAGATTGTTATCCAAAACGCTTACGGCGTCTCCATGCCCCTGACGAAACGGCCAGTTTATCGTATGCCTGTTCGTTAATCTGAAACTAGATGTTCAAACAGCAATAGCTCAGCCGTCGGACCCCAACTCATTTAAGACGCACACACACACACACACATATATATATATATATATATAATCCTGAAAGCAGGAAGATGGTGGTAAAATACCCCTATAGATGAAAAGGTGACCAGCAGCTGTAGCTATAGTTAAGATATTAGGCTCATGTAAAATTACTGTCATGAAAATTGATAGAATTTCCATGTTGGAAATGGACACCGAGGCGCCAGATTTATAATCAAGAATCCTAACCACTAATCGGAAAAGCAAATGCTTTAAAGAATGAGTGAGAACGAGATAGAATGAGAGTGAAAGAGAAAAGTGAAAGAGAAAAGAATATAAAGAACGTGAGACCCAAAGGGAGAGGAAGATTATTTTACTCTCGTTTGATGAGAGAGAAATAGAGGGGTAGAAGGAAAGGGAGACAGGAAAATACTAAGTGAGAGGAGAGGGAGAGAGAGAGTGAGAGAGAGAGGGAGTGAGAGATAGTGAGAGTGAGTGAGAGAGAGAGAGATTGAGAGTGACTAAGCGAAAGAAACGGAAACAGAGAAGGACGTCTGCTGAGTGAGATTAGAAGACGGATAAAATATAGCACACCATACTTGCAAAGACAGACATGCCAAATTCAAAATTATGCTTAGAAGGGGGAAGGGTATCAAGAACTCACTCATGATTTATGTTTAGACAATGCGAAACACTTACCAGAGAGACTAGAATTATATGAGTTTTCTCTTTTTTCCCTTTTCCCAATGAGCCTAAAAATCAAAGGACTGTATTGATATATTTATATGATTCTGTACGCAGTCTTTGGAACGTTCATTTGAAAAGTCAGTACATTTAAAATCGAGGAGGCATTCAATAATATCAAAATGTTATTAATGAAATATTATCGCTTAGAAACTAAACGCGTTTTTTTTTTCTATATGAACTTTGTACAACGACTCACTCATTGATGAAGAGAAAGTGTTTCTTTTACTTTCTATAATTTTATATATATTTTTAGTTATATTTATTTATCATAAACAAAATAACGTTATTCTCAGAAGTTTGGTTTCCTATTGCATTCTTTTGGTTTGTGTTCAGCAAAATGTATCCAAAACTCTCTTACTCTCCCACTCCAATATTTCTTTCTTTCTTTCTTTTCCGCTCTCCCTCCGGCTCTTCCCCATCGTTATTCCCCCTTTAACCCCCTCTTCCTTCACCCCCCCTCTCTCTCTCTCTATATATATATATATGTATATATATATATAGTAATATTTATATTTATATTTATATATGTTTGATATAACTATAAATATGTAGCGTAGTACTAAGTACTAGCCTGTTACCGGTATGACAAAAGGCTCAATGCAAATTTTCAAGTGTTTTACAGAGCCGAGATACAAAGTGTTAAAACGATCAAATTTTAGTTTAGAACATTTATCAGCTGACAATTGTTTCTTCCAGAGGGAAGTCTGGAATCATCGGAGCATAAGGAATGTCGTAAACGTGTAACTAGAATCCTAGTCATTTAGAACATTTGAGGGTACATTGTTGTTATTAGTGTCAAAGGCATCATGTGGAGATTCAGGAGTTAAAAAGATGTTCCGCTTGAAATAAAACAATTACAGGCAGCACTGGTTGGAAGTGTAATAAGTCTAAGTAAATGCAAAAAGCACAAGCAAAAAACATAGGGAGAGAAGTTATAAGCAAGGCGAATTGGTGTACAATGCAGGAGTCAATACAGTCAATAATGCATGTATGAGGAAAGAGTTATAATGCAGTTGAAATAAACATATTTTGTGTGGGGTGTTAAAGCATGTTATATTTGTTATAAACATTTAAGATAGTGTGCAATTTGTTGGAGAGGTGTGTGGTGATAATGTAGGTATTTTTTATGTAAGGTGTAATGTAAAGCACTAGTGCAGCTGCTATATATTGTGTTGATAAACCGGAATCTCTTTTTAGTTCAACAGTATCTGACAAAGGGAATATTCACCGAAACATTTAGATGGCCTCAGAGGGAGTTTGCGTTAAATATTCCAAATTTTCTTCGTTTGGCGTATTTAATTTCCATTCTTCTTTCTATTCTAGCTCCGAGGTTGATGGTCATCTATCTTTTGACATGCATTTTAAAATATTGCCCCAGTACAGTACATCCGATAGTAGTTTACGCAAACATTCTGCGACAGTTATTCTTTATCGGTGATATATTACGCGGACACTTTGCTCCATTGCCTATTTCTAATAGTTTTACATTCAAACTTTTCATAGCAGATATATACATACACACATACACACATGCACCCCTCCTCCGACACATACACACACACACATATACGCACACACTTATAAACAAACACACACACATATATATAAATGCATGCACATAAACACACATACGCACACATATATATGTACGCTTTTCCTCTTTCGTTTTCCATCGTTGAAAACCTAGAACATTTGAAAATATACATTCGCATACTCATACGCACAATAGACACACATACACGTGTATTTAAATCCATGTACACAAATATACAGAGATATGCACTTTTATCCATCCAACCATATATATATATATATATATATATATATATATATATATATATATATATATGTATATATGTATATATATGTATATATATATATATATGTATATATGTATATATATATATATACATATATATACACACATATATGTGGTGTGTGTGTGTGTTTCTATTAATTCAAAGTATATGTTCATGTTTATTCATTCAGGTAGTTTTCAATTATTAATCGAAAATTCTTCTGTAGATTAAATTTTTCAATCATATTTTCTTTGTACATAACACCTACCTTGAATTTTACAAAATATTACATTATCATTACAATTTTAAACCAATCACCAGAAAGAATAAATGTCAAATAGGAAGCATGGAACATTAATACGATCCTTTTTTGTGAATTCCATTAAATTGATATGAAAATTCTCTTTCGTTTTGTTTATTTTTCACCTCTACTTGCTTTTTCCGTCGTCCTTTCCTCGTCACTTCGCCTTTTTATGTCGCATATTTTAGGCATTGTTCTCAACAGAATTAGAGGTAGTTTTTCTGATGAGATATTGATTTTTAAATTAGATACATGCGTGTATCCACACACACTCATATATATATATATATATATAAAGTTATACTTATGTAAATACTATATATATATATATATATGTGTGTGTGTGTGTGTGTGTGCGTGTGTGTGTGTGTGTATTTGTGTGTGTGTGTATTTATGTGTGTGTGTGTGTATGTATACTCATATATATAAAGAGAGAGATGAAAAGAAGATTGTGGAATGTTCATGTTTTTCTCGAAAATATGTGTGGGAAGAACACAGCTTATGAATATGTATGCTGACTCAACTCGAAACAGGTAAAATTTAGTAAAGCAATTCTTCCCCTATTATCTCCATTTGTTTTTCTCTCTGGCTGGTTGTTTCTATCTGTTATCTTCTTTCCTTATAATCATTTTTAAATGATTGCAAGGTATTGAGTTAAACTGAAAATTAATTTGACCGTGGAAAGTGGTCATAATGAGATGGTTGAAGATTTCCTAATTTGTTTTATAAATATACCTTACTTTTAATTAAATAATTTGTATATTATACAATTAAATTATACTGAGATTCATTAATTTGGTAATATTGACTTTCTTTTGATATCAGCGTTCAGAAGTTACACATTATGAAAGTCCACAATTAATTAATTAATGACAGTATTTTTCAATTAGATTAGTGCTAAATTCAGGTGACATAGAAATATTCATATTATTTTTTATTATAATTAGGGCAGTGGATTGGCAGAATCATTTTAGCGTCGGACAGCATGATTTGTGGTATATAGTTACGTCCTTTTACGTTCTGAGTTCAAATCCCGCTGATGTTAGCTTTGCCTTTCATTCTTACAGGGTCGATAAAATAAAGTACCAGTAACGTCACTGGAGTCGATTTAATCGACATTCTCCTCACCTCTAATTGTTGCCCCTGCACCTAAACCAGAAACCATTATTGTTGATTCTATATTTTGGTAGAGTAAAGATTTTGTACAGTTGATACCTTTTCAAATTTAATACTAATAAAATGGATTACCTCTCAACAAAGAATCAACACTATATGCATATCCGACTCTTACTACAGGGCGTTCTAACAAAAATACATGTTCATTGCTTTTAACTAGGCACATAACCCTTATACTTTGTACAAGTTTATAATCGATTGCAGTAAATTTTATTGATCTAATGTAAATTCCAAACGCCGTAAATATTTGCTAATATTATCAGTTTCAGATATAGCAACGATAAAATATAACACTTCAGACTTAGAAACATGAATATACATCTAACACACACACACACATATACACACACATATATGTATATATGTATATATATATATATCTATATATATACGAGAGAGAGAGAGAGAGAGAGAGAGAGAGAGAGAGAGAGAGAGAGAGAGAGAGAGAGAGAGAGAGAGAGAGAGAGAGAGAGAATAGTAATAGAAAGTATGTTGCAAATTTCATAGAGTATTTGTGGTAAGCGTGCAGTGAGCCGAGCCTCTGAAGCATATTTCATTCCGAATTGAGCTACACACTTCATGTACTCTGTATACCTGCAATTTCCTATCGAAATCAATTTTCCCTTGTCGGATGTCTTCCTCCAAGCTGCTTTCTCCCTAATACATCACATACAAATAAAGTCTTCTATGTTGAGGCAACGACCATATATAATGGGAGAATTTAATTTCATATATCTAACAGAAAATTATGCAATGCTGCTGATGTGATATGCATATCAACAGGGCAAATGAATTAGATCTATTGGATGAGATGCAGATATACATATCAGCTACGGATATACAAATGAATAAACATATGAGATATAAGAGATGATATACCTGTCTGCACATTTGTGCAGACAATATGTGAGATGACAATCAACACAACACGATGACATGCATCATAACAAATGAGAATGCTTATGAATATAGCATAGAAACTTCATATCAACGTCAGATATGTATAGAGCAAATAAAATCAATAAATTATGTACTGAACGAAAATGATTCGATTGATGAAATATTATAAGCATATCACATATCTTTATATTTTCTCAATAACGGACATGATTATCAAAACAAGACACACATATCTAGAAAACAAATATAATAATTCAATTCACATGTTATTTAAATATGAATATTAAATTAATCAAAATATTTTCACGAACACTTCATAAATAATTTTGTAATGTTTTTATTACGAAAATAGCTTTCGTTTTTTGTACATGTATGATGTAAACACAGTTAGCAATATTCAACACACACGCACCCATCCTTCATATACATATGCATATCATTTACGTTTGTGTAGGCGCGCAAGTGTATGTATGTATACATGCATATATATATATATATATATATATATATATATATATATACATATGTATACATGCATATATATATATATATATATATATATATATATATATATATATATATATATATATATACATATGTATACATGCATATATATATATATATATATATATATATATATATATATATATATATATATATATATATATATATATACATATGTATACATGCATATATATATATATATATATATATATATATATATATATATATATATATATATATATATATATATATATATATATAATATTTACATATATACATATATTATATATACATAGATGTATGTATTTACGTATTTATGTATTCACATCTGTTCATACATAAACTCATGTAAATATTTGGTTATAAATCTTTGTTTCTTTGGTATATGAGCATTTTGGTTGTAATACATTTTTACATGTTTGCTGCAAATCAATAAACATATTTACTTAAGTGTGAAGATGATACTCTATATGTTAGACATGTGACACATTTCACACAAGAGTATTATGTACCTGAAAGGACGACAAAAATGTGGATCAAGACAAGGCCTTCTACAGATGTTTACCAGAGGAGAATGATCAATATCATCAACAAATCAGGGAGCCACACACCAGAAAGATACTATGAGCCAACATATAAAGGAATGTGGAGGACGAATTCTGTCAAATTTCGATGTCCTCCCGTTCTACCAGTGTAGTGAAAACTTTACTTAGGAAAAACGGATTGGTAAGGAAAGATTTTTCTCAAGTAAATTCAAACCAAAAGCCTACTTTTACACATACAAAAGACATAAACAAGGTGAATTACGTCCCTTGTGACGAACCATATTCTCCTCGATATAAACGACAAAGATAAAACCAGTTGCGTCTCTTGTACTCCACAAGAAGTCAAGCGACCAGCCACGTAAGATAAACATAAACGAAAAAACATATTTTTTCTGAAGATTATATCGAAAACCTTTAAAAAAGGCTGTAAACAGCTGAAACTGGTTAAAGGAAATAAATAAATATATATGTAAGTATGTATGTATACGTACATACATATATGTATACAGACGTACAGTAGCATGCACACACACACACATATATATATATATATATATATATACATACAGGTACACATACATATATGTACGTATCAGTTTAGCGGACGCTTATTATAACGCCCGCTTTGTTCAGTTTGTTTACAAACGAACAAAGCGGGCGTTATAATAAGCGTCCGCTAAACTGATACGTACATATATGTATGTGTACCTGTATGTATATATATATATATATATGTGCATGCTACTGTACGTCTGTATACATATATGTATGTACGTATACATACATACTTACATTTAAGTAAGTGCCATACTAAGAGTGAGAAATGAAATTTCGTTTTCATTTTATTACAACTTAATAAATATATAAATAATCATAAATCTACTTGGTACATTAATATAGGCCAGTCAGTACATTTTTCAAACCCTACTTTTGTTTTTCCATGTAATACGTGATTTGTAAAGAAACCCCTAACGTTTTAAGTTTCTCACTATATATATATATATATATATATGTGTGTGTGTGTGTGTGTGTGAGAGTGTGTGAGTGCGTGTGTGTGTGTGTGTGTGTGAGAGTGTGTGAGTGCGTGTGTGTGTGTGTGTGTGTGTGTGTGTGTGTGTGTGTGTGTGTGTGTGTGTGTGTGTGTGCGTTGCGCGCGTGTGTGTGAAGGCGCATGGCTTAGTGGTTAGAGCGTTGTGAATGCAATCGGGATGCTGTGTGTTGATTTTGAGACCGGTTGAGCAAGACACTTTATTTCACGTTGCTCCAGTTTACTCAGCTGTAGAAATGAGTTACGACGTTACTGGTGCCAAGCTGTATTGGCCCTTGAACAACATCGGTGGCGTGGAGAGGGGAGACTGGTATTCATGGGCGACTGCTTGTCTGCCACAAATCGCCTTGACCAGACTTGTGCCTCGGAGGGGAACTTTCTAGTTACAAACCCCATGGCCACACTTGACCGAAGGTGGTCTTTACCCTTTACCCTTATAGCCAGCTGGGGAGTAATGCTAATTACTGCAGGTGGTGCCTATTTCTGTACTAAATGCGTTAACGTGAATTGGATATTCAGTATCAAATGTATTGATTTATACCGGTATATGTTTGTTATTAGCATAGCAAGCAGTTTTATATTAAGACAGTCAAATCGAAGTCTACGTATTTTATTCGTCATCACGCGTAAAATGTAACGTGACTAGCTTGGAACATTAATCGGTTACAAGCAGCTCGACTCTAGGAGATTAGAATCAGAATCAAACTGATTGTAATCGATTAAAACTCCGAGTTGGCCATATGCGAAACAGATGTTAGGCGTGATTATCAATAAAATATGTTGAAGTAAAACTTCGAGCTGTTTCTTAATATACACACATACGCATATATATATATATATATATATATATATATATATATATGTGTGTGTGTGTGGATCAGATATCGTATGTCAAAATAATATAGTATGTTTTATTTGTAGTTTTGGAATCCTTATCATCAGATACGTGATAACATATCCCCACAGGCAACTTCATTTTTGGCGCAAAAGAGGTGTTTATTACTTCCGTACATTCAGCAGCCTGAGAAAAATTCTTTTTTTTTAAACATTAAATTATATTTGATGACTAACAACTATCAACAAAATACAGGTGAGACATTCTGTTCCCATATCTGTGAAATGTTGCTGTTTCACTCAAGAGCATTTTAGTCTGCTCGAGTGATAGGCATATGGTCACTCCACAACCTCTGACCTCCAAACATGCTGTCTTCTAACGCTACTACAGAGGTCTCTGCTTCACGTATCTGACTGGTCTTGAGCTACATCACATAGTGTTTCCTTCTCTCGTTACTCATACTTTCTCCACCTATCCCCAAATCCAACACTAACCATTACACCAAGTAATTCCTCCACAGAAAAATCAACAATAGGGAATTCTCCCTACCTTTCGTACCTGTCAATTTGCAACTATATAAGGGGAGCATTTATGGCGTCTACCTTTTTTTCGGGTTGGGATGGAGGCTGTGATGACTATAACGTTTGCCAGAAAAAAATCAAAACAGCGATAATTCATAATCACTACGTTGCCATTCTCGCCAATGGGGTAAAGTGAAGAGAGGTGTAGAGTGTATAATTTTCTGCATGAGGGTGCGTATGCAGTAGGCAGAATAGAATGGAAGACCATTTTTTCTCACTTGCACACAAAATCCTTCACGATGCAAGCCTTCACACACATCTCTATCCTGATCAAACACCTGATATGACCTGGTCAACTATTAATCCCCATATTACTTTCCACCTACTCGTCTCTCTTACATTCACAATACTTCTGCTTCTTCCTCCCCTAAGTATTATTTATCATTATTTATTGGCAGGATTGGCAGTATCGGTAGAGGGTCGGACGCCATGCTTTCCAGCATAGTTACGTCCCTTTACGATCTGAGTTCAAATCCCGCCGAGGTTGACTTTGCCTTTCATCCTTACGGGGTCGATAAAATAAAGTACCAGTAATGCACTGGGTAATTGCTGGCCTTGTGCCTAAAGTAGAAACAATTATTTATTGGCAGTATCGGTAGAGGGTCGGACGCCATGCTTTCCAGCATAGTTACGTCCCTTTACGATCTGAGTTCAAATCCCACCGAGGTTGACTTTGCCTTTCATCCTTACGGGGTCGATAAAATAAAGTACCAGTAATGCACTGGGTAATTGCTGGCCTTGTGCCTAAAGTAGAAACAATTATTTATTGGCAGTATCGGTAGAGGGTCGGACGCCATGCTTTCCAGCATAGTTACGTCCCTTTACGATCTGAGTTCAAATCCCGCCGAGGTTGACTTTGCCTTTCATCCTTACGGGGTCGATAAAATAAAGTACCAGTAATGCACTGGGTAATTGCTGGCCTTGTGCCTAAAGTAGAAACAATTATTTATATAATCATGTCAGTCACTTCCTATATTGCCCCATTCAATGCACACATATGTCTGGGCCTATAAATAGCGCCCACCTTCTCCATGAAAGTGCAACACATGCTCAACTACACTAACACGAGATAGATGCATTTCTACGTAGACGGTATAATGAGACATACTTGCAATAAGTTGCCATGAACCTTTAGTGATTCACTTTAGTGAACTAAGCCCAATTTAAACCCAACAAACAACGACGAAGTGTCTATATTTGCTACTTTGAAAGGCACGACCGTGAACTCTTTGGTCAGTATTACAGTCAACTACAATTGTAAGACCGTACAGTCCCGTGAACAATTTCCCTACAGCTATACACATCATGATCTTAAAGCTTCACAATACATGATTGTCAAAAGTTGAGTACAGTTCAACCATACTATTTTACAACAACCAAAAACGTTAAATGTTCCTATCTATCTATCTATCTATCTATCTATCTATCTATCTATCTATCTATCTATCTATCTATTTATCTATCTATCTATCTATCTATCTATCTATCTATCTATCTATCTATCTATCTATCTATCTATCTATCTTCCTACATACCTACATATCTATCATGCTCTTTCAGTTCCTTTGGAAGAAGCAGGCTCCACTGGTGAGGAGATCCGTCTGCTGTCAGCACCCTTCCAACGGAGGGCTGGGAATGCCGTGGCTGATGATCCGCAAGCATGCGCTGAGGCTACGGCATCTACAGGTATTCCTCACCGACCCCCAACCAGTGTGGGCACCGCAATTTGTCTCGCTGACGGAGCTGCAGTCCTGGGTTAAGCGGAGACCAAAGAAAATGGGCGCCTGGCACATTGAATGCGCTCAAGCGCTCACAGTCCTCTGTCAAAAAGGCACGGGAATCAGTGGAGACTCCACTTCGACATTCTATAGAGGGTTAGTACATCACAAGGGCGACGACGTGCTCGGAGGGACTCAATGGACAACTTTCAGAGGTCCCTGGCCTGGCAGTGCTACCAAGGAGCTCTACCAGTTCGTGACAAGATCTTCAGGCACGGACGCCCCCGCAGGGATCCTTTCAAGAGGACGTGTCCAAGATGCGCACAGGACATTGAAACCGTCCTGCACGCAATTGTACACTTCCCGGGCGTAACCGACATGTGGAACTATGCAGAACAACTACTGTCGCGTATGGGACAAATCCAGTTGACTGCCGAGTCCATAGTAAGGATCAAAACGCCAGCCTCTTTCAAAAACGAAAGAGAGGCGGTTTTCCTCTGTACAGTGGCTATGGTGAAAGAAGTTATATGGTGGACGAGATTGAGAGAACTGAGGACAGATGCCTTTCTCTCCGGACAACAATTGATTCCCTTCTTTAAGTATCACTTTAGAAGGAGAATCGGAGTGGAGAGAGAGGCACTGCACCCCAGTAAATTTACTGAAAGGTGGGTGAATGAAGCGAAAATGGCCCGAGTGATTGGGCCTTCTCTGTTTATAAGCCTGTAGGTTAAAGAAGAGAGCAAAAGGAAGAAAGGAGCACTTGCACAACACGCTCCTGGAGTTGAGGGTTGTTCTATCGACGGGGTATTAAAACCCACTTGTGGCGCTTCGCCCCTATTGCGGATTTCGATCGTTGCAATTTTTTGTTTTATATTTTTTACACGACTGTATTTAAAATCCCCAGCATGTCTTTATATTGTCCCCTTTTCTTGTGCGCCCTTGTGGCAAATAAAGAAATCTATCTATCTATCTATATATCTATCTATCTATCTATCTATCTATCTATCAACAACTGATTCTTTTTTTTCAAATACCACTTTGGAAGAAGAATCAGGATGGAGAGAGAGGTACTGTACCCCAGCAAGTTTTATGAAAGGTGGGTGAAAGTGGCGAGAATGGCTCGAGTGAATGGGCCTTCTCTCTATATCAGCCTGTAGGTTGAGGAAAAGGAGGAGGAGAGGAAAGGAGTATAAACTCTTCCTACTCCTGGAGATGAGGGTTGCACATTTTTTCGGGGGTATGTGTTACCCATATGAACTGTCTCCTCCTATTGGGGAAAATCGACTAATTTTTTAAATTGCATTTGTGATAATATTTTACGTTTTTATTGTATGTAAACTTCCCCCTTTGTATTTGTCCCCTTCTTTTGTGCCCCTGTGGCTAATAAAGAAACATATCTATCTATCTATCTATCTATTCGCCAATCAATGCTTGCTGCTTGTCCGTCTATCTATTTGTATATCCACCTATCTATTAATTCCTCTATCTCTCAATCTGCTTTTAAGTCAATTATGGGAAAACCTTTAACTAAGTTATTGCTGATAAAAGCAAAGGAAAGTAATGAACATTCAACAAACGTATTTCTTTTGCTAATACCAAATATGATAGTAGAAAGAGTAGTATTATACCTTATGATAAAACCATATAAAAATGTGGGAAAAGTGCCAAGCATTGCAATGACACCATTAATATTTGAAACCATTGTTATTGACTGCGGGCATTTTCAATTCTGTCTTCTCAATTTAATTACAGTTATAAAACTATATGCCCATTAACTACTTTCCATTTTACAAGACAGACCCAATTTCATTTGACATCCATAGCAGGCAATGTGTCCGACCATTGTCAGATAAGCTAAGCGTTGGAAATAGGTTACACTGTGAAATTTGATTATAATTGATTGATCTCTAGCGCACTGACAACAATTCTTTGTCAGAATGGATTTTTAGAAACTTTATATGATATAATCAGTTTGATATCGACCCGATGATGAAAGCAAATCATTTCTATTTGAAACTGGCGACTATTTATTAGTTTCACCCGACATAACGAATAACAATGGGAAACACTGACAGCAATAGCAATCATATTGTAAGCAAGAAATTTGAACAATAAACAAAGGATTTATGAAACTTAATCACTCTTTTAATATTTTCAACCTAAAATCTCGAGGGATAGAGTGGGTATTAGATAATGCCCTGATCTTGGCCTCATATATTCAATTTGATTTTTACAGTGTCTTTTAACATATGCTGTAGTTCCTGCCATTGATTATTTTTTAATGCTTAAAATAATAATAAATAGCCATGCTATTGGGTTTTATAGTATTTTGATATTCTAGATCGTGAAGTCTACCGAACTAACCGAGTTAACTAGATAATAAGCTTTTGATTGTGGTCGATTTTAAATTTTTGGTTGGTCTACTTGTTATATGTTGAAGGAAATGAAAGTTAAATATTTAGCTGAAAGCAACCGTTTGAAGATATGATATGGAGGATATGGCGACGAAATATACAAATACATAAATTACTTGGAAGTAAAATAATAATGTCAATTTTATTAGTTCAATTTCGTATTGTTTCAGTTTATTATCTAGATGAAGAATATCAATCTGTTGTAGGCAAGATTTGAACTTTCAATATTGATCTAAACGTAGAATGTTACTAACCTTTTACACTATCAAACAGATAACTATCATCAGCTATGTTTTAAAAGACTTCTTGGATTTATACGTAGGTTCAAAGCTAGTTATAACTAAATACAAATGTCGTGGGCAATATAGTGTGTTCCAAAATGGTGTCAACATTTGGCAGTATCGGTAGAGGGTCGGACGCCATGCTTTCCAGCATAGTTACGTCCTTTTACGATCTGAGTTCAAATCCCGCCGAGGTTGACTTTGCCTTTCATCCTTACGGGGTCGATAAAATAAAGTACCAGCAATGCACTGAGTAATTTCTGGCCTTGTGCCTAAAGTAGAAACAATTATTTCAGTTTAACTATAATTCTAATAAAAAGAAAGAGAATCGGTAGATTCGTGGCATTCATTCTACCCCTCAGTGCTCTGATTTCAAATCCAGGCACAGTTAGTTTACCTTTCATGGCCACTCGTATCCTTGGGAAAAACCGGTGTGATTTGCTAAATTTAGAAGGTCCAAGACATACCGTGAGCTACGACAGGGCTCTTACTGTTTCAACAGAAGTTGAAGGCGGGAGCAAGGAAATAATGAAGGAATGTCTATCTTACTGTGTAAAAATAAGAAATCAATATATAAAGTACACGAGGAAATGTTGAATCTTATAAGATGTGGTTGCGTTATGGAATAAATTCAATTGAACAAAAAGGAAAACAGCATGTTGACACTTTTTCATAACCTGAATAGTAAAAGTTCAGAACTAGCCTGTATTTTTTGAAATCGAATAAATATTTTATCAGTTTATCTTGTGCACTTGCTTTCATATCTTTCATAGTCTTTTACGTCTTTTCCACTGTAAACGTATTTCTTATAAACACTAAATAACTCACATACACACAGATTCAAACAACATATTAACGTATGCATACAGACATACAGCCACACAGTCACACACAGAGATATATAACACATTAAAAAATGTATTGAACAATGGCAGATTGGTGCGTTTGCATAATTGCTTTCCAATAACTAATAATTAACAAATAAAAATCTTTCTCTTCCCAAATGTGATCTTTAATTAGTTAAGGGCAATAGGAAATGATTGAAATAAATTTTTTTATCTGATATCATCTCGTCGTCTACCAAGGGAAATCTTTTTCTTAAAATCAGCTTTTATATATACACACCTATTAGCGTTACTTGCAGCAAAAACCATGTTTGTTTAGTATTCATAATGTTCAATATTGATTTTAGTGCTGACAATTTATGTGTGATGTATTATTTGTTTGGTCTCCTTTTGTTTTCAGTATTAATTTATGTGTATTTATATAATGAACGTCTAGCCAAGTAGTTAAAAACTCAGCTGAGCAATGAGATTACGGTTTCGATCCCACTGCGTGGTAACTCAAACACGTGTCTTTTATCATGGTTTCGGAATGATGCAAACTATATGAGGAAAACTGAGTATACGGAAACTGCTGTATTTGATATTCAAAGGTGCTGCCTCGTCTGATTCCAATTACAAATCATGTTCAGGGCACCCATGTTTGTAAAATATCTAATTATTTACACGTTGATTTTTACAAGTAAATAATTCAGTTAGCCAGACAACTGAATCTCCATAGACGAGATGAATGTAGGATCCGTCTTCATTTATTTTCATCCACTGAAACACATATATAATGATACACATCTATATAATGATTGAGGAAGGAAGTGGCTGGTGAAACGCTATAGCGATGAGCGTTTCAAGATCAGCCACACTTGTGTGAGTGTATGTGTGTTTTGTGTGAGTGTATGTGTGTTTGTGCGTTTATATTTATATACTCATACATATAAATGTATACAAATGCACACACACACACACACACACACACACACACACACACACACACACACACACACACACACAATTCATTATAATTCTGTGTGTGTACATGTACAGAGACGTGAGGAAATGAATGGAGAACAAAGGCATATCGTTTTAGAGCAAGGTAGACTAAGGCAACAAGAGAGAATATACAACAAAACGAACGTCTCTTAAATAGCTCCTCTTAACTTTTTCGTCCGTGGAATTTCCACAGGTCCGCTAGTATATATACTAGGAAGAATAATTATCCTAAGGTACGCATGAATGAGTGCCCGCAACCGTGCGTAGTGTGTGTATATTGGGATTACGTGAATGTACACACTCATGTGAACGCAACGAAATAATAATACCCCAGGTTGCATTTGAAAAATGTTCGAGTGTATGCGTAAGAGTATATTTGTATATGCTCTCTTGTATGAGTGCACATGTGTATTTAGACATACACACGCATCCAGAGGTATAAAAGTATGGGTGGGTGCGTGTACCTATATATGTCTGTACTAAGGGATTCGCCTAAGCTCCAAAGCCCCCAAGCTATTGCTGTGAAGATATATATCACACTCTACTTTTGTCTAGTCTAAACAATAACTTTTCCAAACACCCACTTTACTTTTCTTTATAAATAACACCCACCTCGTTTTATGTCTCTCCTTATAATTGGATTTGGGGGCCTCTGTTGTATATATATATATATGCACTTGTGCGTACATACATATATATACACACCTGTATGGATTTGTGTTTGTAGATGTGTGTGTGTGTGTCTGTGGGGGTAGGTGTGAGTGTATGTACAAGTTAACCAACATAAGTCTTTTTATTTGTAAACTTTCTAAGTATTTGACTCTAACCATAATTTTCAGTATTGCCACCCCACATAAATTCTTCAATTTGTATGTGTGGATGTGTGTGTGTGTCTGTGGGGGTGGGTGTGAGTGTATGTGCAAGTCAACCAACTTAAGTCTTTTTATATGTAAACTTTCTAGTATTCGACTCTAACCATAATTTTCAGTAGCACCACTCCACATAAATTCCTCAATTTAAGAATGACCTGTAGTATCTATTTCATACTATTAACCTTATTTGAAAATATATCTGACCAAGAATGCCTTTTGTGAAAATCAGTCATGTGGACCTATTGTCATCTTGCCTGACGGTTTGAACCTCACAGAACCACTTGCCTCTTTGAGGTCAAATACCAACCTACTACCATCTACAAACTGACCAATGAGAATCAAGACCATTCCTGCTGACAACACCAAAGTATTCCTAACAAGCTCATATGTCTCAAGGCTCTGATACCATCAACACTATACACACAGAGTTGGCATATCTAAGAACTGACTAACTGCCTGATGAGGTCATAGCCATTTAATGGCTATCATCGAAATATATATAGCAGTAAATAAAGGATTATGAGTTCATGCAATTGACTTATGTTTCGTCACTATTATAACTCCGGAATTTATATCTTCGTTGAGTGCTCCCTATCCGCATACTGAAGTACTGGATTTTACCAACACTTTCTTGCTTACCCCATGCTCCACACCCTGTTGAGCGCTTCATACAGTCGCGGACCGCAGCCAATATGAAAAAGCTCACCACTCTGGCATCACTGAAGGACATCCCATTACCGGGTAAAAGAGAATACACAAGTAATTTCACTAAGAGTACTGACTCCCTAATACGCAGGATGAGGTGGAGGGCTTACCACTTTGATAGAGGAAACCCCAATATTAATACCAAAAAACCATGGAGTGCCTCTTCAGATCAAAAAGAACCTCCCCCACAACAGACTACTGGAAGAGTTTGAGAACGAAATGATTGGCATCATTTCCAACATCAAATTTTCCGACCAACCATACCGGGGTCGAGAGTACCTTAGACGACTGGAAAATGGAATTACCGAGCTTAAGGAATCTACAGGAATACTCGTCCATGCCGACAAAACCAACAACCTTTACAGCATGGACGTTCAACTTTACCATGAACTAATCCTCAGGGAATTGAGAAAAAGCTACAAAAAAACGCCCGAGGCCACCCTGGAGGATATCATCATCAAGGCTTATGAAATCGTTTCTGGTCTTGGTATATATGATAGGACGGCCCCATACCAATCAAGGGAGCCGAGGATTACCATTAAGGACCACAAACCAAACTTCGAGTCTGACCTGCCAGTCAGACTGATAGCCCCCCCCGGTCAGACATGGGGTTATTAGCAAAAGCATTTTAGATAGAGTCCTGCCCACACTTAAGAGTAAAATAAGGTTACAACTCTGGTCCTGCACCAGCCAGGTTCTGGACTGGTTTACTTTTTTACCTGAAAAACATAGGACTAGCTTCATACAACTAGACATCAATAATTACTACTCCTCTATGTCGCCCATAGTCCTGAACAAGGCACTCATATTCGCGATGAATAGGACAGACCCAACACGCGACGCGGTTCGAATCATACACGCCGCCAGAAAGACCCTGATCCGATTCGGTGGGGACATATGGACCCGGAGCGACTGGCCAAATAATTTTGTCATTACAATGGGCTCCAGTGACTCCGCGCAGCTAACGGACTTGGTTGGGATATACATACTCTACGAGATCAGGAGGGAAATACCCAACCTGGGCGGCGGGCTGTACCGAGACGACGCACTCTTCACCGTAGTGGACCACAGCACCACAATGGTCGAAAATATGAAGAGGAGAATTAGGCACTTCTTTAGCAAGGTAGGACTTAAGGTAGAAATGGAACCCAATAGAAAAGTAGTGAATTTCCTGGACACCACCCTCAACCTCAACACCAAGCTACACCACCCATATCATAAACCCAATGACAAGCTGGTGTATATCAACGCTGAGTCTAATCACCCTAGATCTATAGTTAAGGCCGTAGTTAAGAGTGTCTCTGACAGGATCTCTAACTTGTCGGCCAATAAAGAGATCTTCAATAGTAACGCTGATTACTATAACTCAGCTCTAGCTAAGGCGTCCCACAGCGATAGGATCAGCTATAACCCTAAGGGACATGATCGAGATGAACCAAGGGTACCCCGGACCAATACCCTCAGGGGCATGAGTCGCCCACCTAATACCTCGGTGACCAGTAGTAACACTCCCAGACCCCTATCCGTCACCACACCCGGTAGAAGGTCTCGCATACGCAACCGGTCTAATACCTACAACGCTGAGGACCGCTGTGCTGCGGAGCATAGGCACCCCTGCACCGGCTCCACCACCCGCCGAATCCTAATTGAGCAGGGAGGCCGCACCTCGCAGGTTTATAGCCCCACGGTGGGCCTATATAACCCTCATGATAGTGACCGCTCCGCACACCCAAGTGACACCAACCGAGCTCGACCTGAGCTGTGCACAACCAAGCGATGGCGCACGGCGGATACCCAACAACCCCGCAAGAATAGGACCAGGAAGGTCACATGGTATAACCCTCCGTACTCGGTGGGTCTACGTACCAGCTTGGCTAGAACATTCTTTAGAGTACTGGATATATGTTTCCTTAGGGCCCAGAAGTATCATAAAATATTCAACAGGCACACAGTGAAACTTTCCTACTCAACCACACGCTCCGTAGCCCAGCACATAGTTGGCATAAATAGGAATAGGCTCACTGCCTCTAATACCACCGTAAACCCCGGAGCCACCCAACAGAACCAGCACGCGGGACGCATTGGAACCCGGACAGGCCCAACTAGCACAACGGAACCCAACGACCCTGTGCTGATTGCGGTGGCTACCCATCCAACCCCGAGTGATGATAACCACGCGGTACATGTGATGGGGCTTAAGAAGTCATGTAATTGAAGAGACCCATCGCTATGCCCCCTTAGTAATGAATGCATGACCAAAAACGTGGTCTACAGGTGCAAGGTCACAACCCCTAACTCGGAGCACCACTACATAGGATCCACAGCGACGAGCTTCAAAGCTCGGTGGTATAATCATCGCCAGTCCTTTAACAAAATAGATAAGAGGAAATGTACGGCCCTTTCTGAATTGATCTGGAAGCTCAAACTTGAAAAGACCCCGCATTCTCTGGTCTGGTCCGTGGTTAGAAAGGTTCCCCCAGACAGAGGCGGGTCTGGTATTTGCAACCTCTGTCTTAGTGAGACGCTCGAGATTCTTCATGGCGGAACCAAGCTATTAAACTGAAGGGCCGACTTATTCGGTGCCTGCAGACACCTAAGAACGGGAACTTTCCTCAAGCTATATGGATAAACCCCGGTTACGGCCTCCCACAAGCCACCCCCCGGTAGGTCCCCTACACCCCGTACCAATGACCAATGGACAACAACAACCACCCATGGTTTGCGGTCCCTATGGTGGATGGTCCACCGGATCCTCTACTGGTTAGGAGTCATCTAAACAATGTTTTATTGAATCTGATTTTATATATATATGTATCATGTGTATATATATGTGTATTTTATGTGTATGTATGCGTATTTTATATATGTGTGCGTATCTGTATGTATATATTTTATATATATGTGTGTGTATGTGTGTGTGTATTTTTTTTATTTTTTATATATATATATATATGTATGATTTACGTGTGTATATATTTTGTGTGTGTGTGTATTCTATGTATATATATATTTTTTATATTTTTGTATGTATATATTTTATATATATGTATGTTCTGTGTATATATATATATATATTTTATATATATATATATATGTGTATACTTGTGCGTACATGCATGCATGCATATATATACACACCTATATGGATTTGTGTGTGTAGATGTGTGAGTGTTTGAGGGGGTAGGTGTGAGTGTATGTACAAGTGAACCAGCATAAACCTTTTATTTCTAAATTTTCTAAACTATCTAAGTATTGGACTCTAACCATTATATTAAGTATTACCACCCCACTTTTTGTATGTGTAGAAGTGTGTATGTGTCTGTGGAGGTGGGTGTGAGTGTAGTGCAAGCCAACCTACATAAGCCTTTTATTTGTAAATTTTCTACTCCAACCATAATTTTCAGTAGCACCACTCCACATAAATTCCTCAATTTAAGAATGACCTGTAGTATCTATTTCATACTATTAACCTTATTTGAAAATATATCTGACCAAGAATGCCTTTTGTGAAAATCAGTCATGTGGAACTATTGTCATCTTGCCTGACGGTTTGAGCCTCACAGAACCACCTGCCTCTTTGAGGTCAAATACCAACCTTCTACCATCTACAAACTGACCAATGAGAATCAAGACCATTCCTGCTGACATCAAAGTATTCCTAACAAGCTCATATGTCTCAAGGCTCTGATCCCATCAACACTATACACACAGAGCTGGCATATCCTGATGGGGTCATAGCCATTCAATGGCTATCATCTAAATATATATAGCAGTAAATAAAGGATTATGCGTTCATGCAATTGACTTATGTTTCGTCACTATATATATATATATATATATATATATATATATATATATATATATATATAGCTCTGGTTCATCTGAATCATTGAGCACTTGCCGCACATCTCGGAGGTTGTTTTTCATTATTTCGTGGGCCGAAATGCGAATCTCGATAATTTATGTTTGTTTTTATATATATATATATATATATATGTTTATATATATATATATATATATATATATATATATGTTTATATATATATATATATATATATATATATATATATATATATATATATATATATATATATATATATATATATATATATATAAAAACATATATATATATATATATATATATATAAAAACAAACATAAATTATCGAGATTCGATAATGGAATAATTAGCAAAAAAATTTTGGATAGAGTCATCCCACAAATAAGAAAACACGTTATTTTACCACTCTGGGAAAACACTTCCCAGGTAATTAACTGGTTTAAAAATATTAGATGTAAATCTTCTGCTTCATTTCTACAATTTGATATAGATAATTACTATTCTTCTATATCACCTATACTCCTGAACAAAGCATTGATATTTGCTAAAAATAGATCTAACTTAACTTTGGATGACATTAATATTATTACACATGCTAGACTAACACTTATTGAATTTCAGAATGAATACTGGACCAGAAACACATATAGTAATCTATTTGATATTACTATGGGTTCAAGCGATTCCGCCCAAATTACTGATCTTGTGGGCCTCTTTCTCCTTTTCAACATAAATGCCTCCTTTCCCCACCTTAAAGGTGGTTTATATCGTGATGACTGTCTTCTTCTTTCCAACAACCTTAGCCTTTCAGAAATAGAAAAAAACAAAAAGCATATTAGAACTTTCCTTAAAGACTATTATAGTCTTCATATTACTTTTGAAAAAACAAGTAAAGTAGTAAATTTCCTAGATATAACTTTAGACTTAGCTACGGGTATCTACCAACCTTACCATAAACCCAACCAAAACTTACATTACATACACTCACAATCTAATCACCCTAAATCTATCCTTAAAAACCTTGCATATAATATATCACTTAGAATTTCTAACCTTTCTTCTAACCAAGATGTATTTGATAAAAATGCGACCTTCTATAACGAAGCTCTAGATAGAAGTGGCCACAAAAATAGATTAGAATATATACCTTCTACTAAAAATACTAAAAACATACAACCTAATATTACCAACAAACACCAAATGAAAAGTACACACCTAAATGCCACCCACACTATACCCCAAAATACCAAATCTTCTAATATAAAGTATAGTAACTCTCAAAAAACTACTCATCATACAACTCTAATAAATGTTAATAATAAAACTCCTAATAAACAAGATAAAACACCTAAATCTACAAATATAACTAAAAATGTGTGTGGTGAGATCATTAACATTAATCCTCCTAGTAAACATCACGATACAACTTATAAAAATAATAAACAACATAGAAACCGTAATAGACGGGTTACTTGGTATAATGCTCCATTTAATTTACAAATTAAGGATAATATTGCTAAAAAATTTTTTTATATCCTAGAGAAAAACTTCCCGCCAAACCACAAATACCATCAAATCTTAAATAGGTCTACAGTTAAATTCTCATACTCAACAACAAATAACATAAAACAAAATATAAGTGCCTATAATGCATATAAATGTAAGAAAACCATAAGTATACCACCAATATATCAAACTAACCATAATATCTCCTCAAATACAGAATTAACGAAAGGTTGTAACTGTAGAAACAAA
>OZ024742.1:209856212-209868712 GCA_964016885.1 Eledone cirrhosa | reverse complement strand
CCAAGCTTGGAAATGTGTGTAACGTAGGAATGTCACAGACAAATGCAATATTAGTGGCCTCTTCAAAACATGCAGTGTAAAAAACTCTTTGATTATTAAGAAAACATTTCGCCTTCCAGACCACAATATAGATGCCTCCAAGCACCAAGTTCTGACTCATCTTAGATTATGTCATCAAGCAGTGAACTCATAGACAAGATATTCTGGTCACTAGGAACATGCTTGGAGCAGAATGCTGAACCGATCACAAAGACACGTGGTATGAAAGTGATTCAGTTCTCTGGCTTGTTGTAAACAATTCCTGTCTCCCAGGCATATAAGAGCAATCAAAATATGACTTAGCAGAGATTCAGTTTGATACATCTATATTGGAACCTAAAAGTTATTAACAAGTCATTCTCGATTGCGACTGACGGTCGCAATACTACTTCACTGATGATGCCAACATGAGGTTGAAACAGATTAGTTAGTTCTCGTATATAGGAATAAGATTATTAAATTACTATTGTTGTTATTTTTTTACCTGCATATTATAATCTACTTCGGCATTTTAATGCTCTCTGTATTAAATTTGTAAATACATATTTATACCTACTGTTTACAACACGCAGAAAGTAGAACTCCACTCAATATACTTAACCTGGTAGAATGCATGGAACTCAAGCTGTTCAAAGTAAGAGGCGTGTTAAGAACGCGGCAACAAACGCTCCAGTTTTACGGTCATAAAAGAAAACAGAACAGTAAACTACTCTCTTGGAATTTTGTAAATAATTTTCGAACATATTTTGGTTTTGGTTTTCTTGTTTTTGTGGTTTATGCTTATACTTCTTTTTAATGATATTGTTGTTGTTATTGTTATTCTAACCAGTGTTATTGAAGTTGATACGAGAATTATTGTTGGTATTGTTGTTTTTTGTGGTTGATATTCTTATTCTTCTTATCCTTCTTTTCCGCCTCATTTTCTTCCTCCCCAGCATCATAATAATTATCCTAGTTATTCGCCTTTCCAACCTTTTCCTTGCCTCCTCATTCTCACAGACATTCCTCAACCATACATTCTTTTCTTCCCCAAACCAAATAACTGTCCCCAATCATCTGCTCCTCCTCCTCCTCCTCCTGTACATTCTTCTTCTTCTTCTTCTTCTTCTTCTTCTTCTTTGTTTCTTAATACCAACCCTTTCCTGTATTACATGTAATCTACGCAGGTAAGTTTAAAATTTGTGTGTGTGTATGTATGTATGTATGTATGTATGTATGTATGTATGTATGTATGTATGTATGTATGTATGTATGTATGTATGCATTGAGCAAGGCATTTGTTACCGTAAATCGGTAGACTTTGTGAGTTATTTTGGAGAGATTGGACTGTCCTGAAAAGCTTGTGAACATTCTGAAACCCTTCCACGATGACATGCAGGCATGGGTAAACATCGGAGATAAACTGTCTGAGCCAATCTCGGTTGAAAATAGTGTCAAGCAAGGTGATATACCTGCACCAACTTTGATTGCTTAGTATTTCGCAATGGTGTTCTTCATGGCCTTCAAGGATTGTAAACACGGTATCAATCTCAGATATCGCACTTCCGGCAAGCTGTTCAACCTCAGGCATCTCACTGCCAACACTAAGGTACTGAGTACCTTGATCAGAGAATTTCTATATGCAGATAATTGGGATTTCTTTGCACACTCCCAGAGTGACATGCAACATCTTATGGATTCTTTTTCCAATGCGTGCAGTGCTTAGGGACTGACAATCAGTCTGAAGAAGACATCATCATGTACCAACCTGCTCCGGATAAAGTTTACAATGAAGTATATGTGTACTGTTAAAAGCTGAAGGTTGCTGACACATTTGTGTATTTGGGGAGTACTCTGAGTGTGACCTACTCTCTGGATACAGAAGTTGGTCTACGTGTTAGCAAAGCAAGTGAGTTATTTGGAAAACTCAGCGACCATCTTTGGTGCAGGCGAGGAATCATAATGAAGACCAACGCGAGAGTGTATGCCGAATGTGTACTGTCAGCTTTGTTTTGTGCGTGTGAGACATGGGTTGCCCACAAACGGCATATCAAAAGTCTGGAACGATTTCACCAGCAGTGTCTCAGAAAGATGCTCGGTATCAAGTGGCAGATGCATGTCAGTGATGTTGAGGTCCTTGAGAGAAGTGAGTGTCGGAGCATAGAAAGTATCATCCACCAAAGACGTTTGCGATGTACCGGACACCTCTGCAGAATGGAGGGTGAGACCGAATCCCGAAACAACTTTTGTATGGCGAGCTATGTAAAGGTAGGATACCACCTAACAAGCCAAAACTCCGATACAAAGATTGTGCAAATGGCTTATTGAACAAAACACAAACTGGTTTGATGGTGGCTGACTGGGAGATACAAGCTCTTGAAAGAGAAACTTGGCGTGGAATGATGAATGATGGGGTCCATAATTTTGAGGAGAGACGCATAGAGCACGAGAAGATCAATCAAACGGGATGTGCATAAGCAATGCCCTCGTGTATCTTTCGAAATGATCAGTGTCTCCATTGAATTGGTGTGCCTTGAATGTGAAAAGATTTGCTTGAGCAAATTTGGTATCAGGAGCCACAGTCGCAGCTATGTTCAGAGAGAATCAGTGAACTATGATCTCCACGGCATTGTGAAGGTTCCCAGGCAACCTGATGCAAGACCTGAGGCCAGGGAGATCCATAGTTGTCGTCAATATGTGAAGGAGTGCAAGTCTCTAGCAGGCTTGAAAAGCCATATCCGAGCGCCACACATCAGAATCTGACAAGCGATTGCAATACTCTTAGCAAAGCTTGCAGCCATCACGTATGTATGTATGTATGTATGTATGTATGTATGTATGTATGTATGTATGTATGTATGTATGTATGTATGTATGTATGTATTATGTATGTATGTATGTATGTATGTATGTATGCATGCATGTATGCATGTATATATATATATATGTTCAAACACAGACGCATATATATATATATATATATATATATATATATACACTAGCTGCAGTACCCGGTAATACCCGGGAAAGGTGGAGTTATTCGCAGATCCCAGAGTGCGCCTGAAAATGCTAGCGACCCTTGGTGCCCATACTGGATTACCAATAGCAACCTTTGCTAGGTGTGTTTATGGCAGATCAAATTTTTGTGTGGAACTATCAATAGTTGTTTAAATCATAAGTCCTTCTTCCACCCAGCTATCTTCAGTCAAAGTGAATAAGCCGAGGAAGTTTAAGCTCGAAGAGTATCGAACTTATTCAACAAACTTATGTATAAGAATAGCAAACTTACTGCCTTAGCGCTCGAGAGGAAACACAGAACAATTGAGGAAGTCATCGCATTTATTGAAGAAATTATAACCGAGTGAACATATTCAGGTACTGTTCAAGCACCCTGCATATCAACGTTTGTAAAGCCATTCAAATGACTGAAGCAATTCAATAAAACCATCCCGTTTCCCTCCCCCTCTAGTAGATATAATCCGAAAAAATCACCATAATAAGTGGGATAAACGATCAGAAGTGTTGGTCTTAAAGAGGGCCTTGTAACGTTCAATATTGCAAAGTGTCAATAATGGGGGAGAAGTTACATCTTAATTCGTGTTAATCTTCCCACAATCCGAAACCTCGAAATATCGACAATATAAGCTCTCCTCTCAAACATGCCGGGAGTACGAATATTCGTCAACATACGATTTGGGTCTTATTCTTCGGACTAACTCATGGTAAGCCAACTTCCAGGTCATTGATCATCACACTTTTTTGTAACTTATCATCGATTCCTGCAGTTGACCTTGATGTGACCTAAGCGTGTGCACGTGTTGAGAATCCATATCAGTGGATGTGATACACAGAGACATCTGTTCAGTCGTCAACCAAAATTAGATTGTCGTCTGCTTTGTCTGAAATTTCTTTATGTATATTTCTAAGTTGTTGCCTCGTTTTGGAGGACTGAGTTGTGGATTATGGAAGGGGAGTATTTGGAGGGAGGGTTTAACACACAGTAGTAGTATCTCCCCTTCCCCCTCTCTCACTGAAAAGTTTTCTCTTTTCTCCTCCATTGTAAAGATGTCCCCAGGGTTTCCATTATTAATTTTTATTAAAATCCAAGTAGCCAGTACTGTTTCTGAATATTAGCTTAACATATGTGTAAAGTTTCACCAGGATCGGATCACTCGTGTAGGCGCCAACTGGTTATTCACAGATACATAGACAGACAGAAATTGCCATGTATATAGTAGATATACGTATATATACATACAAACACACACACACACACACACACACGCATAAGCACACACGTACACACACACACACACACACACACACTCACACACACACATATATGGAGTCGTAGAGCGCCATTGTGACATACGGTGTTTGTTGGTTATTTTACGCCGGGCGGAACCCATCGCTTCTGGATGTGTGAGCAAACCCGATTTCTTCCTCAGATGATGAAAGAATGATAGAGCGAATATGAGAAAGCATAGAGGAAGAATCGACTACAGTACTGTGACCCCGAACGGATGAAAGTAGACCTGAAAGTAGCGGAATTTGAACTACGACCGCAAATAGCTGGAACAAATACAGCGAAGCATTCTATCCAATATTCTAATAAATCTGCCCCCCCCACACATATATATATATGTATATGTATATATATATATATATGTATATATGTGTGTATGTGAGTGTGTATCCTCTATATATGCTCGTATATCTATCTACATAATCATATGTATGAGTATATATATAGTAATAAGAATATTTATATTTATATATGTTTGATACAACTATAAATATGGAGGGTAGTACTAAGTAGTAGCCGGTTGCTTGTGCTTTTCACTTATACTTCTTACACTTTCAACCAGTGCTGCCTGTAATTGTGTTCTCTCAAGCAGAACATCTTTTTAACTCCGGACTCTCCACGTGACACTAACAACAATTATGTACCCTAAATGTTCTAAATGACTAGGATTTTAGTAACATGTTTCAACATTTCCTATGCTCCGATGATTCAAGACTTCCATCTGGAAGAAACAATTGTCAGCAAATAAATGTTCTAAACTAAAATTTGATCGTTTTAACACATTGAGTATATATATATATTTACTCAATGTGTTAAAACGATCATATATATATATATATATATATATATATATATATATATATATATATATATACACACACATACACAAACATACATACATGTATATATACAGACATGCATATATACATACATTCATACATACATATCAGTATTTTGGTCGTACACGAAATAATATTGAACAAATAAAAACACAGTTATGATGAAACGGGATTAGTATTGTATGGTTATATACATTCTATAATGTAACATATATGGTGGTTAGCATTCAAACATAATTAATTGACTATCAACATACAAAATATGTGATTGTAGACCTGCAGATGTAGGCTCATTTTTTCTTCATTTTTATAAAACCAGACATGGTTGAAATTCTCCATAAAATATTTTAAAATATTAGTTAACATTAGGAGACGTCGTAGTATAAAAACCAAACCAAACACTAATATCTTATTAATCAGCATTAATAAGCCATTAGCTTAATTAATCCATGTGCTGAAGAAATACAAATAAAATTTCCAGCTTGCAATTATCAAAAAATCAATATTAAAAAATTGTTTAGTATTGGTCGCTTGATCTGTTAGAAATAGCAGTTAAATTACCTTCAAGTAATTGTTTCTACTTTAGGCTAAAGGCCAGCAATTTGAGCAGCAGAAGGGAAAGTTGATTAAATCTACCCCAGTACTTACTGGTGTTTTATTTTATCGACCCCGTAAGGATGAAAGGCAAAGCTAACCACGGCGGGATTTGAACTCAGAACGTAAAGAGATGAAACTCTCTACCACGACCCTTTACGTTGTGAGTTCAAATTACCCTCAAATAATGTCACGCCATCGTTGAAAGTAAAAGAGCATATTGGATTATGACAGGATACAAACGGCTAGAATATATTATATGAAAGGTCAGCGTAGGCATGGTTGAACTGAAGCTAAAAGCACCATGCTTCTAATCCACAGACGCACCGTCTTCCCACTCTGTCAATCCATCACTACTACAAGGTTTTCTCCTCAATTAATCTAACTAGTTGCATACGACATCCGTTAACGCCCACCCGATACATGTATCTCTCCTAATCTGGCCGTGTATACTGAAACCTCACTTCTAGGTCACAAATTAATTTCTGAGATAGTTTCCCAGTCTTCGATTTTCATCGATTTATCGACTTATAAATTTAGCATTAACGGTGTCTATTTGATCATGTTCAAAATGGCGGCGATATAGCCCGAAAAAATATATATAATTGCTTCTACTTTTGGCACAAGGCCAGAAATTACCCAGCGCATTACTGGTACTTTATTTTATCGACTCCGTAAGGATGAAAGGCAAAGATAACCTGGGCGGGATTTGAACTCAGAATGGCAAGGGCTATAACTCTATGCATCAAAGCATAGTGTCCGACCCTCTACCGGTACTGCCAATATAAATATATATAATGGTACGTGTATTTACCAACTCTGTATATATACAGATATAACTTTATCGTACACTTCGACTGCTAGGAGCACAACGAATCTTTGAAAATCACAGTCTCAACAAAAGTGATCATCTTGGCTAATCTATTTGGTTATGTTTAAGCTAATTATACTTATATATTATATCAAAATTAAACAAATAAAATTATTTTCTATAGCCGTCAGATACATAGTTTAAATAAGTAATACATTCACCAAATATTAGGTAACAACTTTTTAAAATATTTTTATCTTTAAAGCATATTTAAATAATTATTAAGTGTATTAGGATATTTATTAAAACACATGCGTATATCACCATCAGTATATATATTTTATATTAAGATCATTTATTATCTGAGTTATTCTATTTTCTTTATAAAATCATTGATTGTCATTTAATTACAGGATTAAGTTGCAGTTTTATTTACTCTCAAAAGTTTTATTATTTCATATTTACTTCAGTAATTACTTATTATTATATATAGTTTCCCTTTAAGGATTTTCATATATTATTAAACTGCATAATTCATGTTAAATATAATTTAGCAAGCTATTCGGACAGAACAAAATTATTTACGAAGAATGTAAACAAAGGAAGATAACTCGTTCATCATATGTGAACATTTAAAACATTCAAGTACTTTGAAACCAAAAGATATTTCAAACCACAAATCAAGAAATTTCTTGTTAAACAATGACCTTTCTAAATCCAAACAAAGGATACTGAGACTCATAATGAGATTAATTTACTAGATAAAAACGACAAAAAGTTATATATCTAATTTAAAAAAAAATTATTAATAGTCAATATTTTTTCGAAATTTGTATAATGCTTGGAAAGTCCTACCAGACTTATGTTGACAGCTGCTAAATAACTCATTCTTCTTATTAATTAAATTGTCATAATTTGTAATTATCAATAAAGTCTCTAGATTGCAAAGATTGCAATATGGTGAAATAGATGCGTTCCGGTAGGAATCAGATTCCTTTAACTTCAAGAAATTGAGTATTTGATATTTTTGTCCTTCAAATACCATATTAATTGTGAGGGTGATGTTGAACATTTTTTATCTGGATTAGAAAAAGAATGTTTATGATTGTAAAAGCGATATTTAAACTTAGATGAAGTGGCACCAATGTAGTTATATGTATTATTATTACTTGTCTTAATGGTACATTTATACACTAGATTCTTGTCAAGGCAGTTATTTTGTAAGGGACATTCAGATTTCCTTCTACAGTTACAATTATGTTATTTCCATAACCTATACTATTCGTATTATTACTATTATTTAGAGATGTTCTACTATTATTCGTATTTACACTATTATTCGCATTTACACTATTATTATTGTTATTCCAATTAACCAAAATATTATTATTATTACTATTATTATTGTTATTATGGCGGTGGATTGGCAGTATCGGTAGAGAGCCGGACACCATGCTTTGACGCATAGAGTTACGGCCCTTTCCATTCTGAGTTCAAACCCCGCCAAGGTCAACTTTGCCTTTCATCCTTACGGGGTCGATAAAATAAAATACCAGTAATGTACTGGGTATTTGCTGGCCTTGTGCCAAAAGTAGAAACAATTATTATTGTTATTATCGCTAATTATATGTTGGTTCAAATTAAGATTTTTACTATTTATTTTTGCTATATTTTGAGCAATATTCATAGTTGTTGAATAAGAGAATTTAACTGAGTGTCTATTGAAGATAGAGTAATACTTATGTGATCTAGGGAAACATTTATCCAAGGCTTCAAAAAATAAATGTGCTAAAGGTGTTTTAATAGTTAAAGATGCTGGCGGAGCATACCAAATTATAGATCTAGTCCTTATTTTTTTCCCCGATTTATTCCTCAAGTTGTTGTTTTTACAGTCATTTCTATTATTATTATTATGAATACTGCGATTATAATTAATATTATTTTTTTCCACATACTCAATATTATTTTTATATCCTGCTTTATGTAACGCTTAATTATAATATACAGCTTTACTATTAAATATGGATCTATAAGCAGATAGTCTGGATATTCGTTGTTGGACACTGGTGACTATTGCATTCTTAACACTTTTAGGATGATTAGAATAAAAACTAACATAATTTAAGTTTTCATTGAGTTTATGGAAGGGGTAATAGAGGCCTGAGTTCAAATTAAGAGTTACATCTAAAAAATTAACTTTGTTATTGTTATTTTCTACTTCTAATTTCAGGTAATAATTTTAAAAGAATTCTATAATTACTTTCTTTACTCTATTTAATTCACTATTATTATGTTTAACCACAGTAAATAATGTCGTCTCTATATAAACCACCGGTAATCTCCGGCAGTTTTCTATTTATCATATTAAGGATGAAAATTCTCACAAGATCGGTAACTTGCGCCGAATCAGACGAGCCCATAGTAATATCAAAGTTCTTCTGCCTATCAGATCTAGTCCAAAAATCATTATTAAATTCTATAAATGTTCGCCTAGCTGTTAAAATGATATTTATCTCATCACTAGATAGATCCATGTGTTTATATGAATATGAAAGCGCCTTATTTAGTAGGTTAGGAGTTATTGAGGAGTAATAACTTCTATGTCCATTTGAATGAATTTATGATTTTTCTTATTTTCGATATTATTGAACCAATCTATGACTTCACTAGTACCCTTCCATAGGTTTAGCCTTGATCTCAATTTTAACATTGGCAAAATCCTATCTATTATGTTTTTCTAATTATTCCAAGATCGGATTTTGAAGGAGCAATAAGTCTAACAGGCAAGTCCTTTTCAAAACTTCTTTCATGGTCTTTAACATTTATCCGAGGTTGCCTTGGTATGAAAGGTTCGGTCTTCCGCTCTATTCCAAGATTGGTGATAATTTCAAATGTATCATTATTAATATCCAATAAATCCTCACTCGGGGCCTTTCTGTAATTTTTTCTCGATTCTTTTAAAATTAAGTCATTATATATATATTTTTTTTTAATCCCATAAAGGTTGCTTGTTTTGTCTGATTTCACTAATATTTTATTTACTTTTTTTATGCCATTAATTTTTGCCCTAAGACCTCTAAGGTATTCTTAGCCTCTATATGGTTTTTATTTTTATTTTATATTCCTTAATAATTTCGTTTTCGAAATTTGCTAAGAGTTTGTTGTAAAGAGGATTTTTCCTAGATTAAAAAAATATTCTCGAGATTATGGTTGGTGTTTTTTCTATTTGTTTCATCTTTCTTTTCAAAATGGAAAGCACGCCACCGCAGTCTTCTTATGAAGGAGTTGGTTTGCCCAATAAGTTTTTTCATGTATTCTTCATTAGATGGTAAAGGATTATTATACTATGATCATTTCAATGACCGTGTTCAGTATGAATCCGGTGACATCATCAGGTATTCAAAATATAACAAAGGAATATAACAGATAAAATCCATGGGGCTGAAAATCAGAGACAAGAGGATGACCGACTATTTAGCAGCTTCTACCTCTGTCGGCCGCCCTTAAGTGTTGATTATTAGTCTACTTATGACCATCTGGTGAGGGGCGCAAGCTTATAATGTGCTACTACCCCCCTGTCAAAGAGAAATGTCAGCGTTGAGGTCATGGCGCAATCAGACTGATGATACGTGCTAGAAATTGCCGCGAAAACTGATTTTTCCAAAGAACATATATCTTCAACAAAGACATATATAGTGAACGTCTGTATGGTATAATGTATGGACAGAAATGTCGGTTAACAATTAGAAACGTTAAACTTATGTTTAGAGTTATAGGATGAAATTAGAAAAATAAGGTTTAAGGTTTGGGTTGTGAGATTTAGTTAAAGAATTTACAGAAGGAGGCTTTTATGAAAACGTTTAAGTGTATTATAGATAGTCGCGATAAATTTTCAGGGTAGGATATAGAGTAAAGATTAAGCCCTTGCTTAGCGGTAAATAAACAGCGACGACTGCACACCCCCGGCCAGCCCTCCCTAACCACGTGCCAGCCGTTCCGAGTAATATCGTCTAGCGAAAGAAATAGAAATTAATTTTTCCGAGCACTCCAGGAATGTAACTGTCTTATGCGTCGGGTGCGTTAGCGGGAAGTCCGCCACAAAGTATATAACTATATTTGAGGACACGTGTTTCATCGGAGGGATTTTCAACCCGTGTATGGATGAGGTGAGACCGGAAGTATATATGAGCTGACTGGATTCTGCACACCAGTTGTCGGTAGTTTGATGACAAGGGAGAAAATCAAATTAGACTGTTTTCAGGGGACAACTAAACTTTGCGTTAGTTCACTCCGGGTTAAACATCTGGTTATCCTGGGTAATTCCAGTTACGTAACAGAAACCTCACAGCGTGGGGGAAGTGATTAAAAAAAATCAGCTCTCGTGTTAAGGTAACTACTGTTACGTAACTTCTGCAAGATATTCACTCTTTCATCACTACACAACTTACAGAACATTGCTTCATTTCCGTATGGCCTGGATTAGGTTAGAACATTCCATTGACTGGAGAAAGTCACGTCTACATATACATATATAAAGCTTTTCAAGAGTCTTCACGCTCTTTTTTAGGCTGTATAGCATCTTCGCGTTTGAGCACACCACTCTTAAAGACGGAAAAAGAAATTTCCATCGGCCGCTACGAGGAATCGAAACTCATATCTTCTAGATACCGCCCTGGCGCTTTGAACCATTAAAAACATATATATGAACACACACACACGCACGCGCACACACACACACACACACACACACACACACACACACACACACACACACACACACACACACACACACACACACACACACACACACACACACACACACACACACACACACACACACACACACACACACACACACACACACACACACACACACACACACACACACACACACACACACACACACACACACACACACACACACACACACACATATATATATATATACATACAATTGTGTGTATGCGTGTGTGTAGGTGAATGTGTGTTCATGTGTATCACGTTTCATACGCAAACGTGTCTGTTGTGTAATTGCTTACATGCAACCAGTAAATTTTGAATCTGCTCACAATGGAACACCATAAGGTGTGAATTCATCACGTTACATTCCATTCTCTTCCACTGAATGATTTGTGAGGAGTTCATTTTTTTTATCTCCTTATCACATTATTATCTAGTCCCTTTTATATGGCAATTTACTAAACCTTTTCTATCTGGTAGTTTTGTTATATACGTTGTTGTTCTCTTATTTTTTAATTGTTTTATTTTTAGTGTTTGCATCATTTCTCGTTAAGTCTGTTATTATCACCTGACACAATTATTAAGTTACTTGAGCTGAGCTTGTCTGATGGTGAACGATAAGTGAAATATCTTAGCATATTTCCATTATTTGTTTAATTCCTTGTTGAAAGAAACGTTCCACAGGTAAAATATATATAGTGAGACAAAAGGTGTGTGAGAAAGAGAACGAGGAAATGATCACGTGGTTGTGGAAGAATATGAGCAAGTATGCATGAGTGTGTATATGTCTATTAGAGAAATACAATATAACAATTTATATATATATATATATACATATATATATGTGTGTGTGTGTCCCGGGTTCAATCGGGGGTAACCACAGTAAGTAAGGTACTCAATACATGTGCTTTGCTGATGATTGCCTTCGAATGAAACAGCTCTTGCCCTGTAGAAGCCATTTCTATATTATATATATATATATATATATATAGAACTCTGTTCCCACACACTTCTCACCTGAGGTAGGGCTTATGCCGGAAACGTCGTCCCCCACCTACACCCCACTCTCCTGAGCGTGAAATTAATAAACATTTATTGTACTGCCTCTCTGTTTTGTCCCTGTTCAAATTTTTCCATTATATATATATATATATATATATATATATATATATATATAATGAATAAAAATAAC
>OZ024742.1:209816212-209848712 GCA_964016885.1 Eledone cirrhosa | reverse complement strand
ATAAATAACATCAAAATAAATAAAGGGCGGTGGATTGGCAGTATCGGTAGAGGGGTCGACTCCATGCTTTCCAGCATAGTTACGTCCCTTTACGATCTGAGTTCAAATCCAGCCGAGGTTGACTTTGCCTTTCATCCTTACGGGGTCGATAAAATAAAGTACCAGTAATGCACTGGGTAATTGCTGGCCTTGTGTCTAAAGTAGAAACAATTAAAATAAATACTTATGTTATTTTTAATACAGTTCCTTTTAAGAAGGTAAGGTTGTTTTAGTCAAACCAAATACAGGTTTAAAACGTTATTGTTGTTTATTGCCAGGTGTACTCTGATTGAGAAGACCTTTGTTCAAAAGTGTACCAGCCGTGACCAAGCATCTCATATTTTTCTATATAAGGGATTACATTGCACAATGGATCCTCTTTTTGGTTTTTAAAGGTGGAAGTGTGTTTTTGAAAGAAATTGACGGCTACTGGCTGAACCATCGCATAGTAAATTCCATGAGAGAGTTTGTGGAATTGAAAGAAGCCTCTAGCGTGTCTGTCTCACGACACAATTTCAATTCTAAATGGTGCCCTTTTACTCCGTGGATGTTTGACAAATGAATAAATATGACACATACTTTCATTCCACATCTTTATGCGATTCTTCGTTTACTAAATATAAAAACACTTAAATGTCATATTTTTGTGTGAATTCTCTCTCTCTCTCTCTCTCTCTCTATTATATATATATATATATATATATATATATATATATATATATATATATATATATATATATATATATATATTTTAAGGTTTGTTGGTTCACCACTGGATAGAACTGGTCATTCCGTATGGTCAATCCTGGTATAATATTGTGAAGAGTACTCAACGCAGTGCAGTTCACCCATCTTCGTTTGTGTAGTTAGTGGTGCGAATACGGAGTTAATTATAAATGAAATAACAGGAGGCTGGACTTGAAAGGTTTATTATACTATGATCATTTCAATGACCGGGTTCCATATGAATCCGGTGATATCATCAGGTATTGGAATATAACAAAGGAATATGTAAAAAGCCATGGGTCCGAAAAACCATGGGTCCGGGAAACCAGAGACAGAGAGGGCGGCTGACCAACTAGCTTCACAGCCAGCCGCCCTCAAAGTGTTGGCAACCGAAAACTACCAGTGAATATCTGGTAAGGGGGCGCAGGCCTATCATGTACTACCACCACTCCGTCAAAGAAGAAGGGGAAGAAAGAAAGAAAGAAAGAAAGGGAGAAAGAAGTGTAGTGTAAGGGTCAAACTACATTCATGTTAGAAAATGCCGCGAAAAAAATGCTACCCAAAGAATCTATAGTGGGTGTCTGTATGGTCTAATGTGTGAACCGAAGATTGGAATGCTAAACTTATGTTGCGAGTTATAGGATGAAATAAATTAAATTAAAAGTATTATATTGCAAAATGGTAAATTGAAAAATAGAGGTAGCGAGATTTATTTATTTAACGAACTTACGGAGAGAGTCTTATATGAAAAGATTTTTTTTTATTTAACTTGATAAGATATTAGGATGGGATATAGAGTAAAGATTTCAATTGGGAGTCCCAGCCAGCACACCCACCACCATGAGTCAGCCAGTCTCGAGTGGTATCGTCCAGCGAAAGAAATGGAAATTAATTTTTCCGAGTACTCTAGGAACGTAGCTAACTTTGGCCCCGGGATCGCTAGCGGGAACCCCCACAATTTCGACAGGCCATCGTCTATACCACGAATACTATTAAATCACACATTAGGAGTTTATTTACGTGTCAATAGAGGCATGATACAGCTAATAGTTGTGCCCAAATCTGGAGTTTGTAGGTACAGGTATAATTAGGCGGCCAAAACACGCAGCGCGGTGGGACTGGGGCAGAGCAAGCCACTCCGAGTAATTTCATTTACCGAAAGAGGAGAAATTTATTTTTCCGAGCACGCAAGGAAGGCTGAACTTTCCGAGTGCCCAGCGCGCAACCGTGAAAAAGCCACCACACAGTCAAACAATGAAAAGTGCAAATAGATCAAAATTATTTTAAATTATTTTAAAGTCCCAGTTAGTCCGGGTTATAGGTAGTGTGGTTCTTAGGTGGGTAGGGTGCTATGAAGGTGCATAATGACCTGAGTAAGGAAAAAGTTATAAAAAAATACCAATACATTGATAAAAATACATTAATAAAATAATAGAAAATAATAAAATAATAAAATATACATTAATGAGATAGTAAAAAAATAAAGGTAAATAAGAGTCAATATAGATCAAGTTGTAGTAAGATAATTGTTTCTACTTTAGGCACAAGGCCAGCAATTACCCAGTACATTACTCGTACTAAGTTGTACATATAGATACAGATATAGAGGATGGAGGAGATGGAATGGTAACAGATTGTACCTAGTGTAAAGTATTCATGGTATAGACGATGGCCTGTCGAAATTGTGGGGGTTCCCGCTAGCGATCCCAGGGCCTAAGTTAGCTTCGTTCCTAGAGTACTCGAAAAAATTAATTTCCATTTCTTTCGCTGGATGATACCACTCGAGACTGGCTGACTCATGGTGGCGGGTGTGCTGGCTGGGACTCCCAATCGAAATCTTTACTCTATATCCCATCCTAATATCTTATCGAGTTAAATAAAAAAAAATCTTTTCATATAAGACTCTCTCCGTAAGTTCGTTAAATAAATAAATCTCGCTACCTCTATTTTTCAATTTACCATTTTGCAATATAATACTTTTAATTTAATTTATTTCATCCTATAACTCGCAACATAAGTTTAGCGTTCCAATCTTCGGTTCACACATTAGACCATACAGACACCCACTATAGATTCTTTGGGTAGCATTTTTTTCGCAGCATTTTCTAACATGAATGTAGTTTGACCCTTACACTACACCTCTTCTCCCTTTCTTTCTTTCTTCCCCTTCTTCTTTGACGGAGTGGTGGTAGTACATGATAGGCCTGCGCCCCCTTACCAGATATTCACTGGTAGTTTTCGGTTGCCAACACTTTGAGGGCGGCTGGCTGTGAAGCTAGTTGGTCAGCCGCCCTCTCTGTCTCTGGTTTCTCGGACCCATGGTTTTTCGGACCCATGGCTTTTTACATATTCCTTTGTTATATTCCAATACCTGATGATATCACTGGATTCATATGGAACCCGGTCATTGAAATGATCATAGTATAATAAACCTTTCAAGGATTTACACCAGTCCAGCCTCCTGTTATTTCATTTATATATATATATATATATATATATATATAGAAGTGGATGGATACTTCAACAGGTACAATTTACTTGTAGAAATATTCAAGTTGTTTATAATACATGTGGTTCAATGGCACTAATTCGAGATACCAGAACAATATAAAAGTAGCGAAACAAACGGTTATTAAACAATTTTCTAAATAAATTAAAAAATGATTAAATAATCACCTGTTCAGATGCTGTTACCGACGGTTTCATCATTCCAAAAGATTGGAAATCCAACGAATTTCCAATGGAAAGAAATGAATCTTCAGACAGCCCTATTTCCACGCTATAAGGTATAGCAAGTAAATATTATGCTCCCTGCCCAACGCATGCGGTCAAGCCGTTAAAGTGACACACACGCAAATCAGGTCGCTGATAAAAGCTGGATATTATAAACATGTCGAATTGCCACTAAAATTAGCGGCATTATTCAACGTTTTGTTCTCTACGTAAGGAGAATAAATTATAGAAGTGGATGGATACTTCAACAGGTACAATGTACTTGTAGAAATATTCAAGTTGTTTATAATACATGTGGTTCAATGGCACTAATTCGAGATACCAGAACAATATAAAAGTAGCGAAACAAACGGTTATTAAACAATTTTCTAAATAAATTAAAAAATGATTAAATAATCACCTGTTCAGATGCTGTTACCGACGGTTTCATCATTCCAAAAGATTGGAAATCCAACGAATTTCCAATGGAAAGAAATGAATCTTCAGACAGCCCTATTTCCACGCTATAAGGTATAGCAAGTAAATATTATGCTCCCTGCCCAACGCATGCGGTCAAGCCGTTAAAGTGACACACACGCAAATCAGGTCGCTGATAAAAGCTGGATATTATAAACATGTCGAATTGCCACTAAAATTAGCGGCATTATTCAACGTTTTGTTCTCTACGTAAGGAGAATAAATTATAGAAGTGGATGGATACTTCAACAGGTACAATGTACTTGTAGAAATATTCAAGTTGTTTATAATACATGTGGTTCAATGGCACTAGGGCTGTCTGAAGATTCATTTCTTTCCATTGGAAATTCGTTGGATTTCCAATCTTTTGGAATGATGAAACCGTCGGTAACAGCATCTGAACAGGTGATTATTTAATCATTTTTTAATTTATTTAGAAAATTGTTTAATAACCGTTTGTTTCGCTACTTTTATATTGTTCTGGTATCTCGAATTAGTGCCATTGAACCACATGTATTATAAACAACTTGAATATTTCTACAAGTACATTGTACCTGTTGAAGTATCCATCCACTTCTATAATTTATTCTCCTTACGTAGAGAACAAAACGTTGAATAATGCCGCTAATTTTAGTGGCAATTCGACATGTTTATAATATCCAGCTTTTATCAGCGACCTGATTTGCGTGTGTGTCACTTTAACGGCTTGACCGCATGCGTTGGGCAGGGAGCATAATATTTACTTGCTATACCTTATAGCGTGGAAATAGGGCTGTCTGAAGATTCATTTCTTTCCATTGGAAATTCGTTGGATTTCCAATCTTTTGGAATGATGAAACCGTCGGTAACAGCATCTGAACAGGTGATTATTTAATCATTTTTTAATTTATTTAGAAAATTGTTTAATAACCGTTTGTTTCGCTACTTTTATATTGTTCTGGTATCTCGAATTAGTGCCATTGAACCACATGTATTATAAACAACTTGAATATTTCTACAAGTACATTGTACCTGTTGAAGTATCCATCCACTTCTATAATTTATTCTCCTTACGTAGAGAACAAAACGTTGAATAATGCCACTAATTTTAGTGGCAATTCGACATGTTTATAATATCCAGCTTTTATCAGCGACCTGATTTGCGTGTGTGTCACTTTAACGGCTTGACCGCATGCGTTGGGCAGGGAGCATAATATTTACTTGCTATACCTTATAGCGTGGAAATAGGGCTGTCTGAAGATTCATTTCTTTCCATTGGAAATTCGTTGGATTTCCAATCTTTTGGAATGATGAAACCGTCGGTAACAGCATCTGAACAGGTGATTATTTAATCATTTTTTAATTTATTTAGAAAATTGTTTAATAACCGTTTGTTTCGCTACTTTTATATTGTTCTGGTATCTCGAATTAGTGCCATTGAACCACATGTATTATAAACAACTTGAATATTTCTACAAGTACATTGTACCTGTTGAAGTATCCATCCACTTCTATAATTTATTCTCCTTACGTAGAGAACAAAACGTTGAATAATGCCGCTAATTTTAGTGGCAATTCGACATGTTTATAATATCCAGCTTTTATCAGCGACCTGATTTGCGTGTGTGTCACTTTAACGGCTTGACCGCATGCGTTGGGCAGGGAGCATAATATTTACTTGCTATACCTTATAGCGTGGAAATAGGGCTGTCTGAAGATTCATTTCTTTCCATTGGAAATTCGTTGGATTTCCAATCTTTTGGAATGATGAAACCGTCGGTAACAGCATCTGAACAGGTGATTATTTAATCATTTTTTAATTTATTTAGAAAATTGTTTAATAACCGTTTGTTTCGCTACTTTTATATATATATATATATATATAGATCTCTCTTAGTTTTATCAACTGAGTAGAATATGCTTCACCATAGCGGCTGAAACACGTTCCTTGCTTTCAATAGTTTGCTTTAACAACTGCTCCAATCCGGTGTGTCTGTATCGTTCAAAACTTTGATGAACTGATCTTTGGGAATTTATCTGTTTTGCTTGTTGTTTATACGTTAACAAAACAATCCCACCACACATAAAGAGAGTTTTTATCTACTAGTTCACTGGATAGCCCTCTTTTCAAGTTTCTACATTTGCACATTAACTAACTAATTATTTTTTCAAGAATTTAATACACGGAGGAATGAATTAATCAAAAATAAATCCGAACTCTATTTTAATTTAATGAAGTAAATGTATTTAAACCAGTAATTTATTTTCAAATAGCGCTTTTAAAATCATTATACATTATTATATTGTTTTACAATGTTATGTGTACGTGTGTACATGGAACGCAACACACCTGTGTAGACATAGGGGAAAACAACCCGACACATTATGTGCTAGATATATTTTCCCCAATTCAATTACGATAGTGTCTGAAACATGTATCAAATTTTCAGGTACCATTTGAATACATAAAACGCCTTTCAGAATCACTGATTGCCTTCTAAATTAAGTTTGTTACATTACAACTCTTAATTGAGTTACTAATTAAGTTTCTATTCTAATAATTAGAATACTGCTGGAAGTAAGCTCCATTGCTAAACTGCTTAAATGAGTATTGAACTATAATATTTTGCTTTTCATTCGGCCAAAGTCAACTTGATTTATAAACAATATGATTTATACAATAAGTAAAATTCCCTTTTGTTATGGAAATTTTATTATTTTTTCTTTAGATGTCTTCAGCCATTAGTCTGAGACCCTTCTGGGGCATCGCTTTGAATTGGTCAAACCAAATTCCACACACAAGGCTAAAGTAGAGACTATAGTAGAACATACTTGCCCAAGATGTTGCACAGCGGGACAGAACCCAGAAACATGTGGTTGTGAAGCGAACACCTTAACTCAACCTAGCTATGCCTGCACCTATTCAAAAATAAGAGGAGGAGTGAATTATTAATTTAGAATATCAGGTTGTGTGTTTCTTACAATTGCCTTATCAAGAAGCCAAATAAGTGAAATGAAGTGACTGAAAAGGTAGACTACAGACATGTCAACGCATCTGAATCCGACGGGGAGATCTCCCACCCACTTTGGGGTGGGTGAGAGATGTTTCTTTTGTGAAAATGGGTATAACTTTCATTATGTAAAATCTCCCCATTTTGCCTCATTCTTTTGAGGCAATTTCTTTTCTTGGTAGTCCCCGTTTGGGTTTTTAGAGGTTGGCAGGTCTAAGTCTATATTCTGGACTATATTCTTTGGACTATTTAGTTACCTGTCTTTACTCTCTCCTTTGATTATGAATCTAGATCCTATATAAAGGTTCTGATCTAAATATTTTCTCTTGTTTAAAATGCAAAATTTTTCAAGTCGATGTTTGGATAAATAATGTTTAGATAAATTTTATTAATATATAACTGCAAACTTTCTCATATTTAGTTAAGATTTTGATATTTTTGTGGCTCTATTATTTAAGGTGGACTGGCAGTATCGGTAGAGGGTCGGACGCCATGCTTTGACGCATAGAGTTACGGCCCTTGCCATTCTGAGTTCAAATCCCGCCGAGGTTAACTTTGCCTTTCATCCTTACGGGGTCGATAAAATAAAGTACTAGTAATGCACTGCGTAATTGCTGGCCTTGTGCCAAAAGTAGAAACAATTATTTTAAAAAAACCTAGTTCCCGACTTCCATAAATTACGAAATATTGTTATCAGCATATATATGCTAAATATTAGACGTAATATGAAACACCAAGAGTAATAAACCAAATATTCAGTTAAATATTGAAATTTCTCGTAATGCCCAACAAAATGGCGAAAATTATTGATAATTATTCCTGTTGATACAAATGTTTACATAGGAATACAAACCAACACGCGAGGAAGCTGCTAATTGGTTGCTCGGCCTATTAAACAAAATAGCAATTTTCCCTAAAAACATAGCATATTGTCTGACACAAGAGCCGGATAGATTAAATGATGGAATCCTACATACCCCTTAAAAGGGGATTATCATGGCTGAAAGGCCTTTGATTATGCGTCTATTTGATTAGGGTTAATTTGAGACTAAACAACACCATGAATTAAATGTAATACACATATGCTTCCTGGATTGTTTGAATCTTAGCTGAAAGATCTTTTTTAAAATTGGCGCTACTATTCCTTTAGTGAAAGTATAAACAATACTCTAGATCTCAATATACGATGGGATCTCGGAACAATGATTTTATCCAAAACACATATTGTCCTCACATTTAACGTATTCAGGTAACAATTTAGAAAAATAACACAACAGAATGATAATATTGCTAGATGATTGTTTTGATTTTGAATGCATCCAATGCCAAGAGAAGACTGCCATGGCTGAATGATAAAAATGTTCGGTTTGAAATCATAAGGTCTCTGATTCGATCCTGATATATGCTACTTAGGCTCGGGTAAACCCAGATCATGCGAATAAAATTATATAGTTGGAAGTTGCATGGATCGTTTGTTTATGTAGTTAAAATATCTAGTCTTGTTACATAGTGTATCACGCTTATTCAACTTGGGAATTACATTAAACGTGTCTGTAAAATACACACTCACGCTAATTTACGAGTCACATATTTAATTGATTGAACAATCAAACGCTCACCATCGAAACTGACGGACGATCCATCATTCAATGTTTATTCTACTCCCTATTCAGGTTCCTATCTACCACCGAAGATATACCATATTCTGAAAGAATCGTAATGTTCACTACATATTTATAGAACTCCTCTGTACTGCTATATATGGAGAACTCTCTATAGAAAAGGCTTTTTTGTCCTAAATATAAAAAAATGTGTCCGATTTTCATCCATATTGCACACTTTTAGCACGTGAAAGCATTTAGAATGCGGATATTCCGGTGAGGTTGATTTTGAACACACGAGATATCATTAAAACTGGCCAAAACAAAGCAGATACATAGAATGTATTTCATTAAATATATCGATATAGTGTAAAAGACATTGTAGTTCACAAGCAGATAAAAAGCGACACTTGGAAGGAATAGATAAAACTGTTGTTGATTTTTCCTTACATTTCGCTTCCTTGTTTAACACCTTTTTCCCAATCTAATGCACAATAATACAGTGAAGGTGTTTGTCATTTAGTTTCTTGAATTTCTCATCTCACTTTCTCTCTTTCACATTGTGTTTGGCTGTTTGACCATATGTCTGTCAGTCTTCTTCTATGCATCTTGCGCTATCTGCTTTTGTCAGTCTACTTTCCACTTCCAACAAACTCTGTTTGCTGTCACACGCATGTGTTAACGGGAAAATTGCATTTAAGATAAACTCAACGAAATTGAGTAGCTGGCATGCAGTGATGATAGTGGTGGTGAGACAGTGGGAGCGAAAAGATGTTAATAAAGAAAGAAACAAAGAAATACGAGAAAATAAACGTTCAAAGCTTAGCACCAAAACCAAACGTAGGATAGGTCACAATGTTTTCTTTTTCTTTGGCTACTAAAAGCCGTCATTGGCTTCGCGAAACTTCAGAATGAAATCTAATTTATTCGTTGCTACGTGCAGAAATATTTCACACAAACTGAAAAAAAGTAAAGCTGCTAACATTGTGAAAGTGTGTGCATGTGTGTGTATATATATATATATATATTTGCGTGTGTGTGTGAATGTGTGTATGTATGTGTGTGTGTATCTGTGCGTGTGTATGTATATGTTTTGGGAAAACATGCACATGTAGCTATGCAAATGAATACATTTATGCATGTTGGCAGGTATATGTGTGTGAATGTACATCAGCATGTGTGTATGTTTCCGAGTAGTAAATTACCATATGCTTGCTCATCACATCTACTTGTCTTTAAATACACAGCATATATAATATATATATATATATATATATATATATATATATATATATATATATATATATATATATATATATATATATATGAAAGGCGTAAAATAAGAAAATTTTAAAAATTAAAAATTAACTTACTTACTAAAATTTTCACTCCAACTAATTAGTTTCTGTAATGGGATAAAGATAGTTACGCAATGTAACCGTCGAGAATTCATTACGTCATCAGGGAGTCTATTCTCAGCTAAGTCTCCAGGCAATGCGCGGACACTAGGGACTCATATAAAAATAATAATTCGGTGGAAGTAAGTTAATTTTTAATTTTTAAAATTTTCTTATTTTACGCCTTTCATATAATTGTTCTGCATCCTCCTGCATTGAACCACCTAGGTACTATGACATAACTTATGTATTTGCTAGCATTAGTGTACATCTGTACGCATATGTTGGTAAATATACTAATTCTCTCTCTCTCTCTCTCTCTCTCTCTCTCTCTCTCTCTATATATATATATATAATATATATATATATATATATATATATATATATATATATATATACAATTAAGTTAAAAATGTACATCTACATATGCATACTGAAATACTAGTGTGCATATGAATACACACACGTATACATATGTAGGTGTAACAAGTCTTTCACTGGTTGCTTTACTGTGAGCAACCCAGCTATTCTGTATGTAAACACACAGACAAACCGGTTTTTAGAGTCATACTGGTTTTCGAGGGAACACCTTCCCTCTATTCTCCAGAAAGCCAGACAAGGAATATTGAACTAGTTTCGTTGTTGTTACAACTCATCAGCAATATTTACCTATCTACCGGCCCTTCTGGAGAATTGTAAAAGCACATATCGTTATATGCTTTTTCTATGAAAATTAGTAGTGGGCAGACTAACTTGCATAGAGTGTGAGCACGCACCGGTTCAGCGGAGACGATAAAAACAAATAACGAAACGAAATTAAATTTCGTTTCGTTTGTAACTCACTTTTGTATGACTGACGCTTAAACAATTAAGTTAAAAATGTACATCTACATATGCATACTGAAATACTAGTGTGCATATGAATACACACACGTATACATATGTAGGTGTAACAAGTCTTTCACTGGTTGCTTTACTGTGAGCAACCCAGCTATTCTGTATGTAAACACACAGACAAACCGGTTTTTAGAGTCATACTGGTTTTCGAGGGAACACCTTCCCTCTATTCTTCAGAAAGCCAGACAAGGAATATTGAACTAGTTTCGTTGTTGTTACAACTCATCAGCAATATTTACCTATCTACCGGCCCTTCTGGAGAATTGTCAGTATGCATATGTAGATGTACATTTTTAACTTAATTGTTTAAGCGTCAGTCATACAAGAGTGAGTTACAAACGAAACGAAATTTAATTTCGTTTCGTTATTTGTTTTTATCGTCTCCGCTGAACCGGTGCGTACTCGCACTCTATGCAAGTTAGTCTGCCCACTACTAATTTTCATAGAAAAAACATATAACGATATGTGCTTTTACAATTCTCCAGAAGGGCCGGTAGATAGGTAAATATTGCTGATGAGTTGTAACAACAACGAAACTAGTTCAATATTCCTTGTCTGGCTTTCTGGAGAATAGAGGGAAGGTGTTCCCTCGAAAACCAGTATGACTCTAAAAACCGGTTTGTCTGTGTGTTTACATACAGAATAGCTGGGTTGCTCACAGTAAAGCAACCAGTGAAAGACTTGTTACACCTACATATGTATACGTGTGTGTATTCATATGCACACTAGTATTTCAGTATGCATATGTAGATGTACATTTTTAACTTAATTGTTTAAGCGTCAGTCATACAAAAGTGAGTTACAAACGAAACGAAATTTAATTTCGTTTCGTTATTTGTTTTTATATATATATATATATTGGTAAAAGAAAAAGAAAATGCTGACAAATTGTTCCCAGTGAAAAATAGTTTAATTAGGAATAAGTAAAAATTAGTAATAAGTATTGGTTAGTATTCAGTTTTGGTATTAAGTTTTTACCGGTTGCGCATTTCTAATGCTTTTCAAAAATAATTTTGAGATAGAGCGCCCGTGACGTTTGCTCTAATCTGATCAGTTTTGGAAATTCTACCTGTTTTATGTGAAAAAAGTGGCTCCAGAGGTATTAAAATAAGTTTCGCGCCAATTCGTGTTGCAAAAATTCTTGTGGTCAAAACAATTTTGATTGGTCGGTAGAGGTCACGTGAATGTTAAAAATTGATTTTGCGCCAAATGTAGGTTTGTCGAAGAGTGTCTTTTTTTCGCCTGATTGAGAAGTCACTGAAAAATAAGTCTTTTAAGACAAATATGTGTGTGTATGTGTAGTAAAGAGGTTCTTTGTTGTGATAATGGTCAGTAGGGATGTGTGTATGAATTGCAGTCATGTTGACAGGTCAACAGTTCAGGTACCTATTAAGACAAATATGTGTGTGTGTGTGTGTGGAGGGGGGGTAGCAGAGTAATTCGTGGTAGAGGGATCGGTCAGTAGGAAAGTGTCTGTACGTGTGTGGGTGATATTTTAACATGTTGAAAGCTATTTTTCAGCTCTTGTCTTATACGGAGAAGTGTGTGTGTGTGTATGTGTGTGTGTATGTCTCTTTGTATGTTAGTGTACGCGTGTGTATGTGTGTGTGTATATATATGTGTGTGTGTGTATATGTGTATATGTGTGTGTGTGGGTGGACCAGTATTTTTTGTGATACTGGTAAAAATGGTGTACATTATTCGATATTTTCAGCAAAAACGATTCTCTCAATAGAACATCAAAAACCTTAATAATAAAAGGTGTGAAATAATATATAGTATTGTCATAACACCAAGGTGTGTGTGAGTGTGTGTCCAGATTGTACGTACTGCAAGGGGAATCCATTAGGCCCTGCCGTATTGGAATACTTGTGTACAAATATGTATGTGCCCATCAGTGTGCAATGCATGTGTGCGTATATGTATGTGTGTGTCGGCACGTTTATATCTATAGACATCAAAAGGTATGCAAATTTGTGTATATTTGTGTTGCACCATAGAACATGTGTGTTTACGTATGTCATTGTGTTTATATGTGGATAGAGATGTATGTAGGATGTATGCTGATGTAGGTATGTATGTTGACGTGTGTATGTTGTGGGTTCGTCTTAAGGGGAAATATATATATATATATGCATATATATATATATATATATATATATATATATATATATATATATATATATATATATATATATATATATATATATATATATAGATAGATAGATAGATAGATAGATATGATAATATACTCTTAAATTATCGTTCAGAACGATAGAAACTAAGAAATAATTTTACTTGCAATTAAACACCGCCTTACTATATATATATATATATAGTTACCGAGGCGATAGTACAAACATTTTCTCTCTCTCTCTCTCTCTCTCTCTCTCTCTCTCTCTCTCTCTCTCTCTCTCTCTCTCTCTCTCTCTCTCTCTCTCCCTCTCTCCCTCTCTGTATATATATCATATATATGTATATATATATATGCGTGTGTGTGTAATAAAAATGGGGAGAAACTTTTATTTTCGTTTAATAAATTTCTTTATTTTATTTGATCTTATTATTTGGAGAGAAATAGTTTGTATATACAGAAAGTGAAAGATCACAGCGAAGGTTAGTTTCTCTCATCTTCCTTGTTACATATTCTGAAGGGTATTTTAGATTTCATCGCTATTAGAAGTTTAAATATACTTTTTTGTCTGAATACAATATCACCATAGCTGTGATTTTGCTGGAGGGTAATGCTGCGAAGTAATAACATCTTTGTGTTGCAATATTTACCAGTTATAACCTTATAACCAGTGACGTAGCAAGAGTGTGTGCCGCCGGGGCAGCCCTTCAATTTGCCGCCCTCGGGCTCCCACAAAACATATTGCTCAGTGATTCACTCGTAAAGTTATGTATATATATATATTAAGTAGTCTGTATACAATTATAATATTATGCTGCAGCATTAAAAGAACGCTTATCATCTACAGCAGATTCAAAGTGCCGCACTCATAAAAGTGTCGTCCGGGGCGGATCCCCGCCCTAGCTACGCTACTGGTTGTATCAGTGACTCAGAGTGAAATCGCGAGCTACATATAATGATTTTGTTTTCAGCTAAGTAAATTCGGTTAGCCACAGGAAATGAACTGCCGATCGTTTGGTCAGCCTATCTTTTATCCGCTTACTTTCCTTCCACTTGATCCTTTAAAACTGTTTCTCGTGAGGAGAGTGAAAAATGAATCTGGCGATTTACACGTATTTCGACTTGAAACCACTGGTTATGTGTAGTTGAGTTAAACTGTTAATATAAATATTTTCAACTTCCATTTTGTGTGAGAAGAGAAAGAGAAAGATGAAAAGAGAAAGAAAAAGGGAGACAGAGAGAGAAAATGCAGTTTATAGTTAATACCAGTACATTGTATTCCTATTATAAAATAATCGGTCATGAAAACATTCCACCGGACTGACAAGTACATGTTTTTCTTAACACGCATTTAAAACGCATTTACAACAGGATATCACTGCAAATTCAAACAGAAAACTTGATATAAACACAGTACTATATAGAATTCAGCAAAATATAAATATAAAAGTAGAAGATTATAAATGGAAGTTATATTCACTGCACAATACAAACCAAAAATTAAAACAGATACATAACCCTATTAATAAACTACGAACAATTATTGGTTGATGGTAGTTATTAAAGAAAATGATTGTAAAAAAAAGAAAAATCCAATAAAAAACACTAATTGCAGCTCCGATATTACGGACACGTGGTTAGAATGTCTCAGGAAAGACTCTCAGAGCAGATTTTACGGGCAGAACTAACCGGCATGAGACCCAGGGGTAGACCCCCGAGCAAGATGATTGGATAACATCAATGAGCTCGGCTAGTCTTAATACATGTATATATATATATATAAATGCCAATTTCTGTCCGTCTGTGTATCTGTGTATCTGTGTATAACCAGTTGGCGCCTACACCAGTCATCCAATCCTGGTGAAATTTTACACACATGTTAAGCTAATATTCAGAAACAGGACTGGCTAATTGGATTTCAATAAAAATCAATAATGGAACACCTGGGGACATCTTTACAATGGAGGAGGAAAGAGAAAACGTTTCAGTGAGAGAGGGGGAAGAGGAGATACTACTGCTATAATGCTGACGATAGCTAATAAGCTTGAAACTAGTACATCGTTCCTGTGTCAGTGTTGAACAAAAGGGCGACGATGGTTGCCGAGCACTGTACGGCGTAATTCGGGCTGTTTGTTTACAAATAAACCGAACATTATAATAAATGTTCGGTACACCCATACGTACATATATATATATATATATATACATACTACTGTACGTCTGTACACATATATGTATGTACGTATACATACTTATATTTAGGTATCAGCCGTACTAAGAGTGAGAAATGAAATTTCGTTTCATTCTTTTCCATTTATCGTTCTCGGTACGCCCGGCCGACTCACTCGATATGCAAATTAGGCTGCTCAGCCGTTAATATGCATAAGGAAAGTATATACTTTCAAACGTTCAATCATCTGACAGAAAGGTATACGATGCTGACGATAGCTAATAAGCTTGAAACTAGTACATCGTTCCTGTGTCAGTGTTAAACCAAAGGGCGACGATGGTTGCCGAGCACTGTACGGTGTAATTCGGGCTGTTTGTTTACAAACAAACCGAACATTATAATAAATGTTCGGTAAACCCATACGTACATACATATATGTGTGCATGTATATATATACATACTACTGTACGTCTGTACACATATATGTATGTACGTATACATACTTATATATATATATATATAAACTTTTTGAAATAATGAAATCTAAGGATATCCTATTAAATAAGCGACAAGAATTAATTATATCGTGCAATCATAGAATTAGAAGAACTTTCAAATATTATAAACCTAATTAATATACACTTTTATTTTACAAATTATTATAATTATTTTTTTAAAATTTAGTTAACCTATAATTAGTATTTTACTACTGAGAACTTCATAATTTTATTTCCGTTTTACAGCTATCTTTTCCTAAAATTAATACCTATAAGTATACATATAAACTATTTTAATTTCCTGTTATGAATCTAAATTCCTTGTAGTCTATATAAGTTTGTTATTTCTCACTAATACATTTACCCCCCCCCCCCCAATTTGTTTTCCTTTGTTTTTAACAACATTCTTTAATAACATCTAACTCTTATTTATCACATCTATATGAATTAATATAAATTTATCCCTATAAGTATACCTATCAATTAAATTAATTTAATTTCTTTTTATAGATCTAAATTCCTTATGTTTTTAATAAGATTGGTATTTCTCACTAACACATTTATCCTAAAATGTTATTCTCCTTCGATTTTAACATTAGCATTATTCTTTAATAACATCAAATTTTCGTGTACCTTTCACCTGCTTGACCTCTTTTCATCCCCAAAGTAATCTTTTCATTCAAAGTATTATTTCCATTCAAAACTGAAGTCTGCATTCCTCTACCCCTAAATTAAATTTCTACTACTACTATTCTATCAACTTGACCACTTACTACTCTTCTATTGGTCAATTTAAAACCTGTTCCCAAACAGACTTATTATATTAAATCTTTGTTGGTGTTTTTCAATAAACAAATATCATTATTTCTGAAGACAGCATATAGGTATGTATATTCTCTCTGATAGTTTGTAAAATTTTTACATAGATCTATATGATATACATACCAACACACACATATATATCATAGAAACGATCGTAAAATGATGAATTTTTTAATATAAGGAACTGCTTCTTTGTTTTTATTCATTGTTTTTATTAATTTATGTATATATATATATATATATATATATATATATATATATATATATATATATGTAAAAGGTAAAAAGAAATAACAACACAATCCGTACATTATATGGAAGGGATATATTATGTTAACGCTTGATATACCAGGAAGAGGGTCTTAACGTTTCGGACGCTAGTCCTTCACCAGAAGAATGAGAAATAAGATAGACAGAGGGGACATATATGCATATATAAAGAAGCTGAATAATCCGGCGTTGCCTGCGTTACTGCTGTTCTAATACAGATTAGTAAGCAATAAATAAGAAGATATATATTTTTTCTCATTTTTATTTCAAAATATCTCTCTCTCTATATATAAAATTCTTTGTCTCTCTGTCTGTCTGTTCCTATGCATTCTCAAACGGCTCAACCAAATCAAATCAAATTTTACAAGGTAATAGTATTAAACCCCGCGATTAATAACATGTAATTTTTATTTTCATTTGGATTAAAACAATATAACTTTTTATCTAAAATAATCTTTCTATAGTCAACTATAATAAACGGACATTTTATAACACGACGACGACGAGGTCACATTTTTGTATATGAGTGTGTATGTGTCTGTGAGTGTGTGTGTAGTTGTACATTCGTTACGTACGTTAGGCCTTAGTAAGTTGCATACACACACATCTTCACGTAAGTATTTAATCAGCGACACAGAGAATTAAATACACACATACATCTACACATTACACATATCATGATACAATGAATATCGTTTACCCCGAGATACTCCATTTCTAAATTCTACTATCATTACAATTTTGTTATTTTTTTCATAAAATATAGAAATTTTAAAATAATTATGGAGAAAAAATTATATCTTTATATTTACTTTTTACTAATCTGAATAAGAACAGCAGTAACCCGGGCAACGCCGGATCATTCAGCTAGTGTATGTCAACATGGATGGACCTGTTATTTTTATCTAAAGAAATTTTTCCAATTCCACCCCGCCCGTCCCTTCAATCTATCTTATTTCTCATTCTTTCTTCTGATGAAGGACTAACGTGCGAAACGACAAGAACCCTCCCCCCTATATATATATATATATATATATATATATATATATATATATATATATAGGATAACAAGTTATCGTTATAGGTGATCCACTTAGAGGTAGTCCAGTTAGAGTACTCCCTGTTGTGGATGGTTTTAATGTGCGGCTTAGTTTGACTCGCCATAGTGATGCAGCGAGTTCGCCGTAATTTCTATGCAGGTTATACTTGGAGTAATAATAGTTAAATAAAGAAGAGTAACATGGTTGGCTGTACAATAAGGGCTTTATTCAAAGTGATGACAATTGTTTCGTTGATCTGGTGCGTCTAGAGTTCGCTAATCACTTGATGCTGCGCCAATCGATCTTCAATACGTTGTTTACAACCAGTCAATACATCAGAGCAAGTGGATATGAGAATAGTACGCAAGGCATGGCTTTTATAGAAGAGTGGTGTTAAACCAAAACAATAACATCAGTAACAAAATAGCTAGATAGCGAATAATTAAAACAATAACATCAATAATAAAACACACATAATAAATAAACAGAGATGATACAGATGTATGAAGTGACATGCGGAATCTAAGATAGGGTACATTAAAAGTAGTAGTAATATTAAGAGAATGAGGAAAAGTAGATAAAGGAATAAAATAATAAAATGTACTTAGAGTCAGATTTTAGGACCTCTACTGTAAGTGCAATTATGAGAGATTTAGATACAAATGAGCTGTGGGGCTGAAAAATGAACAACAATAAAACAGATTAATTTATGGTTTGACAGATAAATGCTTGTAGTAGATATTTTACCCTGTTGTATTATCCTAGTGAGATTGATGGAGGCAGTGTATAGAGATTTATGGTTCTATGGTAGCTGGTATTAAGTAAAAATTGTGGATTCAATATGTTAAGGTTTAGGTGGTTTGGTCCAAAGTTTCGTAACATCGATAACAAAATAGTGTATAATTAAAACAATAACATCAATAATAAAACATGCATGGTAAATAGATAGAGAACATGGCGAATAAAATCAAGGATAGGGTACATTGAAATGATAATAATAATAATAAGAAAATAAGAGTTAAAAAGGAGTATAAAAGTAATAAGATAATGTACTTAGAATTAAGTTCATCTGTAAGAGTTCATGGGTGCTAGTATGAGATATGTAGATACAATTGTGTGGTCCGAAAGAATGAACAACAGTAAAGACGAGATTAATTTATGGGCTGACATTAATGGCGGTGGATTGGCAGTATCGGTAGAGGTTCGGACGCCATGCTTTGACGCATAGAGTTACGGCCCTTGCCATTCTGAGTTCAAATCCCGCCGAGGTTAACTTTGCCTTTCATCCTTACGGGGTCGATAAAATAAAGTACCAGTAATGTACTGGGTAATTTTCTGGCCTTGTGCCAATAGTAGAAACAATTAATTTATGGGCTGACAAGATAATTCATAAATGTTTGTAGTAGACATTGTGCCTGCTGTACTATCTTGATGGTATTGATGGAGGGAGGCTGGAAGAGGTTTACAGAAATTTATGGTTCTGAAGTAGCTGTGTGAGAGAGCGGATTTCATACGTTAAAGTCTAAGTGGTTTTCTTTTAATTTTGGGAATGCTGGTTCGAATCATGGTGGTTTAAATTTCGTAAATCTAGTAGCAATCTTATGTCTGCAGAAAATGGATCTTTCTATTTTGCGTATTATTCTCATATCCACTCGCTCTGATGTATTGACTGGTTGTAAACAACGTATTGGAGATCGATTGACGCAGCATCAAGCGATTAGCGAACTCTAGACGCACCATATCAACGAAACAATTGTCAGCACTTTGAATAAAGCCCTTATTGTACAGCCAACCATGTTACTCTTCTTTCTTTAACTATATATAAGAGAAAACCGCTGTTGTTCCAGCGAGATCTGATATATGTGAACTAATAATTTAATAGAATTTCCACTTAAACATGAAACAAGTTGCATAATGAATGTCACAGAGATCGGGAGGAATCGACATACAAGTATAATTCTAAATAGATAGGTTACATCATTTCACGCGCTTAACATAAAGGTATTATTTATGCCTTTACTTACTTTTAGTTGACATCGAAGATAAAAGAAACGTGAAAACGAACGTGAGGGTGTGAAATATACAAGGAAAAAGTGTATGGTAGTAGAGTAAAAAGAGAGAACCAGAGGAAGAGAGAAAGAAAAACTGTACAGGAGACGGTGAATAGTGGAATGACTAAAATAAAAAAATCTCACAAAAAAAAACTCAATGGAGATGAAAGTAGGGCTAGACAGACAGGAATATAGACAGATAAGTAGAGTAATTTGGGGGACATGTGAGAGTGAGATAGGTTAGAGACAGTGAATAAAATGACGCTTTATTGCAAATGTCGAACAGTAAGTGGAAATCGTGAATCAATATGCTAAACATCGATTTATCGATCATGACGGAAAAGGTTTCAAAACTTTGAAGATAAAATCCAAATCATAAAAGTTGCACGAATCTCTGCAGTTTCAGAAACAAAGCTTTGTGCGAGGGAAGTCATGTTCTTCTTCGAAATTTCAGGATTATGTATCTAAATGGGAAGGCTGACGAGTAGATTGAATAGTTAGTTACATAGAAGTAATGGAGTGTGGCGTAAAGAGTTATTTCGATGTATGTTAGAGAGAGAGAGAGAGAGAGAGAGAGAGAGAGAGAGAGAGAGGGGGGGGGAGAGAGAGAGAGAGAGAGAGAGCGAGAGAGAGAGCGAGAGCGAGCGAGAGAGAGAGCGAGAGCGAGAGAGCGAGAGAGCGAGAGCGAGAGAGCGAGAGCGAGAGAGATGAGAGAGAGATGAGGGAGAGAGAGAGATAAAAGAAGATGTGGTGGAGGATAACATACCACTGAGTTTAGAAAAACGTGATATAAGATGCAAAGAAGTTTTTTTATGAAATGCAAGTCAGGAATAAAAGAATAGACAGGAAAGAAGTGTGTAGCAAAAGTCTTTTGAATATGCTTGCTGAGTTAAAAATGTTATTTGAACTAAAGAAACGATGACATGGAATATGTGATTGATGAGCTAGTATTTCAGTGATTATATAGTTGTATATTTAATGTGATGTTAAGTGAGTTGTTACCGCCGAATGTTGAATAAGGATTTGTAAGACATTGAGAAAAAATTCTTTGATATATTGTAAAATATTTATATGCAGTAAGATGTAATGCAATCTGAATAAAGAATAATGAGATAAGTAGACACCACTAGAATTTTATAAAAACAGTGATCGAAATATAAAAAAAGTATTTGATATCTGATTCTGAACTCCAAATATGTCTTGAATTCTAAAGAATATATATATTGACTTGAAATGAACAGGAAAGATCTACTGATTCATATACGAGGGGTCTTCAAAACGTTTGTGGAAAAAGGACAGTTGGAAAAAATTGTTTAAATTATTATGTTTATTTGTCAACATATGCTCTATCTAGGTCAATGCACTTCTGCAAGCATTGATACCAGCCTTTAAGTCAATCTGTATAAAACTGAGGGTCATGCGATTTAAATTATGTCATAGCACCCTTTTTTTACATCTTCAGCTGGGGATCATCTTCAACCTCATCTCTTCCACTTCTAAAACGACTTTATCCATTTGCACGCTGAGGATGTCTTTAAGGCATTGTTCCCATAAACTTGCTCCAGAGCGTCAATGATTTGGCTGCTTTTCCACCACAGCTTCACCATGAATTTGATGTTTTGATGGAGACCATGCTGCTCGAGTGTATGCTGACTTCCGACTGGCGGCGCCGCGTTGCAGCATGCATTTAAGGGTTCATGTTAGGACATATGTACTTTTTCGGTGGATTGGCAGTAACGGTAGAGGGTCGGACGCCATGCTTTCCAGCATAGTGACGTCCCTTTACGATCTGAGTTCAAATCCCGCCAAGGTTGACTTTGCCTTTCATCCTTACGGGGTCGATAAAATAAAGTACCAGTAATGCACTGGGTAATTGCTGGCCTTGTGCCTAAAGTAGAAACAATTATGTACTTTTTCCACTAACTTTTTGAAGCCCCCTCGTAAAATAACTTACCATTGTTCGTAACGTTTTAAACATAATAAATAAACCAAATTAGTATCTTGCCTATAAATCATGTTTAGAATATATTGCGGTCTTATTAAAAAACAAAAATACTATTATCATATTTGGACTAATAAATATAATAATATATCTTAGTTTCGTATTTCGTCTGTTTATTCTCTTTTCGATTTTTCTACAACATTGAGACATATACACACACAACTTACATGAAAATTAATTCTGTTAGAAGTTTGGTGTGTACGACATAACTGCAGTCTACCAGTCACTTATTTTCTTCGCTGAGGGCAATTCTATAAGAACATAGGCAAATTTCCAACGATTAGATAGCATACCTCCATTTAATTTAGGTATTGTCTTTCATACTAAGGTATCCCTAATTTTTAAATTTTTAAACAATTGTATACTTTTTCGCCAACAAATGTCAATCTTTTATATTTACTTAGTGATTTATTCATTACTACTTTTGTACGCAGTTTGAAGGCCATGCTCCACTAATAAGAATGAAACATGTCCAAAATTAATATTCTTTCTCGATTCTTATCTATTTCTAGTTAGCTCATTAAGGCTTCATGTATTCAATACGTTCAGAATTACATCACCAGATATTTAATGTGTTTTACTCCCTGTGTGACCAGTGGTATTTGATTCAAGGACCCATATACTTAATGAACTAGTTTACAATTTGCTTTTGTTGTTGTGAAGTAAGATTTGCTATTGAGGATTATGTTTATATTCCATGAATTAAGTCATCAGCTATCCTAACAATGAGTGAAGTATCTGGCGAGCTTTTTTATCTGCTGCATTTTTATCCTTATACTTTTACAACAGAAGTAGGGTCTGGGATTCTAATCTTCCATTGGAAATGCAATATGTCTTCATTTCTGTTGATGTAACTAATAACCTGAGTAGTTTCTGAGTTAATCTGACTAAAATAGGGTTTAAGAGAGACACTGTCATACTCGACCTTCTCATATTGTACAAAATGTTGATAGTTTTCACCTGGCTGTAGAGAGTGTATCATCATGTTCATTGTGAGATTTCTTAGCAGGCAAAACGCACAATTGGAACCACTAAATTTAATTTCAATGACTGCGGAATATTAGGTAATGAGATCGAAGTATGTTTAGATTTTCTTAATACGTCCTACATACATATTCAAGTTGTCGATAAAGAAAAAGTTAAAGAGATATTTAAATTCAGGTAATCCATTGTTATAACTACAATTGTCTGGAAAGAATTATAAGAAAGAGTTTAACGCGAGAATGATGCTGGCAAGTAACGCATTGCATGATGGTAGTTTTAGTAATGTATGACATTAGTTTTCATTAGCTTCTTCTCATCTTCTAGTAAGGAAGGTAGTTAAGGTATGAACTAGCAATATGAGCGGCCATGGGAATTTGTTTATTATAAAGCTTTCATAATGCACCTGTATATAGGAATGGAGGATTTCTTGTAAGCTAGTTACACTGTTTATGCTAGTTATTTTATGCTAGTTATTTTTATGCTAGTTATTTTACTGTTTATTCTTTGTTAAATAAGTAACAATTTTATAAAGTCATATATATACACTTCCTTCACCTAGCATGGTCAGATGTTATAATATTGAGGGCACAATAACAATAATAATAATATTGTAAGAGAATATTGAATGTGTGAGTATATATATATATACACGCATACATACATACACACACGCGTGCGCTCACACACACACATATATTATATGTATACACACACACACACACACATATATATATATATATATATATATATGAATGCATATATGTATATATAATATATATTCAAATTGCATGCACGTATACTTTATCTCGCGGGAAAATTCCTAGGTATGTGGTAAAATTTTAAAAGACATGTATGCTTGTTGATTCGCGTCAAATGAAATAGCTACTATGTGTAGCGTGTGGATGGTGTGTATGTGCCTGTATATTGGGTGGGATCATGTATATAGTGTAGATTGTATATATCATCAAAATGTCGATGCCTCTGGCTATCCATATGTTCATGAAATTGTATACCAGTATTTTCTTTGATAATCTAGTTTGTATATACAAACTAAAATGACTATTGAATGTATACGCATGTGCATGTATACATATTTATGGATATATTTGCATATAGACTGTAGGTTCCAGGTAAACAAAACACAGCATATGACTATGAGACACCTGTGGTTATTCATATTTTCCTTGTATCATTTGTTTTTGATAAACTATATTGTATACATAGAGATGAGCATAACTCCCACAAACGCACATACAAACACACACATATAATAAACTTTGTGTGATTATATTTAGCACTTATATACGCATTATACCAACACAAAGAATCCGAATATGTGCATAGATGAACAAAATTACATGTATGTATGTATGTATGTATGTATGTATGTATGTATGTATGTATGTATGTATGTATGTATGTATGTATGTATGTATGTATGTTCTTCTGGTTTTAAAATTTCACAAAGTTTTACCAATAGAGAGAGAGAGTCGGTTTCTAACATAGACACAAGACTCTCTCATTGGAATTTATACAACATCAACTAGGTAGATATGTATGTATGTCTGCATGCATGTGTAGATATGGATGTTATTGTATGTGTGGATGTGTATGTTTTCAGTTGTATGTGTGCATGTGTATATGCTTTGCATCTGTACATGTGTATATGCAGTTATTAGATGCAACATTTTTGGAATGTTTTACATATTTTTACTGTTCCATTAATGGATTGTACTTGTAATTTCCTAACTAGTTGTGTTCTTTCTGTTCCTGTGAAGCCTAGCTTCTCAAGATTTGTATTGAGGCAGTTACTAACATACCCCAGTGCCCCAATAATCACAGGCATAAATCTGAAGGTGTAATCAGGATGGAGTATCTGCAGATTTCTCATCAGTTCTGCATAAATATTCTCCTTTTCACTCACTAATCTTTGATATTATATTGGCATCTGCTGGGCAGCTAATTTCCACTACTGTGCATGCTTTATTCTCTCTGTCCCATATCATAATATCTGGTCTGTTATGTCTGCATCTTATTGGGGTTTTTACTGGAATATTCCACCAGTACTCTTTCATATTATGTACATGGATGTCTTCCACATTGCTGTAGCTTTTAATGTGTTTATTATCGGGGCTATCTTTTTTATGAACTGCATTGTACAGTGTTTTGGCCACTACATCATGCCTCATAGGTAGATAGTACCGCGATGACATCTTTGGACAGCTGCTAATGACATGGGTGATATCCTCGATGTTAGTTCTGCAGAGTCTGCACTTGTTATCACATCTAGGTGTTTTGCCTGCATCCCTATCTCTTTTGTGAATCAGGTATTTCGTGTTAATCTCCTGTTCTTGGATTGCAAAAGCTTATCCTTCAAAGTGGGAGCCAATATAGCGTTTGTTGGTCGAAGATAGACTACTTTTCTTATCTATATTACTCTCACTCTGGAGCTTCCTGGCAACATATTCTTGCATGATTTTTTACTGATAAGTATGTAGTTTTTCATCCCTGGATTCATTGCAATACTGCTGAGCGACTTCCATGGGTGTGAGCTTTTGATTATCACACAGGGAATATCTCTCGAGGAGTTCCTTCCCAACTCTCATGATCTTATCTGTTTCATGTAGATAGACTTGCTTGAGAAACGAGCTACTACGCTTCGATGTTCGTAGATGTTGTCGGAGAGATATGATGCGACATTCAAATGTTGTCTGGACTGATGTTAGGCCTCTGCCCCCCTGCTTACGTTTCAAGTAAAGGCGGTCTATGTCATTGTTGATGTGGAAGTTTCCGGTGTTGTTTAGTGTTTTTCGAGTTCCAACATCAACTGCTCGGATTTCGTCTATCGTCCAATTGAGTATTCCAAACGTTGGTGTTAGGACAGGCACAGCAAACACATTGTGAGCCACTGTTTTGTTTTGCGCAGAGAGTTCCGATGACCAGATCTTTCTTAATCGGGTGTAGTATTCCCTGGTTACGCGTTCTTTATTACAGATACCATTATAGGATATGTTCTCATCTATCCCAGGTATCTGTAGCAGTCCTCATCAGATATCGGTGAAACAATTAGGCCATTGATGACAATGTTTCTAGATTGGGTTGTTGTTTTTTCCCCGATTTACAGTCATGTATGAGCATTTATCTTGGCCAAACTCCATTCCTATATCCTTTGAGAACGTTGTAACCAGGTCAAGATTTTTCTCCATCCCATCCATGTTCTTGGCATAGAGTTTCAGATCGTCCACAAAGAAATTATGGGTTAAGATCGTATTTCTGTCCTCCTGTGAGCCAATAATGTATCCCTCACACTTCTTGAGCAGGGGTTTAATGACAAGATGAATAATATCACAGAGAAACTGTCCCCCTGAAATATACTCCTGCAATATTTTATTTTATCAGTGAAAATAGAATCCTCCCTCTCTGTCTTTAACCTTAGGATAGTAGCCCAATAAGAAAACAGCCTCTCTATGGCTCTGACAATAATATCTGGGACTTTAACAAGCTGGAGGGCCTCTATCATCCAAGAGTGGGGAACAGAATCGAAAGCTTTCCTGTAGTCCAGCCAGACTGTAGTCATATTCCTCCTAAGTTGTCGCACCTCCGATATCGCAGTTTTGTTGATTAGGAGTTGTTCAGCACATCCCCAAACGCCTTTCTTTCCAGCTGCTTGTTCATCTGCGATGATGTTATTATTTTCACAGTGATCTTGGAGGAATAGGCTGTATACATCTTATACATCAGGTTCTGGCATGCAATGGGTCGGTAGTTTTTTGCCAAATGGGTGTCTTTGTTCTTGGGGACCAGTAACGTATATATGTATGTATGTTCATTTGGTTTCATAATTTCATAAACTTTTTTTCCAATAAAGAGAGAGTCGGTTTCTAACATAGACATACGACTCGCTCATTGGAATTTACACAACATCAACTAGGTAGATTATGTATGCATATGGATATTATTGTATGTGTGGATATATATGTTTTCAGTTGTATGTGTGCATGTGTATATGCTTTGCATCTGTATATGTGTATATGCAGTTATTAGACGCACAACTTTTGGAATGTTTTACATATTTTTACTGTTCCATTAATGGATTGTACTTGCAATTTCCTAACTAGATGTGTTCTTTCTGTTCCTGTGAAGCCTAGCTTCTCAAGATTTGTATTGAAGCAGTTACTAACATACCCCAGTGCCCCAATAATCACAGGCATAAATCTGAAGGTGTAATCAGGGTGGAGTATCTGCAGATTTCTCATCAGTTCTGCATAAATATTGTCTTTAATAATATATTGGCATCTGCTGGGCAGCTAATTTCCACTACTGTGCATGCTTTATTCTCTCTGTCCCCTATCATAATATCTGGTCTGTTATGCCTGCATTTTATTGGGGTTTCTACTGGAACATTCCACCAGTACTCTTTCTGCACTTATATGTATGTATGTATGTATGTATGTATGTATGTATGTATGTATGTATGTATGTATGTATGTATGTATGTATGTATGTATGTATGTATGTATGCATGTATGCATGTATGTATGTATGTATGTATGTATGTATGTATGTCAGGTCACCACTTGGTGCTACTGGTAACATGTATCCCAGTACAACCTGTCTCATGGTCGGGTCGTTGGCGACTAAACTGGCAACCCGACTAAGGTTTCTTGGTGAGGAGGGTGACTTTGGACATCCTGCAGGACTAAAAACAAAACCTGTCAAAGGGCAAAGGAGCTCTTAAGAGTCAATGGCCATCCAAAATCACCGGGAGAGATGACCCCTTAGCCTTTGTCAAGGCAGAATTCTAGGAGAAGGAAAACTCTGATATAACACCTGCAACCCTGATGGTATCCAATGATGTTGACTTGTTCTTCTTTTTGGTAAATATCATCTTGGTTAAGAGAGTGGGACTGGCTTTGTGCAGTGCCTTTGCTCACTATAAAAGCTTCACGACACAGGCATTGCTTTGTATCTGGAGATCTCTCTGCACTTGTCATTACATGGTACCATGGGCCCAGCACTATGTGTCAATAATTGTCACAAGTGTAGTGTTTGTACCAGAGTTTTCAAGTTGCTGGCTGGACTAAAAAGTCACACTCGTTCAGCGTATCGGTAGGGGTTCTCCTACATGGTTATAAAGTAGTGGCCGTACTCGAAAACGAGTTGGCAGCCACCATGTATGTATGTATATTCTTCTGGTTTTATAATTTCACACATTTTTGCCAATAGAGAGAGTTGGTTTCTAACATAGATACAAGACTCCCTCTTTGGAATCTACACAACATCAACTTGGTAGATATATATCCATGTCTGCATGCATGCATGTATGTGCAGGTACGGTTGTTATTGTGTTTAGATATGCATGTTTTCAGTTGTATGTGAGCATGTGTATATGCAGTTAATAGATGCAGAATTTTTGGAATGTTTTACATATTTCTACTTTTCCATCAATGGATTGTACTTGTAATTTCCTAACTAGTTGTGTTCTTTCTGTTTCTGTGAAGCCCAGCTTCTCAAGATTTGTATTGAGGCAGTTACTAACATATCCCAGCGCCCCAATTATCACAGGCATAAATCTGAAGGTATAGTCAGGGTGGAGTATCTGCAGATTTCTCATTAGTTCTGCATAAATATTCTCCTTTTCGCTAATCTTTGATATTATATTGGCATCTGCTGGGCAGCTAACTTCCACTACCATGCATGCCTTCTTTTCCCTGTCCCATATCATTATACCTGATCTGTTATGCTTGCATGTTATTGGGGTTTTTACTGGAACATTCCACCAGTACTCTTTCATATTATGTATATGTATGTCTTCCACATTGCTGTAGCTTTTAATGTGTTTATTATCGGGGCTATCTTTTTTATGAACTGCATTGTACAGTGTTTTGGCCACTACATCATGCCTCATAGGTAGATAGTACCGCGATGACATCTTTGGACAGCTGCTAATGACATGGGTGATATCCTCGATGTTAGTTCTGCAGAGTCTGCACTTGTTATCACATCTAGGTGTTTTGCCTGCATCCCTATCTCTTTTGTGAATCAGGTATTTCGTGTTAATCTCCTGTTCTTGGATTGCAAAAGCTTATCCTTCAAAGTGGGAGCCAATATAGCGTTTGTTGGTCGAAGATAGACTACTTTTCTTATCTATATTACTCTCACTCTGGAGCTTCCTGGCAACATATTCTTGCATGATTTTTTACTGATAAGTATGTAGTTTTTCATCCCTGGATTCATTGCAATACTGCTGAGCGACTTCCATGGGTGTGAGCTTTTGATTATCACACAGGGAATATCTCTCGAGGAGTTCCTTCCCAACTCTCATGATCTTATCTGTTTCATGTAGATAGACTTGCTTGAGAAACGAGCTACTACGCTTCGATGTTCGTAGATGTTGTCGGAGAGATATGATGCGACATTCAAATGTTGTCTGGACTGATGTTAGGCCTCTGCCCCCCTGCTTACGTTTCAAGTAAAGGCGGTCTATGTCATTGTTGATGTGGAAGTTTCCGGTGTTGTTTAGTGTTTTTCGAGTTCCAACATCAACTGCTCGGATTTCGTCTATCGTCCAATTGAGTATTCCAAACGTTGGTGTTAGGACAGGCACAGCAAACACATTGTGAGCCACTGTTTTGTTTTGCGCAGAGAGTTCCGATGACCAGATCTTTCTTAATCGGGTGTAGTATTCCCTGGTTACGCGTTCTTTATTACAGATACCATTATAGGATATGTTCTCATCTATCCCCAGGTATCTGTAGCAGTCCTCATCAGATATCGGTGAAACAATTAGGCCATTGATGACAATGTTTCTAGATTGGGTTGTTGTTTTTTTCCCGATTTACAGTCATGTATGAGCATTTATCTTGGCCAAACTCCATTCCTATATCCTTTGAGAACGTTGTAACCAGGTCAAGATTTTTCTCCATCCCATCCATGTTCTTGGCATAGAGTTTCAGATCGTCCACAAAGAAATTATGGGTTAAGATCGTATTTCTGTCCTCCTGTGAGCCAATAATGTATCCCTCACACTTCTTGAGCAGGGGTTTAATGACAAGATGAATAATATCACAGAGAAACTGTCCCCCTGAAATATACTCCTGCAATATTTTATTTTATCAGTGAAAATAGAATCCTCCCTCTCTGTCTTTAACCTTAGGATAGTAGCCCAATAAGAAAACAGCCTCTCTATGGCTCTGACAATAATATCTGGGACTTTAACAAGCTGGAGGGCCTCTATCATCCAAGAGTGGGGAACAGAATCGAAAGCTTTCCTGTAGTCCAGCCAGACTGTAGTCATATTCCTCCTAAGTTGTCGCACCTCCGATATCGCAGTTTTGTTGATTAGGAGTTGTTCAGCACATCCCCAAACGCCTTTCTTTCCAGCTGCTTGTTCATCTGCGATGATGTTATTATTTTCACAGTGATCTTGGAGGAATAGGCTGTATACATCTTATACATCAGGTTCTGGAATGCAATGGGTCGGTAGTTTTTTGCCAAATGGGTGTCTTTGTTCTTGGGGACCAGTAACGTATATATGTATGTATGTTCATTTGGTTTCATAATTTCATAAACTCTTTTTCCAATAAAGAGAGAGTCGGTTTCTAACATAGACATACGACTCGCTCATTGGAATTTACACAACATCAACTAGGTAGATTATGTATGCATATGGATATTATTGTATGTGTGGATATATATGTTTTCAGTTGTATGTGTGCATGTGTATATGCTTTGCATCTGTACATGTGTATATGCAGTTATTAGACGCACAACTTTTGGAATGTTTTACATATTTTTACTGTTCCATTAATGGATTGTACTTGCAATTTCCTAACTAGATGTGTTCTTTCTGTTCCTGTGAAGCCTAGCTTCTCAAGATTTGTATTGAAGCAGTTACTAACATACCCCAGTGCCCCAATAATCACAGGCATAAATCTGAAGGTGTAATCAGGGTGGAGTATCTGCAGATTTCTCATCAGTTCTGCATAAATATTGTCTTTAATAATATATTGGCATCTGCTGGGCAGCTAATTTCCACTACTGTGCATGCTTTATTCTCTCTGTCCCCTATCATAATATCTGGTCTGTTATGCCTGCATATTATTGGGGTTTCTACTGGAACATTCCACCAGTACTCTTTCTGCACTTATATGTATGTATGTATGTATGTATGTATGTATGTATGTATGTATGTATGTATGTATGTATGTATGTATGTTCTTCTGGTTTTATAATTTCACACATTTTTGCCAATAGAGAGACTTGGTTTCTAACATAGATACAAGACTCCCTCTTTGGAATCTAGACAACATCAACTTGGTAGATATATATCCATGTCTGCATGCATGCATGTATGTGCAGGTACGGTTGTTATTGTGTGTAGATATGCATGTTTTCAGTTGTATGTGAGCATGTGTATATGCAGTTAATAGATGCAGAATTTTTGGAATGTTTTACATATTTCTACTTTTCCATCAATGGATTGTACTTGTAATTTCCTAACTAGTTGTGTTCTTTCTGTTTCTGTGAAGCCCAGCTTCTCAAGATTTGTATTGAGGCAGTTACTAACATATCCCAGCGCCCCAATTATCACAGGCATAAATCTGAAGGTATAGTCAGGGTGGAGTATCTGCAGATTTCTCATTAGTTCTGCATAAATATTCTCCTTTTCGCTAATCTTTGATATTATATTGGCATCTGCTGGGCAGCTAACTTCCACTACCATGCATGCCTTCTTTTCCCTGTCCCATATCATTATACCTGATCTGTTATGCTTGCATGTTATTGGGGTTTTTACTGGAACATTCCACCAGTACTCTTTCATATTATGTATATGTATGTCTTCCACATTGCTGTAGCTTTTAATGTGTTTATTATTATCGGGGCTATCTTTTCTACGGATTGCATTGTACAGTGTTTTGGCCACTACATCATGCCTCATAGGTAGATAGTACCGCGATGACATCTTTGGACAGCTGCTGATGACATGGGTGACATCTTTGATGTTAATTCTGCAGAGTCTGCACTTGTTATCACATCTATGTGTTTTGCCTGCAACCCTATCTCTTTTGTGAATCAGGTATTTCGTGTTGATTTCCTGTTCTTGGATTGCAAAAGCTTATCCTTCAAAGTGGGATGCTGGTCTAAGATAGTGGCTGTTGGTCCAGGATAGACTACTTTGTTTAAATATATTACTCTCACTTTTTATCTTCATCGCACCATATCCATGCATGATTTTTTGCTGATAAGCATAATGTTTTTCATCCATAGATTCTTTGCTGTACTGCTGGGCAACTCCCCTGGGTGTGACGTTTTTGATTATCACGCGGGTAATATCTTTCAAGGAGTTCCTTCCAAACCCTCATGACCTTATTTGCCTCATGCAGATAGACTTGCTCGATAGACGGGCTCCAAGCTTCGAGGTTCGTAAATGTTGTCGGAGGGATATGATGCGATATTCAAATGCTGTCTGGACTGACGTTAGGCCTCGGCCTCCCTGCTTACGTTTCAAGTAGAGGCGGTCTATGTCACTGTTGATGTGGAAGTTTCCGGTGTTGTTTAGTATTTTTCGAGTCCTAACATCAATTGCTCGGATTTCGTCTATCGTCCAATTCATTATTCCAAACGTTGATGTTAGGACAGGCACAGCAAATACATTGTGAGCCGCTGTTGTATTGTGCGAAGAGAATTC
>OZ024742.1:209783712-209811212 GCA_964016885.1 Eledone cirrhosa | reverse complement strand
AAGTGACACGATCACAAACTTAGTTGCAACGAATGAATTGAGATGCTTAGTGACAGTGAACAAACAATATCTGTATCCCTTATATATATATATATATATATATATATATATATATATATATATATATATATATATATATATATATATATATATATATATATATATATATATATATATATATATATATATATATATACATAGATAGATACACACATACACGCGCGCACACACACACACACAAACTTGTGCCTGTGTGTGCCTTGTTTTTGGTACAGAAAGAATTTTATCTCCAGTTTTTATTGCTGGGTCAAAGGCCACTGCTCTTTACAACAACGTCAAATAACAACGCTATATATATATATATATATATATATATATATATATGCAGAGGTTATATTTAATTTGTTAGGATTCAACAAACTTAAACATTTTTATAACTGATATAAAGTACTCAACAGCGAGTGGAGTAAATTCACAATATATTAATAAATGGAAACTATATTTATAAAACCATAATTATTTTATTATACATATTTCAAGGGCAACCAAGGCAAATTATGGTATATATATATATAGCGTTGTTATTTGACGTTGTTGTAAAGAGCAGGAGTCAGCAAAACCACGTTTATTGAACCTGAGGAACCCCACCCCCCAACTGGGAGTGGCCCACACAGGAAGAACAATTATCCTAAGGTACTAACCCTATACGCATGAATAAGTGCCCGCAACCGTGCGTTGTGTATATATACAGGGATTACGTGAATGTACACACTTATGTGAACGCAACGAAATACTAATACCCCAGGTTGCATTTGAAAAATGTTCGAGTGTATGCTTAAGAGTATATTTGTATATGCTCTCTTGTATGAGTGCACATGTGTATTTAGACATACACAAGCATCCAGAGGTATAAAAGTGTGGGTGCGTATGTGTGTCTGTACTAAGGGATTCGCCTAAGAAAATGTAAATAAGTTTTAAAAAAAGAATGAAATACAGTCATTTAGTGTGATAGTGGAGAGGAGAGGGAGTGGGGGTAAATAGTTTCACCTTATCCATCTGTGTGCTGTGATGTGGAACAATTATTCTTTGACCATTGGTATAGGTGAAGGTTTTGATATTTACCACACATGAGGGTAGAGAAGAAGAGACAGAAAGGACAGAAAAAGAGAGGGTAGAGATGAAGAGTAGGGTAGAGTGGGTAAGAACGAAAGGAATTAAGAAAATGGGATTGTTTTGAATATTACTGAATCCATTGGGTATGAAACGTTGAAATGCCACAGGAAATGTACTAAATAGGATGTAATAAAATCTAGGTATTAGGGATTGAATCTTGTTCTTGTCCAGTTTGTATTAAGCGAAGGTTTTTAGAACCTTGTGCCGGGAATTTAGAAGACCCTTTCCGGTCACTATTTCAATTACCTCCGCCAAACATAGTTCACAGGGGCGTCTTTCATTCCAGTATGGAGGGATAGATAGAGAGATAGACTGAGAACACGACATTGAGGTTGACAGACAGATTGGATGATAGGGAAGTTCAGAAGTTGTAAGTAAATAATGATTTTTGCAAGAAATCGATATTTAAAAATGTGTCAATGAACTTAGAGAAAATATTGAAAATATCTTTAAGAATCAAACAAAAATCGAATAATACCGAAAAAAAAAACAAAACAAACACAAACACCCATAGAAATTGAAGCATGAAAAGGAAATAAAATAAAAGTGAAGAAATCGACGCACCTAGTTTACTTGACAAAATTCCATGATTTCATTGTTTATTCGGCCGAGAAAAGGTCATTATGAAATGCCACTTGTTTAGAAGATGTGTTCGGTGAATTCAAGACAAGCTCAGTGGGAAAATAACAGAGATGTCCATGGAATAGATGGACATTAACCAAATACTGGAACACAAATTCTAGGTGGTAGGTAACAGTAGCTAGATATAAACGATATATACATGTATGTATGTGTATATACACACACACATATATATATAAATTAACGTATGTGTTAGTTTATCACCGGCACTTCGTATGCAGAGTAGAGCACTCGAAGAAATACACAAGGGGTCTGTTTCCTCCGGAGAATATCTATAAATATGAAGTACAAATCAACAGGTTATAATTCCTTTTTTCATCATCGCTGTTATATATATATTTCGATGATAACCGTTATACAACAGTTATGACATCATCAGACAGCTAGAAATTGAACAGAAAACCCCACAGAAAAAAACATAAACGGAACTAAAGCTTACTTGTGTTGCTTCGATTCATTGATATGCTCCGGTCTGATATTTGGTGTTGCTCTCTCAAAGCACCAGTGAAACAGATGTAAACACATACGGGAGCGCACACATACATACATTCGGTAGTGATGGATCTTCGACGGCTCTGATGAGTGTTTCAGTTTTTCGAACAACGGAACGGCCTATTCATGAAATTAACAGACCCATGTCTGAGAATTTAATAATGATTTATTTAATTGTTATAAAATGTCAAAAAACAATCCCTCCATTGGCTATATGAGTAGAATGAAGCTACACTGGGACAAAATGCTCCCAGAGCTAAATTATTTCACAGCGACACAATTACGCCAACAAGCGACGTTTGTTGAACGTAAAAATAAGATAAATAGTATTAATTGTAAGTCCCCCACAACAAACATGGGATCAACAACACGTGCTACAGGTCGCCATGCTACTAGACTTCCTAGCAGCCAGGTTGAACAGTGCCTTGAAACAACTATGCCTGTAAGAAACTTGACACCACCTGTACCATCTAAGTCTACCTCGAATACTGGGGAAAACACTATCGATAATAATAATAATCAAAGAAATAATAATAATCGAAGAAATTTGACACCACGTGTACCATCCGAGTCTACTTCGACTGTTGTGGAAAATACTATCGATAATGATAATCAAAAGTTTAAACAATTGAAAATTTCCCTCAACGAAATCTTCCAGAGAGAAATTAATTCATGTATAAATATCTCTTTTGCTGAACGTGTTAAAACGACAATGTTTAATAAAAAAACAAATAATGAAATATTACGCGTTATTGACGAAATAGGGAATGAATATTTACGACGGATAAAAACCCCAACATTTTGGCAAATCAACGCCTGTTTATATGCCTTAGCAACGACAGTGAAGCATTATCTTGGTGATAGCAGAGATATTAACAAGAACAGAACACCACCAAAAATACCATCATATATAACTAAAATAGAAAAAAAGATTGCTGCCCTACGAAAAACCATAGGATATGTGACCATGCTCCTTACATGCAAACAAACACAAAAAAACCTCACCCCTCACCAACAAAGAGTGAAAAATAAAATAGAGACGATGTTTGGTAACAGTAGAACCAGAACTCTTCAATATAAGCTGATCACCCTCAATGATATCGAGGATATCACCCATGTCATCAGCAGCTGTCCAAAGATGTCATCGCGGTACTATCTACCTATGAGGCATGATGTAGTGGCCGAAACCCTGTACAATGCAGTTCGTAAAAAAGATAGCCCCAATAATAAACACATTAAAAGCTACAGCAATGTGGAAGACATCCATGTACATAATATGAAAGAGTACTGGTGGAATGTTCCAGTAAAAACCCCAATAAAATGCAGGCATAACAGACCAGATATTATGATATCGGACAGGGAGAAGAAAGCATGCACAGTAATGGAAATTAGCTGCCCAGCAGATGCCAATATAATATCAAAGATTAGCGAAAAGGAGAATATTTATGCAGAACTGATGAGAAATCTGCAGATACTCCACCCTGATTACACCTTCAGATTTATGCCTGTGATTATTGGGGCACTGGGGTATGTTAGTAACTGCCTCAATACAAATCTTGAGAAGCTAGGCTTCACAGAAAGAACACAACTAGTTAGGAAATTACAAGTACAATCCATTAATGGAACAGTAAAAATATGTAAAACATTCCAAAAATGTTTGTATCTAATAACTGCATATACACATGTACAGATACAAAGCATATACACATGCACACATACAACTCAAAACATCCACACCCACACATACAATAACATCTATATCTACACATGCAGACATGCATACATAATCTACCTAGTTGATGTGTAAATTGCAATGAGAGAGTCTTGTGTCTATGTTAGAAACCGACTCTCTCTCTCTATTGGGAAAAAATTTGTGAAATTATAAAACCAGAAGTACACATACATACATATATACATATAACCATGGTATATATCTATACATGTATGTGGTATGTGTGAGCGTATGTATGTATATACATACATACACATACCACATACATGTATACATGCATATATACATATATGTATATATGCACACACATAGGTACGACGATGGAAGTACTGGAATAATCTAGTCAATAGCTGAAAAGATTGTTTCTTATACCCACGAGCCATTTGTGTAGTGATACAGTGAATATGTGTTAAACATGTTAAACATGTTCCTTTGAGAAAAGCATACAAACACATTCATCCACATATGTATGTATGCAACATGCATACGTACTCTAGCTATGTACATGTACTCTACTTGTGTAGATATAGTTGTGTATATGTACTTGAACCAATATATATACATATATAGTTGTTATATACATACAATAATACATACACACACGCACACTTACGTATGCGGTGAGTTGACAGTCGTTAGAACGCCGGCTAGAATGCTTTGTTGTATTCGTTCTGGAGAGAAAGAAACATATATCTCTCTCTCTCCAGACACACACACACGCACAAACACACACGGATACACGCGCACACACCCATACACACACACACACACACACACAGGCACACACACTCACACACACACACATACACACACACGCACACGTATATATATATATATATATTTTTTTTTTTTTTTAATATATTGGAAGATAAAATGTCATTGAAAGAGAGTAAAGCGAAATTTGAATATATAATCTAATCACGAAATGGGATTTTCCACAACGCCACCTGATGGTAGTTTATTGATGCTGGTATTATGCTATATTTCACATTTAACTGCTGTATATTTTATGTGAAATTGAAGTTCTCTCTTGAAATTATTCTCATAGAAAAGATAATCATTTTTTATGGTTGCAGGAAGTCGATTTCTCTCGGGAGCCATATTGAAGCTTACTATTTAGCATATTTTGTATAAGAAACTTTGATGACTGGTTACTGTTTGGAGATGTTTGTAGGTGGTAGTGTTCATTTCATCTTAGTGTGTATTTCACTTTAACAGACAGGCAAAGAGATAGACAGACATAGTGACAGATAGACACACCGACAAGCAGACACTAGAAAGCAGAGTGGCAGGTATACAGAAAGAGCTAATGTTATTTTAATTATAATAGGGACTTTAATGGCGAAAGAAAAGGTAAATAAATATAAATGAATTGAACCTTAAACGTAAGAGAGAGGAAAAAGTGTAAGGAACATGTAGGTAATATATGTATATGTTAGGAGAACACAGGGCATATTTTAGAAGAAGAGAATGAGCGATAGATAGATAAATAGATAGATGAGAAAGGGCTAGAGAGACAGTGACAGAGAAAAAGTGACAGAGATGAGATTGAAAAGAAAACAATGAAGAATGATAAACCAAATCAAGATTGGTTGTGATAATGTGTGTTTATGTTTATGTATGTGTATATACATTCTTAGCAGGCAATAAAATCAGAAGGCATCTTATACCATCGTTACCTCAATGATATAGGTAGGCCTAGACAATGTGGGATAAGCTCCCTGTCGTGCAATACACCAGATACAAGCTGGAGTATGGTCTCAGTGGATAGAATAGAGAAAGCATTACCCTGGGGGATAACGAGGGAGGTGCGTTGAAATAGTTATCCCAATTTGTGAAACTGAGTCTTGCATGTGGCCAACACCGCAGAGAAGAAGAAGGTGGTTCGGAGACCAAGAACACCAAGAGTTAAACTTGCTATAGTGTCAACGACAAACCCATTGGAAAGTGATCGATACTTTAACTACTTGCGATCTTCAGCAAATCTCAGTAAACGAAACCTGGGTCTGTCACCAAATCCACCAGGTTGCCACTGGGAAAAGTGTCCCTGCTTGTCATGAACTAGACGAAGAGCTTACCTCTGCGGAGCATAAAAATTGTGGGGCGTCCCTTCGTTCTATCCACACCGGATCGAGCTTATGATGATTGTTTCCAAAACATATTCACATGCATGATTATTATTGACGTAGGTGTAATAACGAATGAATATCACAACATCCTATTTACTATTTCGTTCATCTTTTACTTATGAATTTGAGACTTTATGGATTTTTTATGGTTTTGAGGTATTACATATTCTCTTAATATTTTATGAAAGAGGAAAGCATGCATCGGTAATCTTTAATAATGAACCTATATTGATTTGGTCAAAGTGTAGAGGTCACTTCAGCTGTTTTTGTTATTTTTGTATAGCCAGAGTAAATAATGAAAACCCTTTGCTGCTTGCCAACCTGATTTCAACAAGTCTACTTGCCATGAAGTTCATGCTGACATATCGATTTTGAAATTGTTGCAGCTCTTGTTCGGGGTGGATTCTGATGTTTGGCAGGAATAGACAGACGCTAGTAATCTGCCAGAATCATATAAATTTTAACGTGTTGTTAAAGATTATTGTGTTGGGCGAAGGAGGAGAATATTATATCGGTTGGATTAATGAGAGCTGGCATCCAGAAAGCACGGAAGGTGGTCAGGAAATGGCTTCTGTTACTTTGCTGGACAAAGCTACTATTTCAAGTAGAAGGATGGAAGCTTATTAAAATTTCGACATTCGAACGATTTGTTGCTTCCGCGGTTCCAACTTTGCTATTGTAGAGAAATTTAAGAGACAGAGCATCAGTATTACGATTCATTTAGATTCTGCTGTCAAATAGCCGGAGACAGCTTAATGAGGAGATGTTTTCATTGAGGGAGAATAAGCGTTTAAAGAAGATGAATTATATTATATTGATCTTATATGACGTGTTAAGTGAACACTGTTGAAATCGATGAAAAAAGCCTTATCGCTTAAGTAAAAATAAATATATAGTGTGTTCGAAAAGACTTGCGGACACAACTAACTAGTAGTGATACATTATAGGTTCACAAATTGAGATTTTACAAATTGCAATGCAAAATACAGTCAATAGCGGAGCCTTTAGTAGGCACTCGATAGGCTTACTGGAAATGGCAGCCAAATCTGCCTCAAATCATATCGAAGCTTCTTAGAAAAAGACACCTTGGATAATAAAGCTTTAGGAAATTATAAGTATAACCGATCACAGTTGACTTGGGGCTAAACAAGAACAATAGCAGCCACAATTTTAGTTAACAGGATATCAACATTATAACGAATATAAATGGCAGTGGGTTGGCAGAAACGGTAAAATATTGAACTAAATGTTTCATAGAGTCAATCTCTTCTGGATTCCATATGTATAACTTAGTCAATCTAACTGATTGTACAATTTTTCCACGTGAAAGAATTATTATATACTAAATGACGGCTAATTGTAGAATCAACTATATAAAAAGTGTCTGTCTTTCTCTCGCTAAACGACGTTTCCTTTCAATTGCATTCTCCATTATTGAAACCAATCTAAACTCGTACGAATTAAAACCACATAAAGCAGGCCGTGACTTATAGTTGATGTTGTAAAAAATCCCTATTTAAAATGTATTACATACATTTCTTAATATGAATATATTAGGCACATGTGTGAACTGTTAAATTAAGGGTAGATGTGTATTTGTAATATACCTTTCAGCTGCGGTCGTTTTATATTCTTGATAATTCTAGCTTATTCCGATATTGCTAGGGGCATGACTCCTTGGACAACATATACACATATACACTCAGACACACATATACTCGGACACACATACACTCAGACACACACATACATTCACTCAAACAATCACTCACACCCACATACACTCACACACGTGTAGCCAATCTAAGAACGCAGGTTAAAATTAATTATTACACACATAATTATACATACATATATATATATAAAAACAAACGCATTAGAGAAAATAATTATTACATGCACACACATTGATCGCTGTTTTCTATACTTTGCCCCCTTCCTTCCACACTCATCACATAGATGTGTGTGTATGTCATCCTTATTTTGTATAATGTTTATGTATATGTGTGTGTTTATATTTATATACTCATACATAGATGAGTTACCTCCTTTGCGTGAAGAACAAATACACATTGGGTATTATATTAGTAGATTAAAAGAGAAATTATGTCATTTGTTGAAATAAGTTTAATTCTTAAATTTTCTAGAACAATATTGGTGTGTATCGAAAGACTTCTGGCGATCGAAACGTTGAAGGCCAAGGAACATATATGAGAGGAAAGTCCTAAAACATGTATATTATTTTTCTGCTGTTCATTTAATTCGCCTTATAGTGTCTCACTGAAACAATTCATTTATAAAGTAATATGAAGACGGAATTGAGAGTATAGTTTTTAGCAGATATATAATAATAGCTATATCACCATTTTAGCAATAAGATATAGTAGATATATCACCATTACTTTAGCATGATTTTACATAATTTATTAACAAAGGTTAAGAAGTGGATTAAGCTGGCATGCCAAAAGAAAGGAAATAAAGCAATTAAGATTGCAAGAGAAAGTACGGTCGACTGGCTGAGGCGTTGGCCAGGCCGTAGTAATGTTTTGTTGTTACATATTGTTTGTGCTTGCGGAGCTAAAGAAGAATTGGAGTTTACCTTAGCAAGATCAAGCTGCAAGAGAGGGAGATTGCCCTTTGTTCTTTCTTTTATAATCTCTGGAACAGAAGTTCCAGGAATATTCTAGAAATTCTACAGGAAGTAACTCTAGCTACTTCCCTTTGTCTAGAGAGCGCTACAGTTTAATTGGGAATAACGAGCACTTTACTTTAGAGTTTATCCCTAGTTGCCTCAATGATGTTGTGTTGTCACCATTAGATTGTTATCAAACGTTGCAATATTCGCCACAGCGTCGGTATATGTAAAACCTAAGTAATTTAGCTAGTAAAGGTAGATTTATTTTAATTTTAGAAAATAAATCTACACTCTGCATGAAAACAAAATTGTTTCAAATGGAAACAAATACTGCAGAATCATTGTGTCATCTTAACTCACACTTTAATAAAAATGTAAACATATTAAATATTTGATTTCAACTGCAGCTAATTTTGCAAACCTCGGTACGAAGCAACGAGGAAGACTCGATGTTATCTTGCAACCTTCTTAAAACCAAAGACAAACTCCTCGAAACCAAATGTTGTCGTCATAAAAAGAAAAAAAGGACAAATGAGATAATGTAATTGTAATAAGAGGATGGTCACTGATGGAATGGTTTTTATCAAACGTTTGCTAAATCAGAATTAACTTGGTGATAAGCAAAAATAACCGCAGCAGTATCTTTGATACGGAATGACTAATTTGCTCAAAATATTTATAGTATTAATCATTATTTAACATTTGAAAATTTCTATTTACTAATTAAATTCTTTTTTCCTTTCATTAGTAGTATTTACTATTGAATTTCCTAAATTGCTGTAAATGATATTCTTCATAAATCAAAATTTTCCTACGCGAAATGAACTTTTATACGTATGTATTATTAGTTGTTGTCATAATATTGTTATTAGTTTCTTTTTGATCCTGTAATTGATTCCCAAGAAACAGGCAATGCACTTATATCAGCATCACCCATACCTAGTATCACCTTCACTACGCCACCATAACCAACATATTCTTCAATGCCACCCCCATCAAACCTACCATTACCACTGTCACAATTACTACCACTACGCACACCATTCTCAGTCTTACTACCTTCGTTGACAATAATCATCACCAAAAACAATTAAAATGGAAAATAACGAAAATAGTAAATTACAAAATAGAAAAGGCTATCTAGTTTCATTATGTGGATTGGCAGTATCGGTAGAGGGTCGGACTCCATGCTTTCCAGCATAGTTACGTCCCTTTACGGTCTGAGTTCAAATCCTGCCGTGGTTGACTTTGCCTTTCATCCTTACGGGGTCGATAAAATAAAGTACCAGTAATGCACTGGGTAATTGCTGGACTTGTGCCTAAAGTAGAAACAATTATACATATATAGGTGTGAGAAAACCTGTTGATGCTAAAAGCGAATTGCAAATGTACAAGAACTTATACATGCTAAAAATAAATCTTTAATTTCATGAATTCATATATGTATATATACATACATACATACATACATACATATATACATACATATATACGTCTAAAATCTATCTTAAGCCAGAAGGCTCATTTGGCCGGTGCTTATCCCGGTTTCATGGTGTGAAGCGACTGAGAGTACAAGAATCCCCTAGGACAAGACGCCAGTCCATCGCAGGGTTAAGCCCCCAGCTATTGCTGGTAATCATTTTCAGCTGAGTATACTGGAGCAACGTGAAATAAAATGTTTTGATCAAGAACACGCAACCCAGGAATCGAACCCACGACATTATGATCGTAAGTCCAACACCCTTACCACGTGCCTCCACACAGACACACGCACAGACACACAGACACACACACACACACACACACACACACACACACACACACACACACACACACACACACATATATATTACTTCCCTTCCTCATAACTCGAAACACGTACATATATTTATATGTATGTGTGTACACACACTGATAAACGTGTGTGCGCGTATGTGCCTTAGTTGAGTGTATAAACGTCTGTTGTCAGAGGTTTTCTCTCTTTTCTCTCCATCGACCCCCAATCTCTATCTATCTATCTATCTATCTATCTATCTATCTATCTATATATCTATCTATCTATCTATCTCTATCCCTCTACCTATCTATCTCTATTTATATACACATATACATATGCACTTACATATACAAACCTATGGTTACGTGACGGAGAGGCCTGCTTTTTACATTAGACATTTGGTTGGCTCACAAGAAAAAGCTAGCGTGTGACTATCAATATAAAGACGATACTGAAGGGAACGTTTCAATGTCAGCGCGGCTTGATGCATTATTCAACAGAAGCCAATATAGAACATCATGCGTCGTTAACCGACCACACTGCTGAAAATAACCATTTTTATTTAATATTTGCAATCAAACGATACATATCCCTTTAGTAAATAGTTGTCATGAAGATGCTGGCGTCAGGGATCCTACTTCTGGTGAATAACAAAACCTTGGAGTTTAAAGTTTTGTTTTGCACGGAAAGAGTATCAGAAAAATGTGTGAAAAAAAGAGGCTGTGGTTGGACGAATGGAGAGGAGATAGTTGGGTTCATATACATACATACATGATGGCTTCCCCTTCGTTATCGAGTATGGCCATTGCACGATATACCATTATTAATAATTATTAATTAATTCTATCGTGCAATGCCTGTGCGTGAAGATATTTTTTAAAGTGAGGAAAGACTGTGCACTGAGCCAATCCCACTCTCTGGGCGACAGTAGCTATAACCCGAAAAGAAGAAAAGATCAACATCATCGGTAACTACTGAGCCGCATGTTTTATATCGCAGTTATCCCAGTTTCCTGAGTTGCCTTCTCCTAGAAGAATGCCCTGACAAAGGCTAGGGGTCCTTCACTCCCAGTGTTACATACATATATACATGATGATGTCTGCCCCCTCGTTATCGAGTATGGCTATTGCACGAGAAAAAAAACCCATAATAATAATAATAATAATAATAATAATAATAATAATAATAATAATAATAATAATGATTTCTTTATTAACCACAAGGGTTTACATAAAGTAGACATTAAGGACAGTGCAGGACAATGCAGGACGGTACAAATGGGCATTTCTGCGTGTAAAAAAACAAAAACAGAGGATGTAACAAAAATAACAATGAAAATAACAATGAAAAATTCCCCAATAGGGGGGAGACTTCGGAGGGACATTTGTGGAGAAAGCCCAGTAAAAAGCCACAATGACCCTGACCACCAAGGCAAGTGCCCTCTCCCAGTTTTCCACCTTTAGTTTACAGATATATACTCAGAGTCGGCCCATTCACTCGGGCCATTCTTGCTTCTCTCACCCATCTTTCAACAAAATGCTGGAAAGAGAGCACTTCCTTCTCTACTCTGATTTTCCTTTTCAAATGAAATTTGAAAAAGTCAATCAGAGCATCACCGAAGAGGTAAGTGCTCGTCTTCAGCCCTTTCAAACGTGTCCACCATACTATCTCTTTCGCCATGGCCACCAGACAGATAAAAACTGCCTGCCCTTCCCGGCTAAAGGAGGAGGGCGGGGCAATCCTCACGATAGACTCAGATGATAGCTGGATCCGTCCTAAACGCGACAGCAGGTGTTCGACATAAACCCACAAGTCAGCAATTTTCGGACACTGGACGAGTGCGTGCAGGACGGTTTCGTCGCCCTGCGCGCATCTCGGACATGCCCGGCTGACGGCACCTCCATGCCTGTAGAGTTTATCCCGAACTGGCAAGGCTCCTCGGTAGCACTGCCAGGCCAGAGATTTCTGGAAGTTGTCCATAGGCCCTGGCCCGAAAGTTCTTCCGAAGAGATTGGCTAGTTGATTTTCGTCGACGCCTAGAGTTTCCCCAAGTACGTCGTCGCTCTTCCCCTCCACTAATCCTCTATAGAACGCCGAGGTGGAGTTTCCACCGATCACATTGCCCGATTGGTCGAGGGCTGTGAGCGCCTGAAGACATTCCAGTCTCCAGGCGCTCCCTCTCGGTCTTCGCTTGACCCAGGACTGCAGCTCCGTCAAGGAAACGAGCTGGGGAAAAACGCGTCTAGCAAACGGCGACCACACCTGATCACCGTCGAGGAAGAGGTGGAGATGTCGTAGCCTGAGCGCGTGCCTGCGCATCATCAGCCACGGCATGCCCAGCCCTCCACGTAGCGGGTGTTGACAACAGATGGACCGCCTGACCATCGGAGCACGTCCCTTCCACAAAAAGCGAAAGAGCAAACGCTCCAGCGCAGTCAGGCGAGGCTTAGGACAAGGTACGACGGTTAGGCGGTAGCAGATGACAGACGCGATGTACGCGTTAGCCACCTCCGCTCGACCTTTCAGGGATAGCTTCCTCTCCGCCCATTTCTGGGTGAGAGAAGCCACCCTGCTCGTCACCTCGTCCCAGTTTTTGTCCGTCTGGAGGTCCGGACCGAACCAGACCCCTAGCAATTTAACCGGTCCGTCCGTCCAGCGCCCGACGACGCTGTTGGACGGCATGGACCTGCCTCTCCAGGTGCCGAGCTGCAGGCCCACTGACTTTTCCTGGTTGATCATTGCTCCTGTCACCGCTTCGTATTCTCTTAGTGTAGTGCCGATCGCCTCGATGTGTTTGGCGTTCGACACCACTACGGTGACATCGTCCGCATATGCTGACACGGATCTTCCGCATCCTAGTTCGCGCGGGACTCCCCTCAACGTCTCCAGTTTGTGCAGTAATGGCTCGAGAGTCAATACGTACAAGAGGGACGAGAGGGGACATCCTTGGCGGACCGAGCGCATGATGTTGAACGGTTCCGACAGGTGACCGTTCACTCTCACCACAGAGCAGATGTCGCTGTGCATGGCAGCGATCCAGCCTCTGAAGACGGGCCCAAAGCCAGCCGCCCTCAGGACTGCCGCTAGGTAACGATGGTCGACCCTATCGAAAGCTTTCGACTGATCTAAATTGATCAAGGACCCACCCGTGCCAGGTTCCCTAGCTACCCTCTCTACGATGTATCGCATGAGGTGGAGGTTGTCGTGGATGGATCTGTCGGGAATGGCGCATGTCTGCGCCTCTCCCACCAGACCACCAACGACAAGCGCCAACCTCTTTGCTAGCACCTTGGCCAAAATCTTAAACTCTGTGTTTAGCAGAGTTATGGGCCGGAAATTGTCTATGTTATCCCCCTTGTTCGGATCCTTTCTCAGCAGTGCCACCGCTCCTCGGCTCACAGAACTGGGAATTCTCCCGTTCTGTTGCCAGTTGCAGTAGACGTCCGCCAAGAGGCCTCCGAACAAGTCTGGCATCTGTACGTAAAGTTCATAGGGCAGACCATCCAAACCAGGCGATTTACCCCTTGTGCAGCCAGTCATTGCCTCCCTTACTTCAGCGGCTGTTATCGGCTTTTCGCAACACTTCGCCTCAGTGGCCGAGAGCCGCGGCAGTCCGTCGAGGTAGACACTAAAGTCCATCCCTCTACCCGGCCCCCCGCTGCCCCCGAACAGCTGAGCGAAGTGTCGCTGAAAAGCTTCACACATTTGCCCGGGATCGAGTAGCATGCGCCCGTCGTGGTCCACCAAAGACCGGATCGTGGCTTTGTTGCCACGACGCGCCTCCGCCACTCGGGCCCATTGAACGGCTTTCGTCCCCTCGTGTCTGAGAGCACGCACCCTAGCTCTGACAACGCAGCCTTCGTGCTTTGCATTGAAGAATTGGTCAAGGGCCAATTTCGCCGCAAGCACGTCGGTCGCAATGCCTTTGCTAAGCGCCTCGTCTAATTTTCTAACTAGTTCTCCCTCTGCTCTATTTTTCTCTATTGCTAAAGCCTTACTAAACCTAATCGATTCTATTCTAATCGCTCTTTTCAGAGCAAACCACCACTTGTTGTTGACGATGGCCCCCGTCAACGCCCGCTTAACTAGTTCGCTAATCCGGTCTCTGTAGGCCTTGCGCGCTGGTAAGGACGCGTTTAGCTTCCAGTAGCCGGGTCCTCGTCTATGAAGCCTATCTAAGTCAAGCACACAGATCACGAATTTGTGGTCCGTGTAGCTGACTATCTTGAATTGTGGACAGCCTATGCTAGACCTATCTATTTCCCTACAAAATACTCTATCTAGATATGATCTGGATGACCCTATGCGGTTTGTCCAAGTCCACATTGGCACATTCGGGAAATCCAATCGGTACCTGTCAGACAGTTCAAAACGCCTGAGCAGGTTGGTGAGGCTCTTGCACCCTCCACCCCTATCCGCTAATCCCACACAGTCCCAGCGTGCATCTAAGATCCCGTTCCAGTCGCCCACTAACACTAAAGAGCGCGACGTTCCAAGAAAGGTCTCCAGACGCCGGAAGAAATCAGGCCGCCCTGCTCCTGTCGGGGCATAGACGGCCACTAGCCTGAAAGCTTGCCCGTCTCCGCTGGTCACGTCCAGCACCACCAGCTTACCCTCTGGGTCCAGGAAGATGGCCCGTATGGCGAGATCCAAACCTCTCCGAAAAAGCACAGCAACTCCTCCACCCGATCCAGGACGGCTGGGAGATGCGTACACATCGTAGCCGCCGAAGATCGGTGCGAAGGCCCGTGCTTCGGAGATTCTGGTCTCGCTGATGGCCACTACATCTATGTTTAGTGACCTGAGGTCGTTGAGCAGGTGACCCTGCTTCCATGACGACCCCAAGCCACGCGCATTTATGCTGCCTATTCTGAGTGAGGTCATGTTTAAAATAGAGTGGAAAAGATGGGAAAGACCACTTACCGTATTTTTGGTAGAGGAGGGATGGTTTTTACATCCCTTTTCACTTGATCGTCTGGTGAAGGGACCGTTGAATCGTCCCTTCGGCTGGTCGTCGGCTCTTCTAAGAGAATGTCTGAATATACTCTTCGATTAATGGTTCCTCCTAGGTCCCTGAAATCACCAACTGCGTTGGGGAATTTCGTTTTAATGTTTGTGTATTGTTTCTGTGCTATTTTTAGCAGTCTTATGTTAGTTGGCGTTTTGATTGGTGCTGGTATTATGTAGTCCTGTTGTGAAATGTCTGTGTGTTCAATTATGTAAGTCATTAGTTTCTTGTTGTGTGTGTTTATTGCCGTGCATTTGTTTTTCTGGGGGTGGGGTGTGGTTCTGCTATTTTCTTGTCGTTGTTGCTGGGTGTGTGTGTTTTGTTGTTGTGTTTGCGATGTTGGTGCTTGTGGTGGTGGTGTTGAAGGTGTTGTTGGCGGTGGGGTTGTCGCCGGTGGTGATGGTGGTGCTGGTGTGGGTGGTGATGGTGTTGGTGGTGTTGCTGCTGTGGGTCTCTTTGCAGTAGACTTTACCCTTTTCTCATTTCTTTCCTCCCTTTTCAAAGGCGACGATGCGCTGCTTCTGCGTTTGTGCCTTCTTGAGACCTTTTGCCATCCCTCTCCCACCTCACACTCCATGTCTGATTCTGTAAGGTCGGGGAGGGGTACCAGCTCCACTCTTTCACTTGTTGTTGTTGGTGATGTTTGCACTGGAGTCTCTGTTGCAGCTGCATTTGGTATTGCTGTTGTTGTTGTTAATATTTCCACTGCTGCTGCTGTCTTTGATTTCCGTGGAGTGGGTATGGGTGCCACGGACCTATCGTTCCTGGTTGCCGCTTGTCCTGTTGCTGGTAGCCGTGGAACCGGATTCGGGAGGAGGGGGGTTTTCTCCTTTCTCAGGGTCTTCTCGTTGCAGAAGGCCCTGAGGTGAGTCTTCGATCCACAGCGAAAGCATTTCGGGCGTTTGCCCTCAACACTTATGGGCAGTTGAGTGCCGTTATCGAAGTCTATCACATCCGGGATAGCTTCGATGCACTCCTGGTTGGTTTGTATTAGCATCTCAATGGAGGAGCCGACCCAATCTTCTCTTACTTTTTTCTGTACTTGCAGTACAGTTGTTTTGTCCTCGATTCCGACGAGGACAGACGCGGCCAGCCAAGAAGGGGTCATTCCGGGGGGGACGTGGGTCAGTTTGACCCTCACAATTTTTTGCCCGCAGTAGGAGGGCACCAACACCATTTCCTCGCTCCTTAGGGTCACTACTGATTGGGCCTTTGCCTCCTGGGGTGTGGCAAAAAGTACGTCTACGGTGGCGTATTTTTTGCCTCGGGTGATGTGCGTTTTCCTCTGCCACACAGACCCCAAGGCTTTTTGTATTTGGGCCTCTGTGGCTCTTTCCACCCTACGGGATTTTGTACTTACTGTACGGTACGTGACCGTACAGTGCTCTTGGGTTTCGAAAAAATTTTTCGCTGCCTTGCAGATTGCTCGGTGTCCGTTCTTTGTCACCATCTTCTTCGCTTCCTCTAATTCCTCATTTGTTATGAGGATTGTTTCCAGGTTTTTCGCAATACCTGCAAATGAGATTGGTTTTTCTCTGCTGTTGTTGTTGTCGTCAGAGCTGCTGGTACTTTTGTTGTTGCTGCAGGTACTACGACTACTGCCTCCGCCGCTGTTGCTGTGGTTGTTGTTGGTGTTGCTGCTGCTAATGGTGTTGTTGTTTATGCTGCTGGTGATGCTGTTGCGGCTGCTACTGTTGTTTTCATTGTCACTGTTGCTGTTGTTATTACGGCTGCTACTGCTATTATTCCTGACGTCAGACGAATGAACTGGGTTTTCGTATTTCCCGCACACCTGTTTCGTCGCTGTCGTCGTCGTCGTGGAGAAACCTTGCACGCTTTGCACGAGACTTTTCTTTTCTTTCGTCGCTTGCGAAAGAGAAGGTAGGGAGAGAGACACATTTAAAGAAGGGAGGGAGAGAGACAATCTTCTCTCTCCTGTAGTGATGATTGAGGAAGAAGAAGACGGAATGAGTGGGAGTGACGTATGAAATTTTTTTTTTTTTGGTAGCCATGTTTTTTTGTTTAAAATGAAATTTTGGGTACAAAACCCCAATAACTGGTTATTTAACCCCGAAGGGCCAAATAACGGACAGAAAGACCCCTCTCACGAGGAGGAGGGTGTCTTTATCAACAATTTGGTTCAAGTTTTAAGCAATTTACAATTGTTTTAACGGTTAAAAATTACTATACCTTACAGAGCCGAGCCTCCGTCAACCATGGCATTCAATAATAATAATAATAATAATGGAAGGGAAGAAGACGCACGAGGTGACGGAGGTCATGAAATCGCTCCCGTAAGTTTTGAATTTTTAACATATTTAAATCATTTGTGAAATAACAACTCTTAGTACAAATGCTACGTAAAGCACCCGGCTTGAGCCCCAAAAAATTCGGACCCAAAATATATTGTTATAAGGCTCAAATATTCAAATATTCAACTTTGTATTGTACACTGTATATCCAAAAAAAAATGGCTATAAATGGAAGAAGAAGAACCCCCCCTCCTCTCCTCTGGCTACACTATATAGGACAGCTAAACTCACCAACACCAGAAACTAGATACACCGCCCACCCCATCATCTGTGTACACTAAACACAACAGCATTTTCACCTTCACCGCCACCGCTCACTACGGCCATCATTACCACCACTATCCCATCACCGCCGCCACCACCCCTTGACTCCTTCACTGCTGCTGCCACCGCTACAGCACCATCACTACAGTAATACGGCTAAAATATTCAAATATTCAACTTTGTATTGTACACTGTATATCCAAAAAAAAATAATAAAATGGCTATAAATGGAAGAAGAAGAACCCCCCCCCCCTCCTCTCCTCTGGCTACACTATATAGGACAGCGAAACTCACCAACACCAGAAACTAGATACACCACCCACCCCATCATCTGTGTACACTAAACACAACAGCATTTTCACCTTCACCGCCACCGCTCACTACGGCCATCATTACCACCACTATCCCATCACCGCCGCCACCACCCCCTGACTCCTTCACTGCTGCTGCCACCGCTACAGCACCATCACTACAGTAATACGGTCGCATCACCGCCACCACTGCCTCGGTATCGACATCACCGCCACCACTGTCTCAGTATCGCCAACGCCGCTAGTCTCTGCTGGCTACCACTTCCACATTATAGAATTCCTACTACTAACAAAGAGGAAGGCATCAAAATATATATATAGACTCAAAAGAAAAAAGAAAAAACAAACAACAAAAGCAGCACAGCAACAACAGTAAAAAACGAGAAAAACAGAGAAAAACAAAAACAAAAAAAGAAACCCCCAAAACGTAAAGAAAATAAGAATGAAGAGAGAAGCAGGCGGACGGACAGAGAAGAGGGGGGAAAAAGTAAAACTTAAAAAACAAAAACTAAGTCAGACATTCGAATACTACATTACAATGAAACTTATGCTTATTCATTTTTGGGGCCCTTTCTGCCCGTGTGTTTGTTTGTTTATGTGTGTCCGTATACAGCGTGGTGATAATGCCACACAAGGGCCAAGTGGGATGGCGGATCCACAGATGGCTATGTAAACATACATTCGCCAATCCTCGATAAGAGTGTTTAAATATCGAACATAAACAGTTCGAATAACGGTGAAATGGAGACTAGAACGTCATGTGACAGACTCTCACCCAACAGGTGCCACCTGGCTCAGCAGCAGGAACCTGACTGTCAACGAAATACTGCTGATGTTGGAGGAAGAAGAAGAAGGAAAGGGGCCAGAACCAACTGGACGAAAGAATTGAATAGAACTGTTATGCAATGCTACCTGAAAAGTAACCCCAAGGAGAGGGGCTACAGGAGACGGATGCATAACATCTGGAACGAGATTGGTTTATTTAAATTAGATGAACAAAAATTGGCCGGGCAGGCTCGGGTAATAAGAACTAATGGGTGGATAAGCGAGCTGGAACTGGAGGAACTGAGCAGAGAGAATGGCTTGGAGATGGCGGGTGTAGTATGCCAGACAAGCGAGCCGGCGGGAAATGAAGGTGAGGAGGTCCTGAGAGCGGAGGAACCACCCGAAGCAGACAATGATCTGAATACTGAGATAAATAATACCTGGAACAGAGATACGGCCACTGAGGAGATGAATGCTGACGGGCTAGGACAAGATTCGGTTGACATCCTAAATTTAGTGGTAGATGAGTTGAACAATGATAGTGGGAGACCTATGAACCTAAGATTTGTAGACAGGAAAAAGTTAAAAGAAACAACAGCTAAGGTAAACAAAGTCATCCCATACCTTGAGGCGAGGAGTCTTCACCAGTGCAACAATATCCTCAAAGCAACAGCAAATACGGTGAGGAAACTACTTGGTATAAAAGCGAGAGGAAACAACAGACAAGAAAGAGCAGAGCCGTGGTGGAAGAAGCGACTGAGTGGGCAAATCGGGGAAATGAGAAATGACATAGGAAAGCTTGAGTCACTACTGAATGGGACACTAAAAAACATAGGCACTAAAAATAGACTGGAAATAAAATACAAAACTAGGAGTAAAAAGCTAAACATTATCATAGAGGAATTGAAGCAACGCATTGTAGCAAAGAGTGCCAAAATCAGGCGATACGAGAACAGAGTCAGTCAGTATAAACAGAACCGCATGTTCGACAACAACCAGAAGATGCTGTTTGGACAGCTTGAGGGGAAAGAAAGAGGCACCGACTTGATCCCTGGGGCGGAACAAGCTAAAACATTCTGGAGAGGAATATGGGAGCAGGATGTTAGACACAATGCCCAGGCAGGGTGGATTGAGACAGTACAGAGGGAGATCGGTGAGCAGGCACAGCAACAGACTGATTTGAGTATCACAGTTGAAACTCTTAAGGGGCAAGCCAAAAAACTAACCAACTGGAAATCACCAGGCCCAGATGGTGTGCAGGGGTATTGGATTAAACATTTAACATCCCTCCACCCGAAGCTGACGGCCATGTTCAATGACTGCTTGGTGTCGGGTGAGGTGCCAGAGTGGTTGACAAAAGGTACCACAGTTCTGATAATGAAAGACCGAATCAAGGGTAATGATGTTACCAACTATAGACCTATCACATGTCTGCCCGTAATGTGGAAACTGTTGACGAGCATTGTGTCTGAGGAAATCTACCATCACCTCCACACAAACAACTTGTTGCCGGACGAACAGAAAGGATGCCGAAAGAAGTCACGTGGTACAAAGGACCAGTTGCTTATTGATAAGATGGTAATGGGGAATTGCAGGAGGAGACACACTGATCTTGCCATGGGATGGATAGACTACAGAAAGGCATTTGACATGGTGCCTCATTCCTGGATCACCAAAAGCCTGGAGATCTTCAGGGTGGCAGATAACATCAGACAGTTGCTGGGCAGGAGTATGGGGTCCTGGGAGACAGAGTTGACATCAACTGGAGTATCCTTGGGAAGCGTGAAGATCAAGAGAGGTATCTTCCAGGGAGATAGCCTGTCCCCTCTGTTGTTTGTCCTTGCCCTGATGCCCTTGACCATTATGCTGCGAAAAGTGAGAGCAGGATACAAGTTGGGAAGGGGAGAGCTTACCATCAATCACCTCCTCTTCATGGACGATCTTAAGCTCTTCGGGAAAAGTGAGAAGGAGTTGGATGTGCTTGTTGACACTGTCCGTATTTTCAGCAGTGATATATGTATGCAGTTTGGTATTGGTAAATGTGGAGTCATTGTGATGAGGAGGGGTAGGTTGAGCAGAAGTAACGGGATCCAGATACCAACAGGTGAGATGATAAAGGAAATTGACTCTGAGGAAGGATACAAGTATTTGGGCGTTCTGGAGGCTGATGGCATAAAGAACAAAAAAATGAAGGAATTGTTAAGAACTGAATACATTCGGAGAGTAAGGAGCGTATTGAAGTCACATCTGAACAGCAGAAATGCCATAAGCGCAGTAAATTCCCGAGCTGTGTCTATTATTAGGTACAGTGCGGGAATTCTGAGATGGAATGTTGCTGAACAAAAAGAAATGGATAGGAAGACTAGGAAGCTATTGACTATCTACAACATGTTCCACAAGAGGAGTGATGTCGATAGACTCTACCTAAGGAGATCTGAGGGTGGAAGAGGTCTTATCAGCATAGAGGACTGTGTTCAGATGGAGAAAAACAACCTATACAAATACGTGACCTATAGTAAGGAGCCAATGCTCAGAGCTGTACTGAAGGAGGGGACAGTAGGCCAGGGGATACCCAAGGAGGAAATAACATCAAGGAGGAAGAGCAGCCTTAAGGGAAAATCCCTTCATAGTACCTTCTTTGAGAAAACTGAATTTAGAGATCCACAGACATGGAACTGGTTGAGAAGAGGAGACCTCAAAAAGGCTACAGAAGGAATGCTAATGGCTGCGCAGGAGCAGGCCCTCAAAACGAAGTGGTTGAAGCACCATATCTACAAGGAGGAGGCTAGCCCACTGTGCAGGATCTGTGGAGAGAGAGAGGAGACTGTGGCTCACATTGTGTCCGAGTGTAAACACCTAGCCCAGACCCACTATAAGGGCTGGAGACACGATGTGATGGGCAGGGTGATCCACTGGCACCTGTGCAAAGTAAACAATCTACCACATTCTGAGAAATGGTATGAGCATAGGCCAGAGGCGGTGATGGAGAACAGTCAGGTGAAGGTGCTGTGGGATTTTAGGATACAGACGGACAAAAAACTGGAACACAATAGACCTGACCTGGTGGTTGTGGACAAAGAAAAAAGATCGTGCCTGATTGTGGATGTGGCCTGCCCGTTCGACACGAGAGTGCAAGAGAAGGAGAGGGAGAAAATTAACCGATACCAGGACCTAAAGTGGGAGGTGAAAAGGATTTGGAACTGCCATGAAGTCAAAGTGATCCCGATTGTCATAGGCGCACTGGGGACTATCTCCAAAGGTTTCCAGGGATGGTTAAAGAAAATCGGCCCCTTCACGCTTTTTGGAACGCTTCAAAAGGCATGCTTGCTTGGAACGGCAAGAACCCTCCGATACGTCCTGAATATCTGAGGCTGCAGGTAGTGGCTTGATATTCAATCCAACGGACTTTCCAGTTAACCAACATCAATGACTGAGATTCAAGGAATAACAATAACAATAATAATAATAATAATAATAACGACAACAACAACAATAATAATATACATATATATATACACACACACACAAACATATCTATACACACACACACACGATAGCAATTAACAGCGCTGCGATCGAATTTGGCTTTTTAGCCCAGCCAATGATCTAAAATGTCTTGCACAGAGTTGGCAACCAAAACATTCACTGGGAATAGCCGGCTGTGGTTGGAGTTCATGTACTTTTGCATGTCGTTTGAGCCCTCCTGCTGATTTACATTCTCTACCACATGCTTGGCAAGCATGATGAGTAGCATCTCCAACAGCAGCCTGGTAGTCAACCACTGGTCTTACTTTATGACTGCGAAGATGACTTTGCTTAGGCAGAGTCCCGCATAGACGCTGCATGTCAGCACCATAGAAGGACCTTCGCCGTCTGGAAGTGCAACAGCAATGCCCTTGCTCACATCCCGCTTTACTTTCTCGTATGCGATTCGAGATGCCTCAAAGGCAACTTTTCCCTCCTATACAGTCTTTCTCCATTTATTACGATCAGCAGCAACATTTTCCCATGTATCAGCAGAGATATTAGCGTCTTTCAAAGAGGCTTTCAAGGAATCCTTATACCTCTTTTTTGGTTTATGTGGCGATCGTTTTCCTTTAACTAAATCTCCATAAAAGAGTTGTTTTGGTATTCTAGAATCCTTCATCCTGGCAAGGTGACCACTCCAACGGAGTCGTTGCTTAAGCACAAGAGCTTCTATACTGTCACACATAGAGCTTTCCAAAATCTCGACATCACTGATGTGGTCCCTCCAGTGAACGCCATGGATTCGTCTGAGACACATCTGATGGAAACGCTCCAATTGCTTAAGGTGGTGACGATATGTGACCCAGGTCTCACAGGCATAAAGAAAAAAAGAGAGCACACATGCCTTGTACACCTTTACCTTTGTCCTCTTGCATATGTCTTGCTGACCCCTGAGTCGCCTTTCTAGCTTTTCGACAGCATCACTTGCTTTCCTAATCCTGAGTGGAATTTCATTATCAAGGTTGCTGTATCGATTGACAGTGCTTCCCAGGTAGACAAACTGATCAACCACTCCAAGCCGTTTACCATACACATAGATATTTGGTTCACTGTACTGATTACCAGGAGCAGGTTGGTACATGACGACGGTTTTCTTGAGACTGACAGTCAATGCTAGGGCAGTGCAAGCATCAGAAAAATGCATTCAAAATGTGCTGCATATCACTCTGTGTGCGCTACAAGATCGCAATCATCTGAATACAAGAGGTCTCTTATGATTGATGTAAATACTTTTGTTTTTGCAGCAAAGCACCTGATGTTAAATATGCTGCCTGAGGTTCGATATCGGATGTAAACACCATGCTCGCAATTCCTGAATGCAATATAGAAAACCATCGCAAAGTATATGGCAAACAGGGTCGGTGCTGGAATATCCCCCTGTTTTACTCCACTTTTTACTGAGATAGGCTCCGATATGTTACCTCCGACATTAACCCAAGCCTTCATGTCGTCATGGAAAGACCTGACTAAAGCAAGGAACTTATCAGGGCAACCAAGTTTCTGGAGAACCTTCCATAATGCATTTCTGTTAACAGTATCGAAAGCTTTTGTCAGATCGACAAAAACCTGATACAGATCCAAGCCTTGTTCCATGCACTTCTCCTGGAGCTGTCTAGCTGAGAAGATCATATCAGTAGTGCCGCGTCTAACACGAAAACCAGATTGACTTTCAGGAAGAACACAATCTGCAATGTGTGACAGCAGACGGTCCAGAAGCACCCTACATAAAACTTTCCCTACGACAGAAAGCAATGATATACCTCTGTAGTTCCCACAATCATTCCTGTTACCCTTTCCCTTGTACAAGACCACCAATACTGCATCTCTCTAGTCCTCAGGTACGGATTCATTAGCCCATATCCTTCCAAAGAAAGAGTGAAGATGTTGCAGTAGTCTCTCACCACCATATTGTAGGAGATCTGCATGTATGCCATCCATACCTGGAGACCTTCCACTGTTCAGCTTCGAGATAGTCACTGCAACCTCCACAAGCGTCGGAGGTTCTGTGAGAGCTACTTTCACAGGACTTTCTGGCATGAGATTGAGGAAATCTTCATTGACGACAGACGGCTGATTCAAAAGCTCATGAAAGTGCTCTCGCCACCTTCTTAGAATTCCTTGTGAGTCACGAAGAAATTATTTGCCATCCTTGCTGCGAAGCGGTGTCACCAGAGAAGAAGACGGTCCATAAACTTCACACAAGAGACTGTACAACAGCTTTGTGTTATTGGATATATACATACATACATATATACATACATACATAGGCCCTCCAACTTGCTAAAGTCCCAGACATTATTGTTGGAGCCATAGAGAGGCTGTCTTCTTCTTGGGCTACTATTCTAAGGTTAAAGACAGAGAGGGAGGACTCTACTTTCACTGATAAAATAAAATATTGCAGGGGTATATTTCAGAGGGACAGTCTCTGTGTGATATTATTCATCTTGTCATTTAACCCCTTGTCCTTTCTGCTCAAGAAATGTGAGGGATACATCATTGGCTCACAGGAGGATAGAAATACGAACTTAACCCATAATTTCTTTGTGGACGATCTGAAACTCTATGCCAAGAACATGGATGGGATGAAGAAAAATGTTGACCTGGTTACAACGTTCTCAAAGGATATAGGAATGGAGTTTGGCCAAGATAAATGCTCATACATGACTGTAAAGCGGGGAAAAACAACAACCCAATCTAGCAACATTGTCATCAATGGCCTAACTGTTTCACCGGTATCTGATGAGGGCTGCTACAGATACCTGGGGATAGATGAGAACATATCCTATAATGGTATCTGTAATAAAGAACGCGTAACCAGGGAATACTACGCCCGATTAAGAAAGATTTGGTCATCGGAACTCTCTGCGCAAAATAAAACAGTGGCTCACAATGTATTTGCTGTGCCTGTCCTAACACCAACGTTTGGAATACTCAATTGGATGATAGACGAAATCCGAGCAGTTGATGTTAGAACTCGAAAAAACTAAACAACACCGGAAACGTCCACATCATCAGTGACATAGAACGCTTTTACTTGAAACGTAAGCAGGGATGCCTAACATCAGTCCAGACAGCATTTGAATGTCGCATCATATCTCTCCGACAACATCTACAAACCTCGAAGCGTAGGAGCTCGTCTCTCGAGTAAGTCTATCTGCATGAAACAGATAAGTTCATGAGAGTTGGGAAGGAACTCCTCGAGAGATATTCCCTGTGTGATAATCAAAGACTCACACCCAGGGATGTTGTTCAGCAGTATCGCAGTGAATCCATGGATGAAAAACTGGATGCTTATCAGCAAAAAAATCATGCATGGATATGTTGCCAGGAAGCTCCAGAGTGAGAGTAATATAGATAAGAAAAGTAGTCTATCTTGGACCAACAACCGCTAAATTGGCTCCCACTTTGAAGGATAAGCTTTTGCAATCCAAGAACAGGAGATTAACACGAAATACCTGATTGACAAAATACATAGGGATGCAGGCTAGAAAATCTCAAAAAGGCGGAGGGAGATATTATCACGTGATACACCGGTCAAAAAAGGAAAAAGAGAACTAAATCCCTTGTAGCAGTGAAAGATATCTCAGAAGGCGGAGGGAGATATTGATACATGATACCGAGGCTACAGAGGGGTGGTAAGGTTGACTGAAAGTCGTTATAGTGTTTGCTTAAAAGCAGTTACTATACTTCCGTGGTTACTCGCCCGTGAGGGAGTTTGAGACAATAATGAGAGGTACGCACATATATGTGCATACATACACATGTATATATACACATATTTTTTTCACAAGTATGTGAATGTTGGTGTTGTCGACCTTAACCATCTCTTCTCAAATCTATATCCTGATATGTTTTTATTTCATGTATTTATTTATGTTATTACATATCTCTCGGTTCTATCTTCTATTACGCTGATATGTTCACACCTGACTGAGTATAATTCCTCTCCAACATGGTATTCCAACTGTTTAGTCTACACAAACATATTTCCCAGTGTTCTCATTTCTTGGCAATATTTAATCACAGAAATCATGCATACGAAATTAGATTTTATTGTTGAATATTGCCCTCCCCCACCTCTCTCTCTCTCTCTCTCTCGCTGACTATATCTCTCTCTCTTCCTCTCTCTTCTCCTGTCTCTTCTCTTACTCTATCGCTTTCTCTCTCTCTCTCTCTCTCTCTCTCTCTCTCTCTCTCTATATATATATATATATATATATATATATATATATATATATATAAATATATATATAGGAAAATGTTTGACCCCCGACGGGGTATTGAGTACTCTGGTGCGTTATTATTCATCAGGTTCCTTACCACACCTCCCTCGTTATATATATATATATATATATATATATATATATATATATATATATATATATATATATATATATATATATATATATATATATATATAATATAGAATTGGCTTCTACAGGACTAGAACTGTTTCATTCGGAAGAAATCATCAGGAAAACACAAGGATTTCCTCGTGATTTCTCCTGAATGAAATAGTTCTAGTCCTGAAGAAGCCATTTCGATATTAAATATTTATACTCTACTATGTATTGAGTACTTTACTTACTTTGGTTACCCTCGATTGAACCAGGGATGAACATATATATATATATATAGAGAGAGAGAATTTAGTATATCTACTAACATATGCGTACAGATGTACGCTAATGCTAGCAAATACACAGGTATACACATATATATATATAACAAT
>OZ024742.1:209773712-209781212 GCA_964016885.1 Eledone cirrhosa | reverse complement strand
TATATATATATAATAAATATATATATATATATAATAAATATATATATATATTGTATGTATATATATATATATTGTATGTATATATGTATATATTGATTTGTATGCATGTGTCTATGTATGCATGTGTCTTTGTATGCATGTGTCTATGTATGTGTATGTGTATGTTTGTATTTTTATCTTCTCTCCCCCTCTCTTTTTATAGATATATATTTTGCATCTCTTATGCATCGAGTCATTTAATAAATCGCTCACACGGTTAAGAATTCTCTTCAACATTACCAATATTATGCTTAACTTCGCAAGTTGAAGTCAATCCTTTTTATTTCTTTTATGTTTTACGCGGAAATTATTTGTTCTTTCAAAAATATATGATATTCAGAGAGATCTATTGGATTTCGAATCTAGCGTATTGATGAATTATTGACCAAGATTGGATTAAAACTCGAAAAAGCAACATATATATATATATATATATATATATATACTGTATATATTTAAAGTTGTAATTCCTGTCTATTTGTTTGTTTGTTCACGAACTCCCCCTATGGTTTTGGAGATAGATCCCCATAACCATATATATTCCGAAACTACATTGCCCAGAGTACTTGGATAAGTATATTTCATTTTAATCAAAGGGTTCCCCGGGGGCACAAACCCCCGCTGAAAATATTTTCCCTTCGACTTATATGAAATTTAAACTATAGGTAAATGACAAGGTATGAAGCCTAGTCACAAAATTTCAGCATATTTCAACAATATTAAGATACTCTAATGGGGCTTAAACTCCCTATAATGAAAATGTTGGTCAATAAATGGAACAAGATGTGTTGTAACAAGATTGCATGAGAACTTGATTGAAGCAACCATTATATTTGGGGCTTACAAAGGTCAAGCTCTTCTCATTTCAAGGATTCCACTTATACCAAGTGATAGCGAGTTGCCTTTTACATTTAAGAGGCTGCAGTTCCCAGTGAGGCCATGCTTTGCCATGAGCATCAATAAGAGTCAAGATCAAACTTTCAAAACTATTGGTATAGATCTGACAAACCCATGTTTCAGTCATGGCATGTTTTATGTGGCTGTTTCAAGGACTGGAACTTCAAAAAATCTCTACATTTTAGCCAATCAAAGAAAGACAAGAAATGTTGTTTACCCGGAAGTTCTTCATTAAGACAAAGTATGAAATATATTTTCATGTATTTATTATGTCAAAAAAAAAATTATTAAACTTTGAATTTCTAATTTGAAAATAATGCTTTACACAAAAATGAAATGATCAAGTTTTGAATTGATATTTTGAAAAAAATTATTTACAAGAAACAAAATAAGAATAAGATTGAATAATGTAATTTTGATTTGATATATTACAAAAAGTAATGTTTTCCAATTTTTCATGCATTACATTTTACATTGAGTAATATTGGAATGCAGAGTTTTTCTCCATAAATTATATCACTGATTTAAAATAAATTATCATTTTCTTTCAAAAAAAAAAAAAAATGTGTGAAACGCAGCAAGGCGCGGGTAATCCGGCTAGTATATATATTGGCAGGTGAACAGTGAGCTGTACTGATGAAGGGTGACACCCAGAACATTAGTGTCTGCAGTTCTGTTTACATGCCACGACAAGAGCAAGAATGAAGGGTTCATTCTACTGACATGGCTATAAAATGTATAAATGTATTATATATATATATATATATATATGTGTGTGTGTGTGTGTGTGTGTGTGTGTGTGTGTGTGTGTGTGGGTGTGTGTGGGTGTGTGTGGGTGTGTGAGAGAGGGGGAGAGAGAGAGACATAAATGTGTCTGTGAACATATAAGTATTCAGTTTGTGTGTAGTTAGGTGTATATTTCTGTATCCATATCTAGTTAAGACTCAACGAGATATCTCGTCTAACTTCCTCTTTTTACATACACACACACGCGCGCGCGCACGCACACACACACACACACACACACACACACACACACACACACACACACACACACACACACACACACATACACACACACACACACCACACACACACACACACACACACACACACACACACACACACACACACACACACACACACACACACACACACACACACACAAATACACACAAACACTCACTCACATCCCCACACAAGAGGTACCTGTTTCTGTGCTCAATGCTTATACCTAAATTTGATGCACAGTATCAGGAGGACTGTCTAGCTAAGTGGGAGGCTCCCTCACACACACTGGACACACCAACTCCCAACTGCACTGGGCTGACATCCTCGCCTAGCTTAGGTGCAACACACTTGCAGATGATCTTGGCTGCGAGCCTCCGGAAGACGTTTCCTACCGCGATGGACCTATTCCCCCATCTTTCTTCCTGAGAGTGGTGCGGTATGGAGAAAGCGGCCTCATAAATAAGGGTCCATGGCGCCGTGAATGAATTTGTTGAGGGCCAGGATGGCGCTCAGCAGGCGGCGTTCAACTTCGGCATGGAGGGGGGACACCAAGACTTTGAGGTGTCCGTGTCGGTGACCATCGGCGCCTCAGATGCTACTGGCAGAAAAAGACCCCAGAGCAGAGATGTTCTGCTTCTCGGAGGCCAGGTAAAGTGGTTGAGGGTCAGGTGAGTGTGTGTCTGAGGTCTGCAGGTGGCTCGGGATGTTTGAGCTGAAGAGCAGCCAAGACCTCCTCGGTGGGGTTGAGGACAGTGTCGCCAGAGGCGACTACCCAAATGGCAGCCGAGACATCCCCCTCGATGAGTTTCGCGTTTACGCGGTCGCATGAACGCTTTGAGCTAGCATCAAGGGTGGCAGACTGCGGGCACACGAATGTGACTTCGAGTTAAATGTTTATTGTATTTTGTTTTATCGTTGTTTGTAGGTTTATAGAGTTATTGGACGTAAAAGCTGGCTTATGATTAGTATTATCTATTATCCTAGAGTTATTATTTTCATACGTGTAGTGATCTTAGGGGGTGTCTGGCGTTGCGTTAAAATTTGTGTAGGTTTTACTTACAGTAGTAATATTGTTAAGCCCTGGCTGAATGCGATCACGACCATTCTGGTTTTTTAAATTCTTAGTAGGGATTTAAAAAAGTTATCATTAGTAATACCCATGGGTGGAGTATTCGTATTAGAAGTATCAGATTTTGTAGTCTTTAGTATATACTTTATTTTTGTATCCACTGCTACTTAGGGTCTCGTTTTCCATGAAAAGTTCCTCGGTTGCCGACAATTTGAGGTGATTGGAGCTCCGATGTACGCAGTGAAGGTTCTCATTTGGCTTGAGATAAGGGCGGTAGCGACTTGTGAATAGATCCATAGTGATATCTAAAAAGTTAATAGAGACAGTGAGTACCTCTCAATCCTTAATGTTCATAGCAAAAATAAATACTCCACTGTTTTCGATATAATATTTAACTAAACTTATCGAGATGTTAGATTTCGAAATATCGGACAACTCAATCCAAAGGTGAAATTCTCTGCAACGAACTTTACTTATATAAAAGAAGTTAGTGATAATAATATGAATCATGTCCAGACTGCAAATGAAGCTAAGGAATAGAAGAAATAGTACAATGTACACACGCGCAGATACAAGCACTGTCACACACATTCACACACAGAGGCACAAACACAAACACAGTCTCACACAGACACACACACACACAAACACAGTCTCACACAGACACACAGTCATGAAGACACAAACACACATATATACATGCATGTGTGTGTCTGTATATGTGTGAGTTTCTAGACGTCCAATTACTTTTTGTCTTCTTCAAAGCTATGACATATAGGTGAAGTGTAACTGATAGCAGAGAATATTCGCTAATTAGTAGGAAAGCCGATTTATATTTTAACTCAGATATAATTCCTTTGTTTCCATCCTAGAAGATATTTCACGTGGAATTTGCTGATAATCACCTTGGCTCTTGCTGTACAAGTAAATTGACGGAAAAAGAAGAAAACTAAATTTTGAATTGATTTTAAAGCTAATTAATTCCATTCTATATATATGTGTGCGCTTGAATGTATGTGTGTATGTCTAAACAATTCATACATACATACATACATACATACATACATACATACATACATACATACTCATATATGTGTGCATATGTATGTATATATATATATATATGTATGTATACACATATATATATTTATATATGTATGTACGTATACATATATATATATATGTGTGTGTGTGTGTATGTGTGTGTGTGTGTGTGTGTGTGTGTGTGTGTGTGTGTGAGAGAGAGTAAACACACATACCGTTATGAATGTCTAACTATGCATGTGTCTTCCTCCTGAAAAAACATTCATACTATTTTACTACTATGTTAAGCGTTAAACACACACACACACACACACAGACACACACACACACATACACACACACACACACACACACATATATATATATATATATATATATATACACACTCACATATATATACACATACATTCACACATGCATATAATGTGCATGTGTATACACATACACATACTCACGCAGACACATAGACGCACACACACGTATATATATATATATAGGTGTTTATATGCATCGTCATCATAAAGTTGTCGCAACTGGAGTAGCCAGTCACATGGGTGTCATTATACAGGCTTTTGCAGTCAACGGACACAACTGGTCTGTATTCTCCGTCGTGTTATCACCTGTTCAGCCCATGATTTTGTCGGAGAATTGCTTTTTATGTGCCTCTTCCTCGCCCTCCCTCAAGTGTGCCCTGAAGGATGGTTTTAGAAAGTGAGTGGTGGTTGGATACATGACCGTACAAGCGAGCTTCCATTTTCTAATCATTGTAAGGAGTGTTTCCTTACACAGAATTCACCAGGAACTTGTACATTTTGAGCCGCGTTGGAAAACTAATGGGGCTGATTTTCAATATTTTGTTCAACTTCGTCATGGCAGAAGAGCCAGTAGAAGACTTGTCATTATCTTTTTTTGAGATCTGTCGTCCTTGGTCAAAGTTGATTCTATGTACTTGGGTCCAATAGTTCATTTTTCTCCCTTCAGTATGATGTTAACCTTTCTATTACTCATTTCTGAGCTGATCTCCATTTCTTATATGTATAACACACACACACACACACACACACACACACACACACACACACACACACACACACACACACACACACACACACATACATACATGCATACATACATACATACATACATACATACATACATACATACATATGTGTGTGTGTGTGTAAAATGTAAACAGAAATAGCAATACAATCGGTACAGTATATAGAAGGAATATATATATATATATATGGATTACAATAAGCAATTTTCTGCTTCCCTAACTATATATATATATATTCATTAGTTAACCAAGACAAGACCACAAATTTTACAAGGAAGACATTATTAAAAGATTGTCAACATATTTTAGTTTGATGTAAGGAATGTAGAGAATAATAATAATAATATTAATAATAATAATAATGTCCGTTTACAATTGTTTCGCTACTCCATATAATATTTCTGGATCAGATGACTATATATCATAATTGATCTGGTTCAGTTGAAAATAATTAACATATTTAAAAGACAGAGTGGCTCATCGGAACTTCAAAGGAATATAAATTAAAATAATAGGATAATGTTACATAATATAATGTTCCATATATTGGTTTTTACTATGGTGTCTTGGTTGCATCAGTTGTCAGCCATAATCAAGCAGTATTCATCTGTCGAGGCTGCATTGTGTGAGATCTGCCTATGGGTAACAAGATGGCTGCCAAAGGGCATATTTACCTTACTAATTAGAGGGTGGCTTCAGAGGAAGTAACTCCTCGAGAGATTAGAAATTGTGGGTGTTTATAGTTAAGTGCTAATTTTTAAATTTTTTAATTGAGAGACAATGTAGGGGAGGTAACTTATAATTATCTAAGTTGTTCATAGCAATTTAACTTATTAGCTACAAGTAAAAATGGGGCTAGATGAATAAGTTGGGTCAAGTATTCTATTGGCGAAGGAATTAGCCCTTCGATGTTGACAGCTAATAGTTACCTCCGTTCTATCATTAATCGGTAGAGGTCGTGATAGAGTTATGTAATATGCTTCTGTAATACAGAGATCACAAGATTTTCTTCGTCCATTGAACGGTTGGGCCCTAGCCACGATATCCCATTTTAGTGAGTGTTGAACGTTGTTTAATTTAAGGTTTTTAATAAGCCTAGCTAGCGATGTCGAGCATCTGTTGCTAGGGTCTCGGGAGGAAAAAGAGTGGGCGTTATAGCGTACCTTAAAAGGGTTAGAGGTAGACCCGATATAAGAGCTGGTATTCGAAGCAGTTTTAACCGTGCACCTATAGACTATGTTGGGTGTCAGGCAGTGTCCATTTAATGGGAATGCATTGGGGTAACGGCAGTTGCAGTTGCTCCTGCGGTTAGTGAGAGTAGGGCAGTTTAACCTAAGCGGTAGGTCCGTGCTAGAAGGATTAGATGGGGAAGGTGTGCTACTAGAGTAATTATTGGTGTAGTGGCCTGTTGTATTTGATAGGGGTGGTGGTACCGCGGTGTCGGAGTTATACTGTCTTAGCTTATGATGGTTACTGAATGCGATGTGGCTAGCTAGGTTAGGTGTTGTGGAGAATGAGATTTTAATGTTATTTTTATTAAAGAGTTTGTAATATCTAATTATGGTAATAAGTTAAATTGCTATGAACAACTTAGATTATTATAAGTTACCTCCCCTATATTGTCTCTCAAGTAAAAAATTTAAAAATTAGCACTTAACTATAAACACCCACAATTTCTAACCTCTCGAGGAGTTACATCCCCTGAAACCACCCTCTAATTAGTAAGGTAAATATGTCCTTTGGCAGCCATCCTGTCACCCATAGGCAGATCTCACACAATGCAGTCTCGACAGATGAATACTGCTTGATTATGGCCGACAACTGATGCAACCAAGAAACCATAGTAAAAAAACAATATATGGAACATAATATTATGTAACATTCTCTCTTTATTTTAATTTATATTACTTTGAAGTTCCGATGAGCCGCTCTGTCTTTTAAATATGTTAATTATTTTCAACTGAACCAGATCAATTATGATATATAGTCATCTGATCCAGAAATATTATATGGAGTAGCGAAACAATTGTAAACGGACATTATTATTATTAATATTATTATTATTATTCTCTACATTCCTTACATCAAACTAAAATATGTTGACAATCTTTTAATAATGTCTTCCTTGTGAAATTTGTGGTCTTGTTTTGCTTAACTAATGAATATATGTATATGTATATATATATATACATATACATATATATATATACATATATATGTATATATATACATATATATATATATATATATATATATATATATATATACATATATATATATATATACATATATATATATATATATATATATAATAGAATAATCGGGTATCGGAAAATCAGCTCACGAGTTTACGATAAACAAATCCGACATGAGTGGTAGA
>OZ024742.1:209763712-209768712 GCA_964016885.1 Eledone cirrhosa | reverse complement strand
AATTTGGAGATAAATATAGAGAATTAGTACATTTACCAACATATGTGTACAGATGTTCACCTATGCTAGCAAATATATATGTTATGTCTTAGTACCTTTGTGGTTCTATGCAGGGGGATGCAGAACAATTATATGAAAGACTTAGCTGAGAATAGACACCCTGATGACGTATGGAATTCTCTATAGTTATATTATGTAACTATATTTATCCCCATACAGAAACTAATTAGTTGGAGTGAAAATTTTAGTAAGTAAGTTGATTTTTAATTTTTAAAATTTTCTTATTTTACGTCTTTCATATAATTGTTCTGCATCCCCCTGCATAGAACCACAAAGGTACTAAGACATAACATATATATTTGCTAGCATAGGTGAACATCTGTACACATATGTTGGTAAATGTACTAATTCTCTCTCTCTCTATATATATAGTGAAGGCGTGTGGCTGGGTGGTTAGAGAATTGGATTCGCAATCGTAAGGTTGTGAGTTCAATTCCTGGACCAGGCGATGCGTTATGTCCTTGAGCAAGACATTTTATTTCACGTTGCTCCTTCTACCTGGAGTTGCGACCGATAGATAGTATTAGCAATTGGAAAGACCAACGGAAACATTGTTTCCCTCGGTCCGATTTGACGAAAGTCGATCGTTCCTAAATATATATATATATATATATACATATGGTGGCTGCCAACTCGTTTTCGAGTACGGCCACTACTCTATATCCATGTAGGAGAACCCCTACCGATGCGCGCTGAACGAGTGCGACTTTTTAGTCCAGCCAGCGACTTGAAAACTCTACACTTGTCACAATTATTGACACATAGTGCTGGGCCCATGGTACCATGTGACGACAAGTGCAGAGAGATCTCCAGATATAAAGCAATGCCTGTGTCGTGAAGCTTTTATATTGAGCAAAGGCACTGCACAAAGCCAGTCCCACTCTCTTAACCAAGATGATATTTACCAAAAAGAAGAACAAGTCAACATCATTGGCTACCATCAGGGTTGCAGGTGTTATATCAGAGTTTTCCTTCTCCTAGAATTCCGGCTTGACAAAGGCTAAGGGGTCATCTCTCCCGGTGATTTTGGATGGCCATTGACTCTTAAGAGCTCCTTTGCCCTTTGACAGGTTTTGTTTTTAGTCCTGCAGGATGTCCAAAGTCACCCTCCTCACCAAGAAACCTTGGTGGGGTTGCCAGTTTAGACGCCAACGACCATGAGACAGGTTGTACTGGGATACATGTTACCAGTAGCACCAACTGGTGACCTGACATATATATATATGTATATATATATATATATATATATATATATATATATATGAATATAGACATAGAATATTCGAAAATATTCTGTATGTTTATAATAAACATTTTGAAGACCTAATCGCTATAGAATAGAATACGTCACGTATTACAATTAGATTCTCGATAAAAGCAAGGGAAGTAATCTACGCGTTTCATTCTTGTTAGAAATCATCAGGACTACATATCCAGTGCTTTTATCGAGAATGACACAGCTAGAGACTTATAGAATACTTAGCTGTGTACAGGAACTGGTTTGAAAGAGCGGTTGCCGGTCCGGCAGAAATTAGAAATTGGAATAAATGCTCTGAAATAGCGATATATATGTGAATATAGACATAGAATATTCGAAAATATTCTGTATGTTTATAATAAACATTTTGAAGACCTAATCGCTATAGAATAGAATACGTCACGTATTACAATTAGATTCTCGATAAAAGCAAGGGAAGTAATCTACGCGTTTCATTCTTGTTAGAAATCATCAGGACTACATATCCAGTGCTTTTATCGAGAATGACACAGCTAGAGACTTATAGAATACTTAGCTGTGTACAGGAACTGGTTTGAAAGAGCGGTTGCCGGTCCGGCAGAAATTAGAAATTGGAATAAATGCTCTGAAATAGCGATATATATGTGAATATAGACATAGAATATTCGAAAATATTCTGTATGTTTATAATAAACATTTTGAAGACCTAATCGCTATAGAATAGAATACGTCACGTATTACAATTAGATTCTCGATAAAAGCAAGGGACCGGCAACCGCTCTTTCAAACCAGTTCCTGTACACAGCTAAGTATTCTATAAGTCTCTAGCTGTGTCATTCTCGATAAAAGCACTGGATATGTAGTCCTGATGATTTCTAACAAGAATGAAACGCGTAGATTACTTCCCTTGCTTTTATCGAGAATCTAATTGTAATACGTGACGTATTCTATTCTATAGCGATTAGGTCTTCAAAATGTTTATTATAAACATACAGAATATTTTCGAATATTCTATGTCTATATTCACATATATATCGCTATTTCAGAGCATTTATTCCAATTTCTAATTTCTGCCGGACCGGCAACCGCTCTTTCAAACCAGTTCCTGTACACAGCTAAGTATTCTATAAGTCTCTAGCTGTGTCATTCTCGATAAAAGCACTGGATATGTAGTCCTGATGATTTCTAACAAGAATGAAACGCGTAGATTACTTCCCTTGCTTTTATCGAGAATCTAATTGTAATACGTGACGTATTCTATTCTATAGCGATTAGGTCTTCAAAATGTTTATTATAAACATACAGAATATTTTCGAATATTCTATGTCTATATTCACATATATATCGCTATTTCAGAGCATTTATTCCAATTTCTAATTTCTGCCGGACCGGCAACCGCTCTTTCAAACCAGTTCCTGTACACAGCTAAGTATTCTATAAGTCTCTAGCTGTGTCATTCTCGATAAAAGCACTGGATATGTAGTCCTGATGATTTCTAACAAGAATGAAACGCGTAGATTACTTCCCTTGCTTTTATCGAGAATCTAATTGTAATACGTGACGTATTCTATTCTATAGCGATTAGGTCTTCAAAATGTTTATTATAAACATACAGAATATTTTCGAATATTCTATGTCTATATTCACATATATATCGCTATTTCAGAGCATTTATTCCAATTTCTAATTTCTGCCGGACCGGCAACCGCTCTTTCAAACCAGTTCCTGTACACAGCTAAGTATTCTATAAGTCTCTAGCTGTGTCATTCTCGATAAAAGCACTGGATATGTAGTCCTGATGATTTCTAACAAGAATGAAACGCGTAGATTACTTCCCTTGCTTTTATCGAGAATCTAATTGTAATACGTGACGTATTCTATTCTATAGCGATTAGGTCTTCAAAATGTTTATTATAAACATAGAGAATATTTTCGAATATTCTATGTCTATATTCACATATATATCGCTATTTCAGAGCATTTATTCCAATTTCTAATTTCTGCCGGACCGGCAACCGCTCTTTCAAACCAGTTCCTGTACACAGCTAAGTATTCTATAAGTCTCTAGCTGTGTCATTCTCGATAAAAGCACTGGATATGTAGTCCTGATGATTTCTAACAAGAATGAAACGCGTAGATTACTTCCCTTGCTTTTATCGAGAATCTAATTGTAATACGTGACGTATTCTATTCTATAGCGATTAGGTCTTCAAAATGTTTATTATAAACATACAGAATATTTTCGAATATTCTATGTCTATATTCACATATATATCGCTATTTCAGAGCATTTATTCCAATTTCTAATTTCTGCCGGACCGGCAACCGCTCTTTCAAACCAGTTCCTGTACACAGCTAAGTATTCTATAAGTCTCTAGCTGTGTCATTCTCGATAAAAGCACTGGATATGTAGTCCTGATGATTTCTAACAAGAATGAAACGCGTAGATTACTTCCCTTGCTTTTATCGAGAATCTAATTGTAATACGTGACGTATTCTATTCTATAGCGATTAGGTCTTCAAAATGTTTATTATAAACATACAGAATATTTTCGAATATTCTATGTCTATATTCACATATATATCGCTATTTCAGAGCATTTATTCCAATATATATATATATATATATATATATATATATATATATATATATGTATATATATATTTCATTTCTCACTCTTAGTACGGCTGGTACTTAAATGTAAGTATGTATGTGTACGTACATACATATATGCATACAGACGTACAGTAGTATGTATATATATACATACATGCACACACATATATATATATGTACCTATGTGTTTACCGAACATTTATTATAATGCTCGGTTTGTTTATAAACAAACAGCCCGAATTACGCCGTACTGTGTTCAGGCAACCATCTTCGCCTTTTTCTTCAACACTGACACAGGAAGGATGTATTAGTTTCAAGCTTAGAGAAGAACTGCGAAACCACCGGTAAAGGAACCAAATAAATATATATTTAAAAAAAGACTCCTGTTGCATTTTCGATTTCATCTTTTTTCCTTATATATATATATATATACATATATATATATATATATATATATATATATATATATATATATATATATATATATATATATATATATATATATATATATATATATATATATGTGTGTGTATATATATATATATACATATATGCGTTCAAATCACAAGGGACTCTTGCACGCGACACCATGTGCGTTTTCTCTCTCTTAACACATGCGCATTATTTAGTCCTCTAAGACCTTTAGTAGTGGAGCAATAACTAGTCTGAACATCTATTGAAAAGCATTGGACCTTTAACTCTCTTCACTACATTGCGAAACAGTTCTACCCAAAGCTGTCTGGATGTTGATAGTTATAATAATCGGTTTGTAAATCTTGATTGTAAATCCTTTTAATTGAGTTCTGTGAACCGTACTATCTTTAGTCAGTATTTTCTTCACCCTGGCGGTTTACGTCCCTTGTGATTTGAACACATATGTGTATATATCTGTATTCATCTCTCTTTATTGTATTATAAGGCTCGGAAAACATTTTGCATGAGCTATTTTGATTATAAGGGACTATTGTGAGTTTTTAACTCAATATATACTTTTGATATATATATATATATATATATATATATATATATATATATATATATATATATATATATATATATATATATATATATATATATATATATATA
>OZ024742.1:209723712-209758712 GCA_964016885.1 Eledone cirrhosa | reverse complement strand
ATAATTATATAAACGTATATAAATATACACACATAAATACGTATACAACTCACGCACACACATACGTTCAGGTAAATACACATATGTTCACTAAACGTACGTCAACCAAAATACACATATACACACCTTACATACGTGCAAACACGCATACACACACAAACACAAAATACACATATACACTTAACCATATACACATGTAACAGTATATATAATATAATATATACACCAATAACAAATATTAGCAAATATACGTACGAGAAAGTATACGTACCTTCACAAAACATACGGGTAAGGTATACTTACCTATACAAATAACTAATGGTATAAACATAAAATATACTTAGCTACCACATCAAGACATAAATTATCCGCGTATAGTTCGTACTATCTGTTAGGTTATAATGTGGTGCTAATGAAGCTCTTGCTCGGAGTTGATTTGTCGATAAGGTAGCATATACTAAGTATGAGCATAGACCAAGGAAAAATAGATCCCGACGCATTATATGGCATAATGTATATCAGGAGCCGACCTCTTAACATAACATGGTTAGGAGCACCACTTGAGACAGCACCAATCCTGTCTATTTTGGCGTAACTCTGGACCACACCCTCTCATTCAAGGAACACATCAAAAACACCAAATTGAAAGTCAGCTCCCAGAACAACATCCTACGGAAACTGACCAACTCCAAATGGGGAGCCACAGCACACACACTAAGATGTACTGCCTTGGCTCTGTGTTATTCCTCTGCGGAGTACGCGTGTCATGTTTGGGAGAGATCAACCCATGCCAGTAAACTAGACGCAGCGTTGAACAACACCTGCCGTTTGATCACTGGTTGCCTGAAGCCTATCAACCCGAACAACCTGCATCTCCTCGGTGGCATTGCCTCTGCAGATGTGAGACGGGAAGCTGCCAGTCGAGTAGAGATCACAAAGGCTATCAGTGATGAACGCCACCTCCTTCACGGACCTGAACCTCCAGCTCAACAAGTGAAGTCAAGGAGAAGCTTCCTCAGCTATGTGCAGCCCCTAACAACATCTCAGGAAGAAGCCAGACTACAGCTATGGACTAGAAAGCTAGAGAATGAGTCCTCTCCTATTGATATGGGAATCCCCCCTTCTGAAGCCCTCCACTGGCTCAGAAGCGCCATGGGTCCAGTGGAAGACACTTAACCGCATGAGAACAGGAATGGGGTGATCAAAAGCTGCTATGGCCAGATGGGGCTACAAGACCGGCCCAACCATCTGCGAATGCGGAGAGGAGGACCATACGATGCAGCACTGCCTTGTTTGCCCTCTACTACCCAACCAGTGCAGCTTAAAAGATCTCGCAGAATGTAATAATAATTATTTCTACTTTTGGCACAAGGCCAGGAATTATCCCAGTGCATTACTGGTACTTTATTTCATCGACCCCATAAGGATGAAAGGCAACGTTAACCTCGGCAGGATTTGAACTCAGACCATAAAGGGCCGTAACTCTTTGCTGCAAAGCATGGCGTCCGACTCTCTACCGATACTGTCAATCCAATAATAATGCAAAGGACTGTGTAAAGAAATGGGAAACTGTCATATAATCACATGATTCGAAGATACGAAAAGAAGAAGACCCACCATATAATATAGAGGTGGCCACACCATTAGCTAATATCTTTCTCTCCCTTATTAAGAAGCATTTCCCCTGATGAAAATATGCTCGATTGTAGATAGACAGGAAAGCCTCAAAGAAACGTTTCTTACCAGGTTCTTGGTTATGCTGGTAGGATACGTATTTATGTGTGTATATTTATATACGTTTATATAATTATATGTACACACACACAAACACACACACACATGTATATATATTTTTTTTATGTGTATTTGGTGTATACGTTCGTATGTGTGCGGGTACAGGTGGCGCGCGGGTTCATGTATGTGCGCGCGTGTTTATGTGAATGTGCTTGTATATGCATACCATGGCGGGCGTTTTCGTGTATGCTTGTGTATGTGCGTATATGGATGCGTGTATGTATATATTTAATTATTGTTGATTTCAATAAGCTCTGTCATTTTCGTTCTACTAATTTATTTACATTATTCTTAATTCTGAAGCCGAGAATCATTCCGTTTCCTAAATAGAATATTAGTCTACGACTTCATTTATACCATGAACGTGGTTTTGTCTTTGCGTGTTATTGTTCTCACCGCTCCACATAATGACGTATTATCTTCGCTTTTTTCCGTTCATTGCCAGGGAGCGTCTTCACGAACCAAAGTATCGTCTTCCTGTTTTCTTTCGGTTACATCGTTATTCGAAATATTTACTTCTGCGTTCACAGAATGATTTTTTTTTGTTTCAGAAGATTCCGTTAAGGGTGAAAGCAGCGATTCTTTGCTTAAACATTAATCTGTTATTTTAATAAATATTTGCTCTAGGGTTCTTATATATTTGATATATATTTATCCTTATCGAGCCCTCTTTGGATTTTAGTCTTCAAATTTATTATTATTACTATTTGGCTCCCTCGTTTGAGAATCTATTGACTTATATTCATCATGCTGAAACAACATCTGAATATTTTTACAAAAAAACATACCAGTACCAAGCAGGAAGACATACCTAAAACTCTTGATACAGAAAACGGACTCGTTCCTTAAAAGGTTGCGTTGGCGTGCCTTTATTTCGATAATCAGGAAAAAGCGGACAATAAACAGGATAAATTTGGATAGGAGGTGTGGTAAGGAACCAGATGGACCATAACGCACCAGAGTACTCAATACTTAGTGTAGTAGAGTGGGTAATAGGAAAATGTTTAACCCCGACGGCAGAGCTCAAGCCGTTTCGACGGCTATTTCTGGACTAAAATAGTCCAGAAATAGCCGTCGAAATGGTTTGAGCTCTGACGTCGGGGTTAAACATTTTCATATATATATATATATATATATATATATATATATATATATATATATATATATAAAACTGAGGTTGTTTCTCTGACTGTCTGTGTGTCTGTCTACTAAAACGGTCGGCACACATCTCCTCCTAAAACGTACGTTCAAATTTCTGTGAAATTGCTACACTTATAGATGAAGGTCCGGCGGAGACATCGGTGAAAAAGATTTTCAAATCGACCACGCCAAGCGCAAAAATCGAATTTGTAATGTATTGATTTTTCAGTTCAAATGTATAAATAGAGATGAGAGACGATTTATTTCCCTTGTTTATCTATTTACGTTACGAATAAACGACGCATGCAAAAGTACAAACATAGATGAAAAGTTTTTGGGCCAGCAAAATTTTAACCTTCGAAGTTTCAACATTAAGCTTCCATTTTGCTTAATTTCCATTAAAAAGTCTTAAAACAATATTTTTACTTGAAAACAAGCCCATTTAAATACACCGTAAAACAAGCAAATATTTTGTAAAAAAAGCATTGATCTCGAATAAAGCCTTATGAGATTTTCATTTAGAAGCAACTAGCAGTAAAGGCCGGTGTTGCTCGGGCTGCTCAGTAGCTGTGTTAAAGTTACAATGTTAAGTTTGTTTCTTGGCTTAAAAACTGTAGAGTCTACAGTGTAGACTTTCATGTGGTACTTCTGATTAACATTCCCTCAACCAACAGTACGCCCTATGAAGTTAAGAAAACATAACCATAACTCGAATGTTAAAACAAAAGAGGATGCTGGGGATAAAAACTGCGCTGGTAATCTATTAACAAAAATGGAAAATGTAGACACTGCAACAGTTGTCTCAGAGAAAAACATCAGCGTAACCAAACTATCAGTTATTTTGAAACAAAGAAATTGGATGGACATGAAAAACAAAAAAAAAAAATGCGTTATCCGAAGTCGAGGGGGCAGGCAGCATCAAAGAGGTTCGCACCTGTGATAAAAAATATTGACAATGTGATAGCGTAGATGTTTAAGTATGAATTATGAAGAGCTCACCACATACCTATGGTGAGTTTGGCGGGCAGATATTAGACAGCCACAGCATGCGAAATGGACAGCTGCAGCAAAAGCCATATTCACCAAAAAGAATCGCTGAAATCAACAAAACAGAAATGCTGCTTCCATTGCATCTTCACATTCAATTGAGAATGATGACAAAAGTTTACTTCAGCGCAGAAGAAATGCTGTTGTTGCGTGTTGTCTAGGTCGGAATGCATATTGAAACAATGAAAGAAATGACGGGAACAATTTTTGTATGTATGCGCCAAGTTGTGTGTGTCTATGTATTAAACACCGGACTTTTCAGCGACTGGAGGGGCGTCCTTAACAATCGAAAGCATCGATTTCAGAGTCCGCTTTGATTTGCGAGCAATGCTGGTCCCTAGAGGCCTAGGTGTCAATACAATACACTGCATCGATGTTGAATACATCGATGTTTTTCTCATAGACAACTGTTGCAGTGCCTACATTTTTGATTTTTGTTAATAGATTACCAATGCAGTTTTTATCCCCAGCATCCTCTTTTGTTTTAACGTTCGGGTTATGGTTATGTTTTCTTAACTTCATAGGGCGTACTGTTGGTTGAGGGAATGTTAATCAAAAGTACCACATGAAAGTCTACACTGTAGACTCTACAGTTTTTAAGCCTAGAAAGGAACTTAACATTGTAACTTTAACACAGCTACTGAGCAGCCCCGAGCAACGCCAGGCTTTACTGCTAGTATATATATATATATATATATATATATATATATATATATATATATATATATATATATATATATAGGATGGACATTACCTTCGAAGGGCTGAAATTCATGCGATAATCGAAAATGCCCTGTTAATAATCAGAAACGTAAATGGACGCTAATTGAATAAAAACAAAACAATGAATTACTGCAATAATCCTGACGTATTGATATATATAAATATATAATTCCTAGTGGCAGAACACACGAAGAAGGCCGTATACATCAGTAGATAAGTATTTCAATTTAAAAAATAGGACGTTACAAAATCGATAGTAATAACATATCGCTAATGCATTTCAACAAAGATGTTTTGCTATCCATAGTTGTGTTTACGACTGCAAACAGTAGGCAGCCTTTTATTATCATGATTTCAGGTCACCGAAATATACCGTACTTAACTTAGGTACCCATTTAGAGATACAGCAATTATAATGAGCTAACGGTAAATACATATTGCCTAGCTTATATGCGAAATAATGGTGTGATAAAATGTACAAGTAATAAAAAATAATGGCACGATATATTGTCCATGTAATAATTTAACGGTAATCAATTTCGGCCTAGCAGCATTACTTCTCAGTAATCAGTCAAAGCATAAATAAAACATTTCATAAGAAATAGATATCACCAACGGATTCAGGTGCAACGGTTTATCTAGGTACTGCACGTCAACATCAAATGTAATCATCGGTATTCATACAAGTGATGTAGCCTTATTTGGGTTCTTCTCTGTGAAGTATTCATACATATATCAGGATATAATAATGTATAAAAAATTGTCTAATAATGTATAAAAAATTGTAATATTTATGGTCAGGATAATACCTTCAGTCATAAATGCTGATCTGTTGTCTGTTAAGAATTCAAGTCGACATTTATATGAGTGTATATATATATATATATATATATATATATTGTTCGGATCTAGCTGTCGAAACGGCCGGAGCTCAGCCGTCGGGGTTCAGAATCTTTTCATATTTCCCACTCTACTACCCCAAGTATCGAGTACTCTGGTGCGTTATGGTCCACCTGGTATTTTACCCCCCCTACCCCTCTCTCTCTCTCTCTCTCTCTCTCTCTCTCTCTCTCTCTCTCTCTCTCTATATATATATATATATATATATATATATAAGACAAACTTCAAGGCAGAAGTTACATAATCATATTTATTAATTATATATATCTTTGCGACAGCACCATGAAGCTTTTGTGCAATTGTTACAATACCTCCATGCCGGTGACACAGAAATACGTATAATTAATAATTATGATTATGTAACTTCTGTCTTAACGCTTATTTCATACATACGTATGATCACCACCTTTAAGATGGATAAGTGCAACTGTCGTGGAGTGCTCTTACCTGCTTACACCCATTTATCAAAGAGAAGTTATTAGGCAACTCTCACGGATAAACAACACAGTACTTAGCAATTTTTCTCCCATGGAATAGCAACTCTCTGAAACATCTTCACTAGTCATAACTTTGTTACTGATATCGACATGTAGAAGCTTATGCTAAATATCAGTCAATCAAGATGTCCAGAGACTATGGATACTATCTCGTCTTATTCGTAAAAAAAAAAAAAAAAAAAAAAAAAAATACTCAGCAATTAAATAGTTGAAAATCTAGGTTGTATTTGGACTTAACTTCATAGATTTTTTTTTAATGGAAACAGGGCTGCACCCTCAGCATTTTTAAGGTTCTTCAAGACCAATAAGAAGTTATCCTCAAACCGGAGACTTGCATTGAATGCTTTCCCCAATGGGTAATGTGGAAATTTTAAACAGATGAAGTCTATTATACAAGAACAGGGACGGTCCCTCGGTTGGTCTTACTCACGTGTGTGAACACGTGGGTATCACAGAGTCTTATATTGTTAAACAATAACAATAAAACATGTGTTGCTTGAATTAAATTATATGAACTTCCTTTCAAGGGGAAAATGTAGATTATAAAATGGTTGGACAACTGCAATCACTAAACCACCCAGAAATTGCAATCAAATCTCTGAATGGTGCTCTATCGATTTAAAGCAAAACGTATTTAGAAACTGAAAGTAAAGATATAAAGTAAGACGAAAAGGCATGGTGGTCACTTATTAAAGGCTTAACCGAGGCTAAAGAGTACAAACATTACCAATGACAGCATCATTAATAGCTACAACAACACAATAAATACATAAACGGTAACAAATCATAAAAATAAAATTTCTCAGTAATAAAATATATCTTGGGTATAAATCTCTTTTTTGTTTCTTGAAGTTATACTCTTAATGGATATAGAAAAATCAAAGAAAGAAATATTCTACTCTCAAGATTACAGCTTGACGATAGGGCTTATCATGCCAAAGAAACCTGTAGCGACTAATTATTTAGGGATAGAATATATTGAAAATGATGAGATATCATTCTAGCAAGTAAACGTTTAATTTTCTCTTGTCAAATAATATCTTGGCAATATGAAAGATATTAACAGAGATAATAAAGCGTAAAGAAAACACATAAATATCCAGAATACAGAAATATATAATCAATATGTGAAAGATAATTAACTATGTTGGGATACTGTTCACAAATCTAGAACGGTTGTACTGCAGCATCAATAAGCACCACAGACCGCATTCAGCATAAGGCCATCTTTGCTCAGAAATACGCCCTGACCACTAGCTCACACATACTTTGTTTCACCCACTTGCCTCTTTTAATACTACGATAACAGTCTGCATACCTCATAACTAACAAATGACCTACCTCTTCTATTCCTCCACACTTTTCACTGTCAAGCACGTCTGTGTCACATTTAAACCATGAACTAAACACGCGGCCGTGTTAGAACTGTTATTCTCTTGGGTCCTTATCCTATAAATGAATTTGAATAACAAAATTGATATTTATCTAAATCTTTCATTTTTATATGAGTCAGTTGGAATGATCGTACATGCCCACACCCTATGTATAGATTTCAATTATATGATTATGATATTTTTAACTACACGCTCTGACTGAAGTATCAGGAGTCGTTTCACCTAGCATATTCCTAAACACATATAAAGTCACTTTCATAAATGATTTTCTCTCTCTTATTTGTTACTGCCAGCCAATACATCTTTGTCCTTTCACTTCCATTTCTTCCCTTTTCATCTACGACATTACATTTCTCTCTCTCTGATTTTTGTGACATATTGGCAGTCAAATCCGACCGAGGCCAACTTTATCTTTCATCCTTTGGGGGTCGTTAAAATAAAGCATAAGTACAGGGCACTGTACTGGTGGACATGATAGAGCCTTCGCATTAAAGGTCTTTGTGTATTTGTCCTGGCTTCTGCGTTTTCCGTTGAAATAACACTGTGGTATACTTCGGTAGTAGATCTAATCCATTACTCTGGTTGAGCGTACTTTATTGCTCGCATTCGGATCATATCTCTGATTTAAGCACACTGTGCTTCCCCACTTGATTAAACAAATTCTACCTTCATCGCTAGAGGTACTTTCTAACTTCTTCCTCCAATTCACATCCCTTCCATGTCTCCCCCTTTCTAAACATTGCTCACAATTTATATCTCTAAACCTCTCCCCATGTTATATGTTCTTGATCCAGCTTTACGCCTTCTTCATTTCCTCCACTATATATTTTTTCATTTCCTTTCTTATTCTCGTTCTTTCTATTCCTTTTTGCTACTTTCTTTATTTCTTACCAATTATTCGCAATCAATGCTTCTTCTTCATTCTTTTATACATCGGTCTACACACTTATCTATCAATCTAACCACACATATACACACATACACACATACACACATATACACACACATACATACACGCATAAATATAGATGCATCTAGTGTTCTATTTACATGCATTGAGAGACCACCCTAAACGCAAGCATATATATAAATATATAGAAGAGAACACATGAAAAGAACATGCTTTTTCATTACAGGCTATTTTTACCACCAGAGTGAAAGACAAACTGTGTAAGGTACGAGAAAAACATTATAATCAAACAGATTAATAAATTCAAAAGAGTACCTCAATAACTATCACACCTGTACAGTCCATGTAAGATTGTTTCGCTAATTCGCAGCAAAGATCACGTTATCCATAGTTTTTAAGCAGGAGTTTCAGATTATGTGACTTGCGCGTCTAATGTTAAGTTAGAAACTAGTCTTCAGCACGTGGTAAGAGAAATACGTGCTTTTAAATTTATTAGTCTGTTTGATTATAATGTTTTTCTCGTACCTTACACAATATGTCTTTCACTCTGGTGGTAAAAATACCCTGTAATGAAAAAGCATGTTCTTTTCATGTATTCTTTCCTATATATTTTGAAGAGCCCGGAAAACTTTCCTTGAGCTCATTATAATACAGGGAACAACGCGAGTCCTTTACTCCGTTGCTTCATTTGATATATATATATATATATATATATATATATATATATATATATATAGGGTGTTAACTTCACAACCACTGTTTTCATTTTATCTGGCCTTTATAACACATGTTAATTGTTTTGGTTTCTTCTTAGTCCATTGAGCGCTTGCCGGCTCATCTCGAGGATTGCGTTTCGTTTTGTTTTGGCCACCGCCGAAATACGATCTCGCTGAATTTATATTTATATATATATATATATATATATATATATATATATATATATATATATATATATATATATATATATGTGTGTGTGTGTGTGTGTGTGTGTGTGTGTGTGTGTGTGTGTGTGTATGCATATCCGTATGTGAGTGTGCGTGTTTATATGTTTATGTAATAGAGTTGGCTTCTCTTATTACTGTATTCTCCCTCCCTTATACAAATAGTTGCTATCTTCTCTACTTTGAAATAGTTTACTTTGAACTCTGGTGTTAACAAAATACGCACGCAAACACATACTGTTTGTCGCTTTCTCACCCATTTACTCACACACGCACTTACACACACACACAGTATATATCACTTTCTCATATGCAGACTCTTTCTCAAAAACATACCTTTGTAGTTCTTTTATAACTAACCCACATACAGATACGCATATTTTTCTGGTCATTTCTCTTATGCAGACACACACACACACACACTACTACATCTATCTACACACAAACATAATAGACAATTTTTATCTATATCTCTATATCACTTTATATTACATACACGCATAGAATTACCAAACCCAAACGTATATACTTCATTGATTGCCTCATTCTTTGTCACCTTTCCCCAAACTACAAAACTGTCTTCCTTCAATCAATTTCCATCACTAAAATCAACCCCACACACGCACGCACTCGCCCATACAGAAGCACACACCTTCTTCCTCCATTTTTTATATATATCTTTTTGCAATATTGTCAAGGACCGTTTCGTCATATCCACACCACACAAACCCCACATCAACACAGCCAGAAATGATGACTACCAAACTGCGAATAACTTGCTACAATAACCGCCACTTATTAACCACCACCACCACTACAATTTCGAGAAGAAAAAAAGACATGTTTTTCTCATCTAAGTCATGTATTTAATGATGTCATTCTTTATACGTGTTTCCTTTTATTCAATTTCCTTTTAATTTCTTCTCTTTTCAAGTTCGTAGAGTCCTTTGCCAATTCTTCTTTGAACTCAGACTTGTCGCGTGACCAGGAATGTGAAGATATACTTTTAGAAGTAAATCCCTCCCCGTTTACAACGTTTTCGTCGATATTCTATTATAGGAGACATGACAGCCGCTGGTTTAATCAATACTGACGATTAAAAACTTTACCATTGATTTTGCAACATATAACTTACATGCGTATCTGCAAGGAGGTTTCATTCTGACGGGAATTGTTCCATAATCTTTTAAGCTAAGGAAACCATCCTTTTTCTACTAATTGAAAGAGTTCATGCCTGTTTGTCCGTCGTCTCTCTGTATGTATGTTTGTATGTGTATTTATATGGATGTATGCATATATATATATGCGTCTGTACATACATATATATTTAGAGGGGGTGTTGATAAATGTTGGTTTGGTTAAGTTGGTTGCCTGATAGATTTTTTTCATTTGTAGTGGTAGTGATGAAATGCGAGATGATGAGTAAGTAGCTTGTTGGTTGAGTAATTGCAAGTGAGTAAGTGAAGTATGTATCAGGGAGTCGAGAGAAGTTTTGCCATGTTTGAGGAAACACGTAGTTGTACTTGCTTGTTGTGGTGTGATGTGATATTACTGTGGGGAAGATGATTTTCACAAATCACATGGATGAGAATTAACAAATGAACAAGACTCCATTAATTTAGATGTTTTTATTTCTAACATGACTTACTTACTGATTAATGTTCAGAGCCATCCTCAGCATTCTCGTGTAGCACCCATCCACCATCTGAGTGAGTTTCTTGGTCAGTGTCCAAGTCTCAGACCCATACAGCAGCACAGACTCCACTACAGCAATGAAGAGGCGGACTTTCAGGTCTCTACGAAGGTCCGACTTCCACACCGATCTCAAGCTGAGGATGAAAAACTCAGAGCTGTATGGGAGCATCCCAAAAGTCAGCTCAAAAGTGACACAGAGGAGACTGAGGTTAGCTGGACATGCTCACCGACATCCAGAGTTGACATTGCACTCAGTGCTCCTTTGGGAGCCCCTACATGGATACACTAGAAGAGGAAGACCAAGGTTAACGTATGTTGATGCCCTAAGGACAGACACTGGTCTGTTGGAGACGCAGGACATGGCAGCGATAATGAGGGACAGAGACCGCTGGAGAGAACTCGTCCATGGATCTCGGGAATTTTACCCGCCTTAGATAGATGACTTACTTCAGAATCATGTGCAGCAATGAGCAAAGTAAAACGATGTAAGTATAGAAGCAGTGTTATGTGAGCAAATGTAGAATACCATGGTAGTAATATTTACTAACCTGCGTTGGTAGCAATCTAAACTAGTGCAGATCCCATCAGCTATCCGCTGTTGAGTCGGGAAGCAGACTATATTTTGCGGAGTCGAAAAGAAGACTATATTTTGGGTCGAAATCTCTTATATATAAGATTTAGGTTTCTCCAAACATTAAATCGATGACGATTTCAACTGTTTTTGTTTTCGGACACCTTGATGCTCTGAGCCACCTACAGGAGAATATTATCTAGGTTGTTGACTCTTTATTCACAAGTCAGTCATTTAGTAGTCAAATGTAGGAGGCTAAGAAAACCATCGGGGAAAAAATATGTTGAGGCTTCGCTACACCCCCCCCCACACACACACATACGCCCACACCCACACGCATCCACATACACACACACACACACATATATATACTCACACACACACATACATATATATGTATAGGGATGAGAATTTCACCTTTCTCTCTACCTAAACACCGCCACTGAATCTGCTAAAACTAAATGTGTACACTCTGAACAGCTGACTGCAGCTCCATTACTGCAATTCAACAAATACATTGACTGAGCTAGACGTTGGCCGGGTCCGTTGAATTAATACCAGCGATCTTCGTTAATTTTATATAGTATATGTATGTATATATATATTATATGTATAATATGAAAGTTAGTTTCTGTGTGTTTGCGCGTAAGTGTGTATTGATATTCTGATCTGAGAAGATATGTGTGTATGGAAGTATATTTATAACCAACTAAATATTCTAGGAAGCCTATTATACACTGATGGAAAACGCTATAATAAATTTTATCAATGTCTCTCCTTGCATTCCTTCTATATAAACGTACATGTACACACACCGAAATACATTAAGCATACACATACACAGAGGCACATGTACAGATATTGGTGTATATACGTATATATATATGTCTATTTCTACATGTGTGTATATACGTATATATATTTGTCTATTTCTACATGTGTATACATACATATATATATACATATAAATATGTGTGTGTGTGTGTGTGTGTGTGTGTGTATGTGTGTGTGTGTGTGTGTGTGTGTGTGTGTGTGTGTGTGTGTGTGTGTGTGTGTGTGTGTGTGTGTGTGTGTGTGTATAAATGTACATAGATATGTTTATATAGATATGTATATATCATGTGTGTATGTTTGAAGCGGGCTATATGGAAAAAGAGAAGATAGACATCGATATATAAAAGTGGACAATTGTGAAAATGCAACAAGAATCTTGTAGCGAGAAATATAAAAGAATGGGATGGGATATATAATAAATGTATATAAAATGAAATATTTGTTAGATTCAGAGATTTGAAGAGCGGCATAACAATAATTGATGCAGTCAGAATCAAACATTCATGGTTTATTTCTCTTGATTTATGGTAAACAGAATGAGTTACCAATTAAATGAATTTGTGAAGCTAAGCAAAATAAAATCCATTAATATGTCAGAACCGACAGTTATTTTTTTAATTGCTGTTCGCTATAGTCCCTAAGAATCGAATATAAGGATTCCAGCCAAACAGAGATCATCTACGCCAGAAATAGCAGTCAATTCACTTACAAATTACACCATACTGCCTTTAAAAAATAGGGCATATAGTCCAGTGCGTAAAAGAAATAGATGGGATTGTCATGATTGGAAAGCCTTTGATCATAGGTCTGCCCAATCAGCGCAGACCGTAGGCTTAACATTAATAACAACAGAAAGAAATGATAACAGTAATTCTAAAATAAGTACATTCCCGAAATTTAACTTCATGCTAACTTCAAACTTTTGTTTTGCATTTAACAATATAGGTTTAGTTACAATTCCCCTCCAGTTCAAATTTTCACACACAACCTTTTGTATTCCATCAAGACTTGTATAGTAATGAACGTAGTTACAATACTCAACGTAATAACAATACATAGTAGTAGTAGTAGTAGCAGCAGCAGCAACAGCAGTAGTAGTAGTAGTAGCAGCAGCAGCAGCAGCAGTAGTAGTAGTAGTAGTAGTAGTAGCAGCAGCAGCAGCAGCAGCAGCAGTAGTAGTAGTAGCAGCAGTAGTAGTAGTAGTAGTAGTAAAGCAGTAGTTTATAAAGTTTTAGTGTTAATACTCGTTTGTTTAATAAGCCTGTATGCTTTTGAGTTACAGTCTATGACTAATATATATTTCATAGAAAACACAGTGAACGCAGAGACTACAAATAGATGTCTAAACACTTGCTACTCGGGTTATAACAACACCTGACCAAAAAATCATAACACACACTAATCTAAAAATATGAATTCTCTCATATTAATTATCAATTTATTAGTACAAACAGAAGAAAGGGGTTTGGATAAAGATGCAATTAACAGAATTTTAACATTCGAAAACTTTGTGCAAAACTAGTGCCTAAACATTCGTCAGTGGAGCAAAGAGCGAACCGATTGGAAATTTGTCAGGATTTGCTAGAAAGATTCGACATTGAACCAAATTTCTTGGATAAAGTAATAACAGATGAATCCTGGGCGTTGGAGTACGATCCAGAGACAAACATTCTCGTCCGAAGAAAGCACACATAGAAGATCTAGGGTGAAAACGAGGATTATCATTTTTTTTCGAAAACCGTGGTAATGTTCACAAAGAATTTTTACCTCCACAGTACTCAGTTAATCCTACCTTCTACAAAGATATCTTGGAACGACTTGGAATAAGGATATAGCGGGTCCGCACCAGGATAACGCAGCTGCTCACACAGCACTTTCAATTAGAGAATTTCTGGCGAAGAAAAACAATCACAGTCTTCCACATCCTCCCTACAACTCAGATCTAGCTCCATCTGATTTCTACCTCTTCCCTAAGTTGAAATCAAATTTGAAGGGTCATCATTGTGTTTGTGTATGTGTGTGCATGTGTTTCTGTGTGTATGTGTTAGTGTGTGTGTGTATTATTTGGAGGAGAGGATGTATTTGTGAGATTATATTGCATATTCATAATCTCCAATATTTAAAACAAAGGAATCCGAAGGGAGTTTCTTTAGAAAATATTGCAGTGGGGTTTGCATATTTTTCATTCGGTAGGAATTATTTTATTTGGGCTAACTTTTAATGTAATCGGCTACTTTATAGAAAATTGATCTAGGAACTCTCTCTCACACACACACACACACACGTACACAGATACACACACATGCACACACACATATACGCGCACATCATTGAAGATATATATATATATATATATAATATTAAAATACAAATATTAATAAAATAGAAGTTCTTTTTATCAATTACATTTTATTATACATATTTCAGATGTACAACAGTACGTCCTCATCAGACAAAATATAATGATACATGATATACCCTGAGATGTTAAATGGTTAAGATTTAATCAAGGTAGTGATTAACCTAAGAGAAAGTTTAACATTTATACCCTAATAAAGGAATTACCTGGCCAGCGGAAAATAAAGTTTACACTGTTATTGAACAAGTGATTTTCATTCAAGCGTTATTTCTTCTATAGATAGATTATTAGATAATGCAATATTAAAGGCCATTAATGTTTTTCCCTGTTGATTATATACGTCTGACAACCAAGTTTTTAATGGTTAAGTGTTTCTCTCTCTTTTATTCTCGTTTTGTGGGAGGCTAAGAATGTGGACGTAGCTTTGTGGAGGCAACTAGAGAATAATTCACTCTTTTTGTTAATTAGGGTCTCATAGTTATTAATAATCAACAGGGCCTCAATTGTACAGAGTGCGCATATATTTGATATACTAGAGTTGCGGTATACTCCACAGTTCCGAAGTTTAGTCCAAAGAATGGAGTATTTTAAATTCCTCTCTTTTAAAGACCATATGAGCTGTGATAAAGACGTGGATGATTTCCTCTTGGAGTTCGAGAAAGAGCATTTATGGTTCGCAAATCTGGCTTTAAATGTAGAAGTCGTCGATCCTATGTAGTTGTATGTGTTGCGTTCAGTTTTTACGGTGCATTTATAAACCAAGTTACTATCTAGACAATTATTTTGCAAAGGGCAATCAGTTTTATTTCTACAATTACATTTTGGTTTAGTATCATTATTTGAATTGGCAGTATCGGTAGAGGGTCGGACGCCATGCTTTCCAGCATAGTTATGTCCCTTTACAATCTGAGTTCAAATCCCGCCGAGGTTGACTTTGCCTTTCATCCTTACGGGGTCGATAAAATAAAGTACCAGTAATGCACTGGATAATTGCTGGCCTTGTGCCTAAAGTAGAAACAATTATTTGAATGAAAAGGGCGGTGAATTGGCAGTATCGGTAGAGGGTCGGACGCCATGCTTTCCAGCATAGTTACGTCCCTTTACGATCTGAGTTCAAATCCTGCCGAGGTTGACTTTGCCTTTCATCCTTACGGGGTCGATAAAATAAAGTATCAGTAGTGCACTGGGTAATTGCTGGCCTTGTGCCTAAAGTAGAAACAATTATTTGAATGAAAAACACTTGTTAAAAACATGCCGGAACATTGATATACATAACATAATATTATAATTATTAATTTTGATCCATACCATTATTTCTTTATTTCTCTATCTTTATCTTCCTATCTAAGGTTTAAAGTTTAGTTTAATATCCAACCCATACATTTTTATGGAATTTATTTCTAACTGTGAATTTTTCATGTGTTTTGAATATTATTTATTTCGAACTATGAATAATTAATGCATTTACACCCTGTTATATCGGTATATATTTAACTTTGCATGCCTCAATCTATAATAAATTTTCGTTATCATTTACCTAAAATACTGGCTCATTAATAAATATCTATATACATAATCGTTAATTAAATATTTCTAACAATAAGTACTTCATAAGATTTACATACTATAAGTTGACAATTGATTATCTTCGGTAAAGTTTATATTTAGGAAAATATTCAACAGTGTAAACTTTCCTTGCTTTTCTTATATATATATATATATATATATTTAACTATAACACGTTTCTAACCTTATTATATAAAATTATAACCCTTATCATTTACTTAAAGTATACTGTATCAATAATACCTAATTTATATCAATATAAACCTCCATGTATCATTCTATACATAATTCTTAGTTAAATTTATTGATTATCATTTATTTTGAACTATGAATAATCAATGCATTTACACCCTTTTATATATACGCATATATTTAACTTTAGCATGCCTAAATCTATTATCTTAATTTTATTTTCGTTATCATTTACCTAAAATATACAGGCTCATTAATATATATATATATATATATATATATATATATATATATATATATATATATATATATATATATATATATATATATATATATATATATATATATATATATGTATATATGTATATATACATAATAGTTATTTAAATATTTCTAACAATAAAAACTTCATAAGATTTACATATTATATATGTTGACAATGAAAATCTCCGGTAAAACTTACATTTAGAAAAATATTCGACAGTGTAAACTTTATTTTCCGCTGGCCAGCTAATACCTTTAAAAGTTATCCTCATAAAATTCCGAAGTTTAGAAATGTTAAAACACTTATTGAATTTACAAAACTAATGAATAACCTGCAATTTAACCCCCCCCCCCCACCCCTAAAATCTTGATTCTTCACCCTAAAATAGCATAAATTAAATATTTTCAAACTTAACCGTTTAACTTTCGGAAAATCTCCTTCTATCTCAGCGGCTCTCATTGACCGCTTTCCCTGATAAATTGTAGTATCATACATTTTAAAATCTCTATAACTGTTACATTATGCAATGTATTTCTTACTCACACATTCTCTATTGAATTTATTACGTTTTCGCATTTTCTCATTATTAGGGTATAAATGTTAAACTTTCTCTTAGGTTAATCACTACCTTGATTAAATCTTAACCATTTAACATCTCAGGGTATGTCATATATCATTATATTTTGTCTGATGAGGACGTACTGTTGTACATCCGAAATATGTATAATAAAATGTAATTGATAAAAAGAACATCTATTTTATTAATATTTGTATTTTAATATTAATAACTCTGGAAAATGATTTTCCATAGAGTGCTTCCAATCTACTGTAAAAGTCATTCTTTGATATACTCATTGAATATTGTTTAACTCTTTAATATATATATATATATATATATATATATATATATACTAATAATAATAAATATGGCGAGGTGCTAGATCTTCATTACATTTGAGGTGTGATGCGCGTTTCGCGATTGATCAACACATGGCTCGATCTGGATTGATCTGGCCTGACTCTGGAATCAAAAGCTAGTCGCAGTTTTGTTATGGTCATACACACACACATATATATATATATATATATATATATATATATATATATATATATATATACGATATTAACAAATGGAAACTATATTTATAAAACCATATTTATTTCATTATACATATTTCAAGGACACCAAGTTAAATTATGGTGTGCTTTCATCAGATAAAATATTGAAAGCACACTATAATTTAACTTGGTGTCCTTGAAATATGTATAATGAAATAAATATGGTTTTATAAATATAGTTTCCATTTGTTAATATCGTATTTTTACTCCAATTATTTGTTGTATCAGTTATAAAAATATTTGCTTTTTGTATCCCAACAATTTAAATAGAACTTTTACATATATATATATATATATATATATATATATATATATATATATATATATATATATATATATATATATATATACACTGTCAATTAGCTAGCAATTTCAACATTTTCATTGATTATATCATATCAAATAATGCTAAATCAAGGAAAACGAAATCTGTAATAGGAGAGTAGTAGTTGTCTTTTCTTCAATATTAGGCTGGAGTAAATTATTGGCAAATTTTGAAATGGAAGAATATTCGTAAATATAATGACCTATAGAAAGGACAATATTCGACTTATAGAAAGGAAACTGAAATATAGAGGAAATAAAAAAAATATTTCAAGCTGGTTGAGAACAAGTAAATATATATATTGGTGCCAGAAATAATGGTAAATGTATTTTTGTTGAATATGGAGGATGAAATGAAATATTGAAATGGAGGCAATATTAAGGAAAATAAAAGAAACACGAAGATATCGAACCACATTTGGATATAATGAAAGTAAAGAAATGTGAAAAGAACTTTTGTTCCATAGCGGATCGGTGGCAGGAATAATTTAAGACCCTATGTGAACTTAGTGAAATAGATAAAAAAAAAGTGTGTTGCAGGCCTTTCATGTATAAAGAGCATTTGTCACAAAAATGAATACATCTTTCGTGAACGACTTCTCTATTTACTTTCGGAAATTGGAAGAATTTGGAGCTAAAGGAAGATTAAGATCGATATATAGCAATATACTTTCCTGATAGTATTATAGTATACATTAACTGAAGATATTGGATGTAATGTACATGTATGTATGTATGTATGTATGTATGTATGTATGTATGTATGTATGTATGTATGTATGTATGTATGTATGTATGTATGTATGTATGCATGTATGTATGCATGTATGTATATATGCATGTATGTATGCATGTATGTATGCATGTATGTATATACATATATAATACAAGTTTATATATGAAGAGATTTATGTACATAAGCATACTTATAAGTATATAAATTACCTCAGAGATATAGATAAAAACTTCAAACACACAAGTAGAATGACACACATGTACATAATTTGCTTTTGTGTTTTGCGTCACATTTCTTACTTTGATAAATAATTGTGGTAACGCTACACGATTCATAGTTTTTATACATTCAAAAGAATGTATTACCTCTGAAGTTTCATTTCGCGTTTCTTCTTTTAAACATTCCTACAAAAGAATACACATGCACACACATAGAATACATACATACACATACGTACTTACACACACACATGTATATCTCTCTCTCTCTATATATATGTGTCTGTGTGTGTGTGTGTGTGTGTGTGTGTGTGTGTGCGCGTGTATGTCTATATGTGTACGTGTGTGTTTGCATGTGTGTATGTATATATGTGTACGTAAGCGTACTTATAACTATATAAATTATACACACACGCGCACACACACATATATGTGCGTGTGTGTATGTGTGTGTATGTGTGCATGTGTGTGTGTGAGTACTACTAAATACCTGCATTCAATAGTAGAAGTAAATATGTGAAAAGAAACTGTATCTTAAATGATATTCAAATGTTATACATTGAATATCATTTTATATAAAATGTGTGTAAATAAAAAAAGCTAACAGTTTTATGAATTAAATGCAGTAGTCCAGTAATTTCGTAATCATTTTAAATATATGTATACTAAAATATTTTACAGTGGGGTTTTACAGAAAAATCGAGTAAACAATATGAATAACAATAACAAAGTAACAATAAAAATACAACAAAGAAAAATTCCCCAATAGAGGGGATGACCACACAGGGTTCGCTCAGGTATCCCACCAATCCTGAACGACACGACGCTTCGAGAGCACCCTGGAAGGGCACCCTTCTCCTCCTCAAATTTACCCACCTACAGGCGCATGACCAGAGTAGGCTCACTCACACGAGCCATTCTCGCCACATTCACCCACCTTTCAGCAAATGTACTGGGGGGCAGCACTTCTCTCTCCACCTACACCTTCCTTTCCAAGTGAAACTTGAAAAAGTTGATGAGGGATTGGCCGAAGAGAAAAGTGTCTGTCTTCAGTCATTTCAACATCGTCCACCATGCAACCTTTTTCGCTACTGCCACCAGACAGAGGAAAATTGCCCGCCATTCCTGGCCAAAGGAAAGCGGCGGGTCGATCTTCACTATGGACTCGGCCGATAGCCGGCCCCGTTCTACACGCGACAACAGCTGTTCGACATAACTTCACAAGTCAATAATGCAAGGACACTGGACGAGTGCGTGCATAAAGGTTTCGTCGCGCATCTTGGGCAGGTCCGTCTGACAGCACTTCCGTGCCTTTAGAGTTTATCTCGAACCGGCAGTGCCCCCCGGTAGCACTGCCAAGCGAGGGATTTTTGGAAATTATCCATCGTCCCCGGCTCGAAAGTCCTCCGGAACAGACTGGTTAGTTCGACTTCGTCGACGCCCGGAGCCTCTCCGCGTGCATCGTCGCACTTGCCCACCACTAATTTTCTATAGAACTCAAGAGTGGAAGTTCCACTACCCCCCTGATAGAGGCCAGTGAGTGGCTGGCAACATTACAGATGCCAGTCACCCAGTCTCGGTCTCTTCTTGACCCAGGACTGCAGCTCAGTCAAAGAGACGAGCTGCGGAAAGGCCCGTCTGACAAACGGCGACCACACCTGTTCACCGTTTAGGCAGAATATCTGGAGATGCCGCAGCCTCAGCGCGTGTCTGCGCATCATTATCCACGGCACGCCCAGCCCTCTGCGTAGAGGGTGCTGGCAGCAGATGGACCGCCTCACCAGCGGAACCTGACCCCTCCACAAGAATTTGAAGAGGAGCCGCTCCAAGATGGCGAGGCGCGAACGGGGGCAAGGGACGACAGTCAGACGGTAGTAGATGACGGACGCGATGTACGCGTTTCCCACCTCCGCCCGACCTTTCAGTGATAGCTTCCTTCCAGCCCATTTCTGGGTGAGACTGGCTACCCTGCCCGTCACCTCGTCCCAAATCTTATCCACCTGGAGGTCTGGCCCGAACCAAACCCCGAGCAACTTTACCGGTCCGTCCGTCCAGCGCCTAACGACGCTGTTGGACGGCATGGACTTGCTTCTCCAGGTGCTGAGTTGCAAGCCCACCGACTTTTCCGGATTAAGTTTTGCTCCCGTCAACCTTTCATATTCCTCCAATAAGTTGCCGATCACCTCGATTGCTGAGGTGTCCGACACCATCACGGTGATGTCGTCCGCATAAGCCGACACAGTATTTCCGCGTTCCGGTTCGAGCGGGCTGCTCTGCAACAGCTACAGCTTCCGCAGTAAAGGCTTGAGAGTCAATACGTATAGAAGGGAGGAGAGTGAGCACCCTTGACGAACCGATCGGGAGACCTGAAACGGTTCCGAGAGGTGGCCATTAATTTTGACCACCGAGCAGGTGCCGCTGTGCATTGCAGCGATCCAGCTTCTGAAGACGGGGCCGAAGCCAACCGCCTTGAGGACAGCCTCCAGGTTCCGATGGTCGACCCTATCGAATGCTTTCGATTGATCTAAATTGATCAGGGCCCCACCGAAGCCAGGTTTACACCGTACCTTCTCTATGATATATCGCATTAGGTGGAAGTTGTCGTGTATGGACCTGGTTGGGATTGCGCAAGTTTGCGCTTCCCCAACCAAATCCCCGTAGACGGCCACTAGTCTAAAGGCACCACCTTCGTTATTGTTCACGTGCAGGACCACCAACTTCCCGTCCGGGTCCCGGAAGATTGACCTTACCTCAAGATCCAGGCCTTTCCTAAACAACACTGCCACCCCACCTCCCATTCCCGGCCGACTAGCAGATGCAATGATCTGATAGTTGTCGAAAATGGGGGCTAGTGCGCGCGTGTGGGAAATCCTGGTCTAGCTGACGGCAATTACATCCATTTCTAGAGACCTGAGGTTGTTGAGCAGGTGACCCAGCTTCCAGGACGATCTCAGGCCTCGAACATTTAAACTTCCTACTCTTAATAAGGCCATGTTGGCAGGTTAAAAAGAGAGAGAGGAAAGGTTTACTTACCTTCCGGGATCTTGTGAAGGTCGGATTGTTCGACCTCCATAGTTGGTGGGGTTTCTTTTGGGAACCCCTTTAGAAGTCTTGAAGTGGGTTTTACGTTCGGGGTTCCCACGTCCCGAGGAAAGCTGTCTCGTATCTCTTTGTATAAATCGAGCGACATTCGCACCAGAAACAAATCTTCCGGCACGTGAAATGTGCTCGATTTAAAAATTTCCCCCTCTTTTTGTATATTTTCACTTCGTGCTACGAGGGCAATCAGTTCCTTGTTGGCCCTCCTGACGAGCACGAAGTTTTGTATGTTTTTTTGGTGTGATTTTATTTGTTTGCGTGGCTGTGGTGGTGATGGTTTTGATGGTGTTGTTTCGGTTGTGTCTGTGTTTGTTGTGAGTGCGGTGTCTGTGGTTTCAGATGTTTGTGTGTGTATTTGTTCTTGCGTCTGTTTAGGTTGTTTGCGTTTGGGGGGGGGGGGATTCTGGTGATGGTGGTGTTGTTGTTGGTGTTGTTGGGGAGATGTTTGCGTGGTGGCTGTCTGCATTTTTAATTGTGGGTGCTTTTGTGCTTTGTTGAGTTTTTTTTACCTTTGTGTTTTCTTTTTTGTATTTTGGGGGATTTTGGTTTTCCCTCATCTTCACTACTGGTAGATGAGGGGTCTGTGTCTGTAAGTGTGTCTGTGTGTGTGTTTATGTTTTTATTGATGTGTGTATTTCTGGGGGGAGGGGGAATTTGACAACTTTCCTCGTTTTCCCCCTGGCTGGTCAATGTTGGTGGTGGTCTTTCTATTGGTGTTGTTGCTGGTGGTTTTGCCGGTGCTGGTGTTGGTTGTGGTCCTCACCTCGGCGTCGGCAGCAGTGGAGCCCTTCAACCCCTTGCATCTTTCAGCAGTTGAGGGCAGAAGGCTCGCAAATGGATTTTTTTCACACACCAAAACAATGCGCCCTTTTGCCCTCTGTCATAATATGAATGACCGTCCCATTCTGAAGGCGGATGTGGTCCGGGATTGTCTTCACATTCTCCGGCCTGATCTGGAGAAGTATCTCCAGGTCAACCCCGGACCAGTCCTCTCTGGCAGTTCTTGTCACTTCTATCGGGACGGTATCCGTTCCCTCCACAATGACACATCCCAGAAGCCACCACATGTCAAGTCCTGGTGGAATTCTGGAAATGCGGAGACGGGCCGTTCTTTTTCCCATGTGGGAGGGGTACATTATGACCTTGCAAGGTGTCATAGCGTGTTTCATAGCGAGGGCTTCTGACTTAAACAGCACCGAAATGGTGCTGTATTGTCTGCCCCTCGCTATGCATTCGGTGTCATCCCTGATGCACCCCAGCGCGACTTCGACATCTGCTTGTGGAATTAAAGCTGCCCTTTTGGTTTGTGCTGAGATGCATCTATAATGCACCGTTCTGCGCTCCACTGCCTCAATAGCTTCTACCGGGACAGTTAAGTTGGCCCAGGTTTGCTCTTGCTTGATGAACTTCGAGGCCTGGGCCAACTTTTCATCTTTGTTTGAGAGGTCCATGCTGAAGCATGGCCTCTATTTGGCTGCTGCCGCAGCGAAAGTTTTCTTCTTGTTGTTGTTGGTGGTGATGTTGTTGTCGTTGTTCTTGTTGGTGTTGTTGTTATCATTGTTGCTGTTATCATTGTTGTCTTTTGTGCCGCCGTTGTTCTCGGTGCAGTTGGTATTATTGCTGTTGGTGTTGTCGCTATTTGTTTTCATATTAGTGGTGTTGATATTGGTGTTGCATTTGTGGTCAATTTTTTTGTTATCTGTATTTTGGTTGTCGCTGTTACTGTTCATTTTTTTCAAAATTAGAGTTCTCAGTGTTGTTATCATTGCTGTCTTTGTTCACGTTGTTTGTGGTGGTGTTTGTTGTATCAATTTCTGTTAATTTCGCGGTAGCACTCCTCTCAACTTTTACGTCGTTGTCGCACGACAGCAGACATATCGCTGGAGGGTATGGCCATGTTTTCTTTTTTTTTTTCTCGATAATTTTTTAAAATGTAAAAAAGTTCAAATATTGGCAAAGTCCAAGGGCTTGTATGCCTTACACAACAACAAAAAATTCAATAAATATATTTTGACAGTTAAATAAATAAACTTACGAGAGCGAGCAAAAAGACGTCCGTTCAGACCCAATAACAATAATAATAATGTTTTCTTTATTATTTATTTATTTATTTATTATTTATTTATATATAATAATAATAATAATAATAATAATAATAATAATAGAAATAATAATTGTTTCTACTTTTGGCACAAGGCCAGCAATTAAGCAGTGGTACTTTAATTTATCGACCCCATAAGGATGAAAGGCAAAGTTAACCTCGGCGGGATTTGAACTCTGAATGGCAAGGACCGTAACTCTATGCGTCAAAGCATGGCGTCCGACCCTCTACCGATACTGCCAATCCACCGCCCATAACAGAAATAATTGTTTCTACTTTTGGCACAAGGCCAGCAATTACCCAGTGCATTATTGGTACTTTATGTTCTCGACCTCGTAAGGATGAAAGGCAAAGTTAACCTCGGCGGGATTTGAACTCAGAATGGCAAGTGCCGTAACTATGCGTCAAAGCATGGCGTCCGATTCGCTAATGATACTGCCAGCCAGAAATAATAATGGTTACTTTATTGGCCACAAGGGCTGACAAGAAGAAAAAAACATTAGCGACGGCACAGAACAGTACAGGACGATAACAAAGTGGGTTTTGGTCGTGTAAACAGGTTCTAACAAAATTGGGCTAGAAATCAAAAAAATTCAAACAACAAAAATTCCCCAAAAGTGGGAAACCTCCGAGGGTCACTCGTGGCGAAAACCACACCAAAAGGCCACGGCCACCCTGACCACCAGAGCAAGCGCCCTCTCTCAGTTTTCCCACTTCTCAGTCTACAGGCGCATACTCAGAGCGGGCCCGTTCACTGGGACCAGACTCGCCACTTTCACCCACCTTTCAACAAACTTACTAGAAGACAACACTTGCCTCTCCACCCTGATTTTCCTCTTCAAGTGAAACTTGAAAAAGTTAATCAGGGATTGGCCGAAGAGGAAAGTGTCCGTCTTCAACCCTTTCAATCTTGTCCACCACACAATCTCTTTCGCCATGGTCACCAGGCAGATGAAAACTGCCTGCCCTTCCTCCTCTTTAAAGGAGGATGGCGGGGCTATCTGCACAATGGACTCAGTCGATAACCGGATCCTTCCTACATGCGACAGCAGCTGTTCGACATAGCTCCACAAGTCAGCAATCCTCGGGCACTGAACGAGTGCGTGCAGGGTGGTTTCGTCGCCCTGCGTGCATCTCGGTAGGCTCAGCTGACAGCACCTCCGTGTCTGTAGAGCTTATCGGGAAATGGGAACGCTCCCCAGTAGACTGCCAGACCAGGGATTTATGGAAGTTGTCCATACACCCCGGTCTGAAAGTTCTCTTGAAGAGAGCAAACAGCTGATCGACTTCGACGCCCAGGGTCTCCCCGAGAACGTCGTCGCTCTTTCCTTCCACTAGCCCTCTATAGAACGCCGAGGTGGATATTCCACCGATACCAGTGCCCAGCTGATAGAGGGCGGTGAGCGCTTGGAGAAATTCCAGCTTCCAAGCGCTATCCTTTCGGTCTTTTCCTGATCCAGGACTGCAGCTCCGTCAAGGAGACGAGCTGGGGAAAAGCGCGTTTGGCAAAGGGCGACCACACCTGTTCACCATCAAAGAAGCACCAGAGATGTTGCAGTCTCAGTGCATGTTTGTGCATCATCAGCGACGGCATGTCTAGTCATTCACGCAAAGGGAGTTGACAGCAAAGGGATCGTCTGATCATGGGAGTACGTCCCTTCCATAAGAAGCGGAAGAGATGGCGCTCCATTTTGGTCAGAGTTGGGCAGGGGCAAGGTACGACAGTGAGGCGATAGCAGATGACTGACGCTATGTACGCTTTCGCCACCTCCGCCCGACCTTTCAGAGACAGACTCCTCTCGGTCCAATTTTTCTTTATCTGGAGGTCCGGACTTAACCAGACCCAGAGCAATTTAACCGGTCCTTCTGTCCAGCGCCCCACGACGCAGTCGGACAGCATAGACTTGCCTCTCCAAGTGCGGAGTTGCCAGCCCACCGATATTTCCTGGTTTATCTTTGCTCCTGCCCCCGCTTCGTATTCCTTGAGAGCGGTGCCGAGCATCTGGACGTGTTTGGTGCTCGACACCACAACGGTGACCTGACACAGCGTAACCTGACACGGACCTCCCGCATCCTAGTTCGCGTGGGACCCCCTCATCGTCTCCAATTTGTGCAGTAACGGCTCAAGTGCCAGTACGTACCAGAGGGACGAGAGGGGGTAACCCTGGCGGACCGAGCGGTTGATGCTGAAAGGCTGTGACAGGTGACCATTCACCCTCACAACCGAGCAGAGGTCGCTCTGCATCGCAGCGATCCAGCCCCTAAAAACTGGCCCGAAGCCGGCCTCCTTGAGGACCGCAGCCAGGTACCGATGGTCGACCCTATCAAATGCTTTAGATTGATCCAAGTTGATCAGGGTCCCACCCGTGCCAGTTTCCCTAACCAGCCTCTCTATGATGTATCGCATGAGATGGAGGTTGTCGTAGATGGATCTGTCTGGAATGGCGCATGTCTGCGCCACTCCCACCAGATCACCGACGACAAGCGCCAATCTCTTTGCTGACACCTTGGCCAAAATCTTAAACTCTGCATTTAGCAGAATTATGGGCCTGAAGTTGTCTATAAACTCACTCTTGTTCGAGTCTTTCCTCGGCAGCGCCACCGCTCCCCGGCTTACAAAACTGGGAATGCTCCCGTTCTGCTGCCAGTTGCAGTAGACATCTGCCAAGAGGTCGCCGAACAAGTATGGCATATACGCATAAATCTCGTAGGGCAGACCATCCAAACCTAGCGATTTACCCCTCGTGCTTTCAGAAATCGCTTCTGTATGTCACCTGCTGTTATCGGCTTTTCGCAGCACTGCGCTGCGGTCGTCGAGAGCAGCGGCAGTCCGTCGAGGTATGCACCGAAGTCCATACTCCAACCGGCCCGCCGCCGCTCCCGAACTATTGAGCAAAGTGCTGTTGAAAAGCCACACACATCCGCTCGTGTTCGAGCAACATGCGCCCGTTTTGAAACAGGCAAAGACCAAATTGAGGACTTGTTGCCACGTCGCGTCTCCACCACCCGGGCCCATTGAACGGCTTTCGTCCCCTCGTGTCTTAGAGCTCGCGCTCTAGTTCTGACAACTCAGCCTTCATTCTTTGCGTTGAAGAATTGGTCGAGTGCCAATCCCGCAGCAAGCACGGCGGTTGCGATGCCTGTCCTAAACGCCTCTTCTAGCTTTCTAACTAACTCTCCCTCTACCCTATTTTTATCTATCACTACTCCTTTGCTAAACCTTATCGATTCTACTCTAATAGCCCTTTTCAGGGTAAACCACCACCTGTTGTTGACGATCGCAACCGTCAACGCACGCTTAACTAATTCGCTAATCCGGTCTCTATAAAATTTGCGCACCGGGAACGACGCGTTCAGCTTCCAGCAGCCGGGCCCTTGCCTATGGAGTCTATCTAAGTCAATTTCACAGATTACAAATTTGTGGTCCGTGTAGTCGACTACTTAAAATTGTGGACGACCTACACTAGCCTTATCTGTTTCCCTACAGTATACCCTATCTAAATACGATCTGGATGACCTGATGCGGTTTACCCATGTCCACATTGGCACATTCGGATAATCCAGTCTATAACTGTCAGACAGTTCAAATCGTCTGAGCAGGTTGTTGAGGCTTTTACACCTTCCTACCCTGTCTACTAGCCCCACATAATCCCAGCGTGCATCTAAGATACCGTCCCAGTCGCCTACTAACACTAAAGAGCGGGACGTTCCAAGAAAGGTCTCTAGACGTCTGAACAAATCTGGCCGTCCTGCCCCTGTTGGGGCGTAGACGGCTACTAGCCTTAAAGCATTGCCTTCGCTGCCGGTCACGTCCAGCACCATCGACTTACCTTCTGGGTCCAGGAAGATGGCCCGTATGGCGAGATCCAAGCCTCTCCGAAAAAGCACGGCAAACCCTTCCCCCGACCCTGGACGGCTGGGAGATGCGTATACATCGTAGACGCCGAAGATCGGTGCGAAGGCTCGTGCTTCGGAGATTCTGGTCTCACTGATGGCCACCACATCTATGTTTAGTGACCTGAGGTCGTTCAGCAGGTGACCCTGCTTCCAAGCTGACCTCAGGCCACGTACATTTATACTGCCTATTCTAAGTACGGCCATGTTGGATGAGGAACGGGGTAAGTGAGAAAGGATCACTTACCTTGATCGTTTGGTGAAGGGACAGTAGAACCGTCCCTTTGGCTGGTCATGGGTGTTTCCAAGAGGATGTCGGTGTATATCCTCTTGGTAACCGACCCTCTGAAGTCTCCAACTGCATTGCGGAATTTTTGTTTTAAAAGTTTGTACTGTTCTATTGAGATTTCAATGATGCTTATTTTTGTCGGAAGAGTTCTTGGTGTTGGTGGGGTGTAGTAGTTTTTTTCTGTGATGTCTGTGTGCTGCTTTATATGTTGTATGAGTTCTTTATTTGCTATGTTTATGGCTGTGTACATTTTGGGAGGAGGGGCGATTTTGTTGCTGTTTTCTTCTTGTTGCTGTTGGGTGTGTGTGTGTTTTGTTGTATTTGCGATGTTGGTGTTTTTGATGATGCTGGTGGTGTTGTGGTTGTTGTTAGTGGTGATGCTTGTGGTGATGATGGTGATGGTAGTGGTGTTGCTGAATGTCTCCTTGGAGTCTTTAACCCTCTTTGTCTGCCTTCGCTTTTGGAGGGTGAAGCTAAGAGATTTTTTATTTTTTATTTTTTTGGTGGCAGACCGTTTGCCACTTCCCTCCCGCCTCACGCTCCATATCGGACCCCGCGTCTACTGTGGCGTACGTTTTGCCTCGGATTATGTGGGTTTTGCGCTCCCAGACGCAACCCAAGGCCTTTTGGATTTGAGCCTCCGTGGCTCTCTCCACCCGATGTGACATTTTGCTTACGGTGTGGTAAGTCACGGTGCGCAGCTGCTGGTCTTTGAAGAAATCGGGTGGAGGTTTCAGGGAAACTCTATTGTCGTTTATTGACACAATGGCTCTTGCGACTGCTATCTCCTCCTCCGTGACTAGCACTGTATCTATATTTCAGGCTACACCTGCGAAAGAAGTAGCCCTATTTTCAGCGGCACCATTATTGCTGCCGCTACTGCTGCTACTGCTCTTGTTGTTGGTGCTGTTGTTGGTGCTGTTGCTGTTGCTACTGCTGTTGTTACTGCTGTTATCAATGTTGGTTGTGTTGTTGGTGTCACCGTTGTTGTTATTTTCGGTGCAATTTGTATTGTTGCTGTTGGTGTTGTCGTAGTTTATTTTCTTGTTAGTGGTGTTAATATCGTTGTTGCATTTGTTGTCATTTTTTTCTGTTGTCTGTATTTTGGTTGACGCTGTTATTGTTGTAGTTGGTGTGGTAATCTTTTCAAAATTAGTGTTCTCAGTGTTGTCTTTGTTCACGTTGTTTGTGGTGGTGTCTGTTGTATGAATTTCACTAACCCTCCTCCTCCTCTCAACTTTTACGCCGTTGTCACACGACAGCAGACATATTGCGGGGGGGGGGGGGGGGGGGGGGCTCAGCCAGGTTATTTTTTAAACAATTTTTTTTAAAAGTAAAATGTTCAAATATTTGGGCCAAAAGGCCCAAATATACTTTTCCCTTCACAGGGCAAAGTCTAAGGGCTTATATCCCTCACACAACAAGAAATATTTAACAACAAATAATTTTAACAGGCAAATAAAGCGACTTACTGGGAGCTAGCAAAAGACGTCCGATTAGACCAATAATAATAATAATAATAATAATAATAATAATAATTGTTTCTACTTTAGGCACAAGGCCAGCAATTACCCAGCACATTACTGTACTTTATTTTATCGACCCCGTAAGGATGAAAGGCAAAGTTAACCTCGGCGGGATTTGAACTCAGATCATAGAGGGACGTAACTCTATGCTAGAAAGCATGGCGTCCAACCCTCGACCGATACTGCCAACCGACCACCCTTATAATAATAATAATAATAATAATAATAATAATGCTTTCTTTATTAACCACAAGGGTTTACACAAAGTAGACATTAAGGACAGTACAGAACGATACAAAACGGTGCAAATGGGCATTTCTGCGTGTAAAAAAAAAAAAAAGTTAACATCGGGTGGAGAATCATTGGGAAGCGTGAAGATCAAGAGAAGTATCTTCCAGGGAGATAGTTTGTCCCCTCTGCTGTTTGTCCTTGCCCTGATATCTCTGACCGTTATATTGCGAAAAGGGAGAGCAGGATACAAGTTGGGAAAAGGAGAGCTTACCATCAACCACCTCCTCTTCATGGACGATCTTAAACTCTTTGGGAAGAATGAGAAGGAGTTGGATGTACTTGTTGACATTGTTCGTATTTTCAGCAATGATATATGTATGCAATTTGGTATTAATAAGTGTGGAGGGGTAAATTGAGCAGAAACAACGGAATCCAGGTCCCAACAGGTGAGATGATAATGGAAATTGACACTGAAGAGGGATACAAATATTTAGGTGTTCTGGAGGCAGATGACATCAAGAACAAAAATATGAAGGAATTGATAAGATCTGAGTACATTCGGAGAGTAAGGAGCGTATTAAAATCACATCTAAATAGTAGGAATGTCATAAGTGCAGTAAATTCCCGAGCTGCGTCTATTATTAGGTACAGTGCGGGAATTCTGAAATTCAGCATGTTCCAGAAGAGAAGTGATGTCGATAGACTCTACTTAAATAGATCTGAAGGTGGAAGAGGTTTTATCAGCATAGAGGACTGTGTTCAGATGGAGAAAAACAACCTGCACAAGTATGTGACTGACAGTAGGGAGCCAATGCTGAAAATTGTACTGAAGGAGAAGACAATAGACCAGGGGATGTCCAAGGAGGAAGTAACAACAAGGAGGAAGAGCAGCCTTCATGAAAAATCCCTTCATAGTACCTTCTTTAAGAAAACGGAATTTAGAGATCAACAGACATGGAACTGGTTAAAAAAGAGGAGACCTTTAAAAAGTTAGAAGGAATACTAATGGCTGCGCAAGAGCAAACCCTCAGAACGAAGTGGGTGAAACACCATATTGACAAGGGGGAGGCTAGCCCACTGTGCAGGATCTGTGGAGAGAGAGGAGACTGTGGCTCACATTGTATCCGAGTGTAAACACCTAGCCCAGACTCACTATAAAGGCTGGAGACATGATGTGATATGCAGGGTGATCCACTGGAATCTATGCAAAGTAAACAATTTACCACATTCGGAGAAGTGGTATGAGCATAAGCCAGAGGCGGTGATAGAAAACGATCAGGTGAAGGTGCTATGGGATTTTAGGATACAGACGGACAACAAATTAGAACACAATAGGCCTGACCTGGTGGTTTTGGACAAGGAAAAAAGATCGTGCCTGATTGCAGATGTAGCCTGCCGATTTGACACGAGAGTGCAAGAGAAGGGGAGGGAGAAAATTAATCGATACCAGGATTTAAAGTGGGAGGTAAAAAGGATTTGGAACTGCCATGAAATCAAGGTCATCCCGATTGTCATAGGCGCACTAGGTACTACCTCAAAGAGTTTCCAAAGATGGTTAAAGAAGATTAGTCCAGCCCCGCTTTTTGGAACACTTCGAAAGAATGCTTGCTGTGAACAGCAAGAGCCCTCCGATACGTCCTGAATATGTGAGGCTGCAGGTAGCGGCTGATATTCATTTCAACAAACTTTCCAGTTAAATAACATCAATTAGTGAGACTCAAAGAACAATAATAATTTCTTCATTAGCCACACAGGGCTCATATTAAGGAATCATTAAAGACAGTACAGGACGTTACAGTGTGTTTTTTTTGTGTAAAATAGAATTCATAACAGAGACTAAGAAAATAAACATTTAAAAAAGCAAATATAACAAATTCCCCAAAGTGTCACTTGTGAAGAAATCCGACAAAAAACCTGTCCTCTAGGGCAAAGTGTTCTCTTCCAATCTACAGGCATATGTTCAAGATGGGCCCATTCACACGGACCATGAACGCCACTTTGACCCACCTTTCAATAAACTTGCTGGAAGACAGGACTTCCATCTCCACCCTGATTTTCCTCTTTAAGTGAAACCTGAAAAAGTTATTCAGGGCTTCGTCGAAGAGGAAAGATACTGTCTTCAACCCTTTCAAACATGTCCACCACAAGGCCTTTTTCGCCATGGCTACCGAGCAGATAGAAACTTGCTGTCCTTCTCCTCTAAAGGACGATGGCGGAGCAATCTTCACAATGGACTCAGTTGATAGTCAGATCCGTCCTACACGTGGCAGCATGTGCTCGACATAAACCCACAGGTCAGCAATACTCGGACATTCGATGAGTGCATTCAGGACATTTTCGTCACCATGCGCGCACCTCGGACAGGACCGGTTGACGGCACTTCCATGCCGGTAGAATTTATTTCGAACTGGCAAAGCTCCTCGGTAGCACTGCCAGGCCAGGTATTTCTGGAATTTGTCCATGGGCCCTGGACCGAAAGTCATCTGTAAAAGAATGGCTAGTTGATTCTGGTCAACGCTAAGGTGGAGTTTCCACCGATCGTAATGCCAGATCAGTTGAGAGCTGTGAGAGCTTGAAGACATTCCAGTCTCTAAGCGCACCCTCTCAGTCTTTGCTTGACCCAAGACTTCAACTCCGTTATGGAAACGAGTTGGGGAAAAACGTGTTTAGCGAACTGTCCACCATCAAGGAAAAGTTGAAGTTGTTGTAGCCTTAGCGCATATTTGCGCATCATCAACCACGACATATGCAATACACCACGTAGCGGGTGTTGACAGCAGATAGACCGCCTGACCAATGGAACCTGACCCCCTCCACAAAAAGCGAAAGAGTAGACATTTCAGTGCCGTCAGACGTGGGCTAGAACAAGGCACGACTGCACGACTGCTGTTGGTTTTGTTGCTGCTGTCGTTAATGGAGCAGGTTTACGTTCTTTTATTTCATGTTTAGGGCAGAAAACCCTTAGATGAGCGTTTGCACCGCAGATATAACACCCAGGCCACCTCCCTCCATGGCTACAAACGGTTGTATGCCATTTGGAATCCTCCGTAGCTTTTCCTGATTTATTTGTAGCAAAAGCTCTATCCCAAATCTGCTCCAGCTCTCTCTCTCTCTCTCTATATATATATATATATATATTCTTGAACAAATACACATGAGTAAGTTTATTTAAATGTGTGACGCTCTATTGGATGTTAAGAGCGTTAAATCTTAACGCCTAAACCGATTTTGTTCCATTATTAACACAACTACACTTTGGTCTTAATCAAAAGCCCGAGAAGCGGGACATCCTGCTTCGCGACATAGAGTTGCGGCCCTTTTACGTTCTGAATTCAAATTCCACAGAAGTTAGCTTTGCTTCTCATTCTTACGTGGTCGATAAAATAAAGTACCAGTAACGCGCTGGGCTCGAGTTAATCGACTTTTCTCTTTCCTGAAATTATTGACCTTGTTCCTAAATCAGAAACCATTGTTAACACGGCTACAGTAAGAGGAAAGTGTCATAATTCCAGTATTACACTAAAGACAATCACTTATGTACTGCCTATTGTTTAATGATCATCGATATCTTGGTTCTTTTACTAAAAATCAATCGATATCCTCAACACATTATCAATATTTCCATTGAATAATATTTATAGCCATTTTGGTGTATATAATTCACCAATTTTCTATTCTTTCAAGTTAAGTTGTCTTGCAATTTTAGCTTCAGCTTTCATATTTCCACATACCTCTAACGCCACTTTTCCTTTCTTTCATTCATTCATTCATTCAAATTTTGTTTTGTCTTTCTTTTATTCATCCAATTAACCCTATATATTTTCGTTAATTTTTCTGTTTTTTTTTCTCTCATTTGTTACAGCAATCTTTCTTTCTTTTATTAACTTATTCTTTTCTTTTGTCTCGTTTTCAAATCTGTCTATCTATCTATATCAATCTACTGGTTTCTCACACCCCCCTCGCTCTCTTCCACTGTTACTCGCTACACATCCATTCTTTATCACTCTCTTTCATGCTGGCCTTCGTATTGTTACTTAATCAGAAATCGAATTACATCCTTGGACACTTCCAAGAATTTGGAGACGATCGATTTATAAAGTTGTTACAAAAGATGTTGAATTGGTTTATTAAGCTTTTCTATGGAAAATGTTCTATATCATACCTTTTATATCATTTAGTATAGAAATATTCTACCATGCTTTTATTTGCTACGGTGAATTGGTTATCAATTTAGAAGCAATCTAGAAATTTGTCAGCATTTGAGGGCATTTGGGTCATATAATTGACGCAGGAATAGGATGAATTCAACAGAGGTTAGGAGTAACATATTGCATCCTGGGAAAATAATGGAATGTTTCTCGCTGAACAGCGAAAATATACAGTAATTTTACAGATAGAATGAATAATGGATAAAGATACAGATAAAAAAAAAGCTACATAAGAGAAATTTAACAAAGGGAAGCAAATTGGTAACATATTTTAAGCATCATCAGACACTCATGTACACACACACTCACACACACACATGTATACTTGAAATACGTTGCTAAATCATATTTTTCAATTCGAATAATGCAAATATATTTTTGTTGCATTATGTAGACACAGACAAAGATGAAAAGCTATATATATATA
>OZ024742.1:209648712-209718712 GCA_964016885.1 Eledone cirrhosa | reverse complement strand
CTTTCACAAAGTACACCTTCACAATGTAACATCTATGATTTTGCAATATGGTGCTATTGCAGATGCTTACAAATGGAGATTCCCTAAATATAATGGTCAGAACAACAGTATTTGTCATAGTACAATTATAGTCTAAATGTATCTCTAAAATAATTAATTGTGGTTTAGTATTTACGTAATTTTATAAATACAGTGAAACCTTGGTTCACGTCAAAATCAGTTCACGAATAATTCTTATGTACATAAAGCATCTCGGTTCACAAACGGTGTCTCAAGTAACGAACACGCATGCCAGCAACAACGGTTAACAAAAAGATTAGAGTATAGGCGGGAAATCGTCACTTGCTCTGTAATTAGTTATAATGGTGATAGCTCTCTGTCTTTCACTCACAGTCTCTCTCTCACTGTATTTATCTCTCAACATTTTGTATGGAAAAATAGTTTCAGTTGTATTAGTAAAACAAGTATTGTACAATGGTATCAAGCAAAATATACATAATTTAATAAACTATCCTTTGAATTGAGTAAATAAATAAATCACATTTATTTCGTATAATTGAACAAAAGCAAAGGCTTTCAGATTTGTGAGATCTTGAAAACGAAATATTACAGTTGACTCGCCTAAGAAAATGTTTGGTGAATTTTGGGATTAATTATTAAATACCACTCCGTATAGAAATGAAAACATAGAACCATCATATGCATAGACACGGTCATTATACACACATATATAACTCGTAATCATTTCCAAAGATTTCCCAAACACTTTCTTTAAAATCTTGCATGCAGAACTTACTGTTTGTTTTAATCTATACTGTATATACGCATAGATAAGCATTAGTATTTCAGAAGATTTCGCCACTGCAAATGACAATGCACACACACACACACACACAAACACACACATACATAGACACACACAAACATACATACATACACACACATGTATATATATATATATATATATATATATATATATATATATATATATATATATATATATATATATTAAAATAACAGATTAAAGTTTAAGCAAAGAATCGCTGCGTTTCAGAAGATCCCGTTAACGGCGAAAGCCGCGATTCTTTGCTTAAACTTTAATCTGTTATTTTAATAAATATTTGCTCTACGTTCTTATATATTTGATATATATTTATCCTTATCGAGCCCTCTTTGGATTTTAGTCTTCAAATTTATTATTATTATTATTGTTGGTGAAGCCACGCTTCTTATTGCCTCCAGGTTTTTTCAACGTTTTACCTTGTTTTCAACCATTCTAAACCTTTTATTCAAGTTTTAAATTTGATAAAAGTTTAGAAGTTAACCACCTAATACAGGAGTTCACTAGTAAATAATACAGCACCCCTTTACGGGGTGTCGTATTCGTATTTGTGTAAAAATATTTTTTTTGAAAAATTTCAACATGGATAACACAAGAAAGAGAGAGAGAGAGAGAGCGCTGTCAGACAACACAGAGAGAGGGAGACTTTATCAACATGTCAACAAGACACCGTTCCAGCGGAGGTAAATATAAACGAAAATATTACAAAGGAAAAAAAGATTGTTACAGATTTAAAATTAACAAATATTTCGAACACAAACAACACCAACATAAAACAACAACAACAACAACAACAACACCATCAATAACAACAGCAACAACAAAAATAACAGCGGTAAAGTCGAGAACGACAATAACAAAAATAACAGTGGTAAGGTCGAGAACGACAATAACAATGACAATAACAACAGCCACAACAATAATAGTAGTAACAGTATCAACAAAAACAACAATAATAACAACAGCCACAATAACAGTAACAACAGCAACAGTATCAACGAAAACAACAACAACACCAACAACTGTACAGGCGAAAACAACAACAGTGACATTGATACCTGTAATAGCGACCTCAGCACCACCAATAAGACCAGTAGCGGCAGCAACAGTGGTGCTGCTGAAAAAGGGACCACTTCTTTTGCAGGTGTCGCCCGAAATATCGAGACAGTGTTAGTCACAGAGGAGGAGATTGCAGTCGCAAGGGCCATGGTGACAAGAAGCGCAAATAGAGTTTCCCTGAAACCTCCACCCGATTTTTTCAAGGATCAGCAGCTACAGACGGTGACTTACCGCACCGAAAGCAAAATCTCACATCGAGTGGAGAGAGCCACGGCGGCTCAAATCCAAAAGGCCTTGGGGTGCGTCTGGGCTCGCAAAACCCACATCACCCGAGGCAGAAAGTACGCCACAGTAGACGTACTTTTCGCCACCCCCAGGAAGCAAATCTCACTCTTTGGAAACCCTAAAGAGTGAGGAGTAGGTCTTGGTGTCCTCCTACTGCGTACAGAAAATTGTGAGGGTCAAAGTGACCCAGGTCCCACCCGACGTGCCCATACCTTAGCTGGCCGCATCTGTCCTTGCTCGAATCGAGAACAGGACAACCATGCTGCAAGTAGAAAAAATAGGGAGAGAGAACTGGTCAGCTATAGGCATGCAAATGCTTATACAAACTCACCAGGAATGTATCGACGCTATCCCCGATATCATAGACATCGAGGAAGGATACCAACTCCCTATAAGTGTAGAAGGAAGACGGCCAAAATGTTATCTCTGTGGGTCGAAAGGTCGCCTCAGGGCCTTTTGCCCGCAGAAGACACCGAAGAAGGCCCCTCTCCTTCCAATACCTGGTCCGCTGCTACTAAGAGCAGGGCAGGAAACAAACGAAGAAGCCCTTTCCAGGGTGAGTAGGAGGGCAACGTCCGTAGCACCCGTACCAAGACCACGGATAACTAAAGCAGCATCATCAGTAGCGGCAACACCAATAGCTACATTTGAAGTAGCTACACCAGCAACAAAATTGCCGAAGAGGGCTCCACTACCACCACCAACAGCCGTGGAGCACATACCCCTCCCAGACGCCACAGAATCCGACATGGAGTTTGAGGTGGGAGTGAAGTGGCAAACGGTCTGCCACAAAAAACCAAAAAAAACCTTAGATTCACCCTCCAAAAGCGAAGGCATACAAAGAGGGGTAAAGGCAGCAACGAAACTTGCAGCAACACCACCACCATCACCACCACAAGCACCAACAACGCAAACACAACAAGACACACACACCAAACAGCAACAAGAAGAAAACAGCAACAAATTCACCCCTCCCCCCAAAAAGTACACAGCCATAAACATGGCAAAAAATGCACGTGGCCTGGGGTCATCTTGGAAGCAGGGTCACCTACTCAATGACCTCAGGTCACTAAACATAGATGTGGTGGCCATCAGTGAAACCAGAATCTCCGAAGCACGGGCCTTCGCACCGATCTTCGGCGGCTACGATGTATACGCATCTCCCAGCCGTCCAGGATTGGGGGAGGGGTTGCCGTCCTTTTTCGGAGAGGCTTGGATCTCGCGATACGGGCCATCTTCCTGGACCCAGAAGGTAAGTCGGTGGTGCTGGACGTGACCGGCAGCGAAGGCAATGCTTTCAGGCTAGTAGCCGTCTACGCCCCAACAGGGCAGGACGGCCAGATTTCTTCAGACGTCTAGAGACCTTTTTTGGCACGTCCCGCTCTTTAGTGTTAGTGGGCGACTGGAACGGTATCTTGGATGCACGCTGGGATCGTGTGGGGCTAGTGGATAGGGGAGGAGGGCGCAAGATCCTCACCAACCTGCTCAGACGATTTGAACTGTCTGACAGGTATCGACTGGATCACACGAATGTGCCAATGTGGACATGGACAAACCGCATCGAGTCATCCAGATCGTATCTCGATAGGGTATTCTGCAGAGAACTAGATAAGGCTAGTATAAGTTGTCCACAATTTAAAATAGTCGACTACACAGACCACAAATTTGTGATCTGTGAGATCGACATAGACAGACTTCATAGACAAGGGCCTGGTTACTGGAAGCTGAACGCGTCTTTCCCGGCGCGCAAAGCCTACAGAGACCGGATTAGCGTATTAGTTAAGCGGGCGTTAACGGGAGCGGTCGTCAAAAACAGGTGGTGGTTCGCCCTGAAAAGGGCAATTAAAGTAGAGTCGATTAGGTTTAGCAAAGGAGTAGTGATAGAGGAAAATAGAGTAGAGGGAGAGCTAGTCAGAAAGCTAGAAGAGGCGTTTAGGGCAGGCATCGCAACCGACGTGCTTGTGGCGGGATTGGCACTCGACCAATTCTTCAACGCAAAACACGAAGGCTGCGTTGTCAGAGCTAGAGCGCGTGCTCTGAAACACGAAGGGACAAAAGCCGTCCAATGGGCCTGGGTGGCAGAGGCGCGACGTGGCAACAAAGCCACAATTCGGTCTTTGTCTGACCAAAACGGGTGCGTGATGTTCGAACCCGAGCGGATGTGTGAAGCTTTTCAGCAGCACTTTGCTGAACTGTTCGGGAGCGGCGGCGGCCCGGATCGGGGCATGGATTTCAGTGCATACCTCGACGGACTACCTCGGCTCCCGACGACCGCAGCACAGTGTTGCGAGAAGCCAATAACAGCCGGTGAAATACGGGAAGCGATGGCTAACTGCACAAGGGGTAAATCGCCAGGTTTAGATGGTCTGCCCTACGAGCTTTATGCATTTATGCCAGACTTGTTCGGTGACCTCTTGGCAGACGTCTACTGCAACTGGCAGCTGAACGGGAGCATTCCCAGTTTTGTGAGCCAGGGAGCAGTGGCGCTGCTGAGAAAAGACCCGAACAAGGGGGATGTTATTGATAATTCCAGTCCCATAACCCTGCTAAACGCAGAGTTCAAGATTTTGGCCAAGGTGTTAGCAACGAGTTGGCGCTTGTCGTCAAGGGTCTGGGGGGAGAGGCGCAGACATGTGCCATTCCGGACAGATCCATACACGACAACCTCCACCCTATGCGATACATCTTAGAGAGGGTGGTTAAGGAACCTGGTGAGGGTGGGGCCCTGATCAACTTGGATCAATCCAAAGCATTCGATAGGGTCGACCATCGGTACCTGGCGGCGGTCCTCGAGGCAGCCGGTTTCGGGCCCGGTTTCAGGGGTTGGATTGCAGCAATGTACAGCGACATCCGCTCAGTTGTGAGGGTGAACGGTCACCTGTCGCAGCCGTTCAGCATCATGCGCTCAGTCCGCCAGGGTTGTCCCCTCTCGTCCCTTTGGTACGTATTGGCTCTCGAGCCGTTACTGCACAAACTGGGGGCGTTGAAGGGCGTCCCACGCGAACTAGGATGCGGGAAATCCGAGTCAGCTTACGCTGACGACGTCACCGTGGTGGTGTCGAGCACCAGACACGTCCAAATGCTCGCCACCGCTCTCAAGGAATACGAAGCGGTGACAGGAGCAAAGATAAACCAGGAAAAGTCGGTGGGCTTGCAACTCGGCACATGGAGGGGCAAGTCCATGCCATCCGACAGCGTCGTGGGGCGTTGGCCGGACGGACCGGTGAAATTGCTCGGGGTCTGGTTTGGACCGGACCTCCAGTTGGAGAAAAACTGGAACGAGGTGACGAGCAGGGTGGCCTCCCTCACCCAGAAATGGGCTGAGAGGAAGCTGTCTCTGAAAGGCCGGGCGGAAGTGGCGAATGCGTACATCTCATCCGTCATCTGCTACCGCCTCACCGTCGTCCTTGCTCCATCCCAACTCTCACCAAAATAGAGCGCCTCCTTCCGCTTTTTGTGGAAGGGACGCGCTCCCATGGTCAGACGTTCCATCTGCTGTCAACACCCGTTGCGTGGAGGACTGGGCATGCCATGGCTGATGATGCGCAAACATGCGCTGAGGCTGCGACATCTCTGGTGCTTCCTTGATGGTGAACAGGTGTGGTCGCCGTTCGCCAGGCACGTTTTCCCACAGCTCGTCTCATTGACGGAGCTGCAGTCCTGGGTCAGAAAAAGACCGAGGAATAGCGTTTGGAAACTGGAATGTCTCCAGGCGCTCACTTCCCTCTCGCAATTGGGTACCAGTATCGGTGGAACATCCACCTCGGCATTCTATAGAGGACTAGTGGAGGGGAAGAGTGACGACATTCTCGGAGAGATCCTAGGCGTCGAAGAAGATCAGCTGTTTGCTCTCTTCCGGAGAACTTTCAGCCCGGGGCCTATGGATAACTTCCAAAAATCCCTGGCCTGGCAGTGCTACCGGGGAGCGCTGCCGGTTCGAGATAAGCTCTACAGGCACGGAAGTGCCGTCAGCCGAGCCTGTCCGAGATGCGCGCAGAGCGACGAAACCGTTGTGTACACACTCGTTCAGTGCCCGAGCATTGCTGACTTGTGGAGCTATGTCGAACAGTTGCTGTCGCGTGTGGGACTGATCCGGTTGTCGACTGAGTCCATTGTGCAGATGGTCTCGCCGTCTTCCTTCGAGGAGGAAGGGCAGGCGGTTTTCATCTGCCTGGTGGCCATGGCGAAAGAGATTGTGTGGTGGACAAGGTTAAAAGGGTTAAAGACAAACACTTTCCTCTTCGGCGAATCCCTAATTAACTTTTTCAAGTTTCACTTGAAGAGGAAAATCAGGGTGGAGAGGCAAGTGCTGCCTTCTAGCAAGTTTGTTGAAAGGTGGGTGAATGTAGCGAGAATGGCCCGAGTGAATATACGTCTGTAGTTTGAGAGATGGAAAAATTGAGAGAGGGCGCTTGCCCTGTTGGTCAGGGTGGCCGTGGTCTTTTGTGTGGTTTTCGCCACGAGTAACCCTCGGAGGTCCCACCCCCCCTATTGGGTAATTTTTCATTGTTTCAATTTTCATTTTTATTGTTTATATATATATATATGTTTCTATGTCCTTTTTTTTTTTTCTTTTCTTATATAAATAATAAAAATATTTACACGTACAAAACCCACATCGTACCGTCCTGTACCGTCCTGTGCCGTCTGTAATGTTTTTCTTGATGTCAGCCCTTGTGGCCAATAAAGAAATCATTATTATTATTATTATTATATATATATATATATATATATATATATATATTACTGGATTATCGTAGCATGACACTGCCCTTCTGATCGTTTTTTCATTTCACTTACTGTTTACGATACAACACTACACAAAACTAGACTTTGAATAACCAACACGTGTGCATACAGACACATATGAATGGATACACACACACATGCACATACGCACATGAACATATGTGTATATATACGCACAAAAGTAGCCCTACCAATTCATTAAGACACTCACATACGCCCACATACCAAAAAATAGAGCCATCATCTTACAAATCACAACAGACTCTATATGTTTTTGTTGTATCGCCAGTCTGAAGAGCAGATCAATAATGAAGTCGTATCAATAACTACAATAGGTGATTCTGAGCCAATCCTCTGCGAAACGCACGTAACAGTTCGATACACAATAAAAAAAACTAAATACATGTAAACGAAACTTCATCGTTTGTCATAATATATACACTCTGTCTGTGCATCGAATGCTCGTTTTGGTAACACCACCAGTAATTCTCTGAATCACATACACTACACACACACACACACACACACACACACACACACACACACACACACACACACACACACACACACACACACACACACACACACACACATACACACACACAGATATATATTTTACATTTTATATATGTATGTATATATATATATATATATAAATATATATATAAATAAATTATACAATTATCAAAGTTGTGTTCAAATCATTTAATAGCTGACAATCGTTTCTTCCAAACTCTCGTTTGGAGTCATCGGAGCATTATCAATGTTTGCACATATAATTAACCTCCTATTCAACTGAACAATAATATAGATACATATAAATTGATGTTGTGAGCAACAGTTTCGTATTTACAGGGTGGAATGGATGTGACATATATTTTACGAGAATTGTACAATAATTGTACACACATTCAAGTTCAAATTAAAATTAAAATTAAACTAAAATCAAAAGCATGGAGTCAGGATGTCGGAAAGATACGACATGTGAGTAATAACGCGTTTTGAATTTGTCTTATGACATACCCACATATCGTTGGCTGGTGGCTGGTAGGTTGTTGCTGGTGGCTGTCACTTTAGCCGCATATACAATGGCTTTGGTGTTGCATTTACCTTGTAATGGACATTCACTTTTGACTCTACAGGAGCAATTTTGATGTTCTCTTGGTATTTTCTTATTGAGGATATAAGATTTAATAGGGGAACTGCAGGAGTAGCTGATTTTGACACAGTTTCTATTGAAGATCTTATAGTATCTCTGTGTTCTAGGTAAATGTTTATCTAAGAGCTCTAGGAATGTTTTGCCTACATTAGTTTTAACTGTTAAAGAGTAGGGAGATGTGAACCAGATTATTTTTCTTTTCCTATTATTATGTTATTATTATTAAGGAGTTAGTATTGTTGGGTATGTACTTAATCGGTTCGCTAAATCCGCTATTTTGAAGGGCTTTATTATAGTAGGAGGGTGTATGTGCCTTATTGAAAATAGCTTCTGAGGAAGAGAGGGTGGAGATCCTACGGCTAATATTAGGGATAAGATTTTTAAAAACTATAGGAGGATGGCAAGAGCCTTTATTTATAATATTTTAAATTTTCATTAGGTTTATGGTACGGTTTATACGAAGCAGTAGGCAGATCTAGGTTTATATCTAGAACATTAACATTAGAAAGGTTAGTGTCAATGGTAATTTTAAGATTAAAACTAGCGAAAGTTTTTATTAAGTCTTTCCTAAATCTATCTAAGTTATGGCCTATAGTGGTATGGGAAAGTATTAGATCATCGTCACGATAAAGCCCAAAGGTATGGTTAGGGAATTTCTCTTTAAGTGTGTGTAGGAGCAATAGGCCGACTAAATCACACACGTCAGCACTGTCAAAAGAACCCACTGAGACATCGAATGTGTTCTCTGCGTTAGATCTTTTTACCCAAGTGTCATTATTAGTAATCAGTAAAGTGTTTCTAGCATACAAAATGACATTCTCTTCAATATCAGAAATATTGATAAACTTTCTAGTGAAATTTAATGCTTTCGTTAAAAGAGGGTGAGTAATAGACGGGTAGAAGTCTACAATGTCAAATTGGGTGAATCTAGAACTATTTTTATCTTTAATATTATTAAACCAATGTACTACAAGTAAGTCTGAATTACTCCAATGGATAAATAGCTCTTCTGTAGCTCTTCCTCAGAAGCTATTTTCAATAAGGCATCCCCCTACTATAATAAAGCCTTTCAAAATAGCGGATTTAGCGAACCGATTAAGTACATACCCAACAATACTAACTCCTTTAAACATAATAATAGGAAAAGAAAAATAATCTGGTTCACACCCCCTACGTCTAAAAGGCAATCCAGAGACAACACCATTCAATGCTCACTGACTAACTGCCCTATCCGTGATACAGGAATGTGCCAGCAGTCATATGAGGTATACCGGATTGAATGCAACAAATTTAAGGTTTCTACATTGGTAGCACAAATCGAGCACTCCACACTCGCATTAAAGAACGCCCCACTAAAAAAAAAAACACATTGACAAATGTAGAAACATCAAGCAACATATTACCGTTACTATTGAAGCTAGTGATAGAAATGTGGGCCAACCTACAAATAAATAATAGATTAGAATTCAGTACACAATACCTAACATAAAAAGTCACACCCACACGCACATAAACGAAACAACATCTCATGCATAAAAGAAAATTGATTTCACGAAATACTATATTGGTAATTGACTTCATTCTCGTGAACAGCGAAATAACCATAAAAAAAGCTTGAAAACGACTTACAAAAATCTAAATCAAAATTTAACCCCAAAGAGAGGAAATTGGAACGTTATCCACCGAAGGTTCTTTAAACCCTGAAGAAGTGACTTTTAGGTCCCAAAATATTCGACAGAAAAAAGAACAACAATAACAAAAAACAAAACAAAAATTACCAGGTAACTTACTTTTCGTAACCTCATTTTACAGTCCATTTTGCATTGTTTAGCCTTCTATCTCTTTCAACGTTATATATTATATACAATGCTTCAAGCAAACTACAACATTTTATGATATATATATATATATATGGTCGTACGGTCTTATATAAGTATAAACACACTGATGTTTGTATGGATACGTGTATTTTCGTGTGTGTATGGAATAGACGTGTGAGACAGTATACGGGTGCTATTTTGTCTATCTTCCTTTTCAATACACATACGCACTCACGTATACACACAGACACACACACACACGCATATATATATATACTGTATGTCGTATGTACACTCACATGTACACATATACACACAGAAAGATGTACTTTTCTTTCATTGTTACATTCGACTGAGCAGTGTGATAATTTTTTTACTTTCTTGTGAAAGAAGTGATTTAAAATGTTTGTCAAGCGACAAATGGAATTTTCTAGCAAGTTATTGAATTATGTTAGTTATAAGTATACAGTATGAAAGTACTACGAAACGGATGAGAAATAGCGATAAGCTGCTTCAAACTGGAAAGTAGTGAAACTATTGATTTATCGATCTTCATCGGGTGATAGCCAAGAAGATTAACTGCTCGCTTGTTGCGAAATCAATAGATGTTGGCTTTCAGACGCTAGCAACAATTGTTGTTGTCCGTTAGATGGTTATTGGATTGAATGCTAAGATTATTGGATGGTTGCTGTCAACCATATCCAACCTGTTTATCTTGCTTTCACTGTGTGCCACAGTGAAGCTAAAAGAAAGAAACATTTCATACAGCCTGTGACAGTGTAAAATGGAAATTCGATAGACCTGAAATAATGTGTTTGTGTGGGGTATACTGAGGAAAGATTTCTGTTAATTTTCTTTATTATCTTGTTACTCGTGTTTGGAATTGAGAAACGGTTACCTAGGAAATGGGATTGTATTGGAGGCTGTTGCGTAAGCTCATATCATTAATGCTTGATATATAAATTACATTTCCTTATATCGAAACAGTGATGTAGTTGTTCCGTTACATCTTTTGAACCACGGTTCAAACACAACTTACTTTTCCAGAAGAAAAAAAAATACTGTTGGTAATTTCCGGAGGATAATATACTGGTGACATACTACATATCATTCAATTTTGATGAATGGAAAAAGAAAATAATTGCCTTGCAAGTAATAATTGTTTCTTTGTAGGTTTTGCAATTGTCAAGAATGAATAACTTTATTACACGTGTACGTGGATAGAAAAACATGGTGTGTAATAATTTAATCTCTAAAGTAACTTTTTCGTGTTTTCAATGGGCTTCGGTCAAAACCCCGAATGGCACAATCACAAACCTCATAATTGTTTCTACTTTAGGCACAAGGCCAACAATTACCCAGTGCATTACTGGTACTTTATTTTATCGACCCCGTAAGGATGAAAGGCAAAGTCAACCTCGGCGCGATTTGAACTCAGATCGTAAAGGGACGTAACTATGCTGGAAAGCATGGCGTCCGACCCTCTACCGATACTGCCAATCCACCGCCCTATTCACAAACCTCATAATATCAAAAGATAAGAATCGCAGAAGTTTTAAACATAAAAAATCAGGAAGAATTAATTGTTTCTGATTTACATACAAGGCCAACAATTTTTGGGGTGGAGGTGGTGGGTGGAAAGTCGATTAAATTGACCCCGTGCGTTACTGGTATTTTATTTTATCGACCCCAGAAAGATGAAATGCAAAGTTAACTTCAGCGGGATTTGAACTCAGAATGTAAAGAGCCATAACTATATGCCGCAAAGCATGGGTCCGACTACCGTTATTGCCAATCCACGCCCAATTTCATGAAGAATTAATGAAACTAGTTCTTAAACTTAATTTATTTACAGTGTTAATAGGAGGACCTATGTGAGATACATATTGAGATGCCTTTACTTAAAGTTTATAAATAACTGTCGATAAAGGATATGAAAGGCGTAATTGTGAATATAAATAGCTTCCACTGAGAAGCTGGATGTGAGAGAGTTAGATTTAAAAAAGAAAAGTCTTTATACTTCTATTTTTGTGTGACGTTTGTTAATAAGAACATTTGGTAAATAAAATGCGAGAAACTGCGTCTTAATGATGCATACATTGAACAGAATTACAGAGTTAAACTCAAAATGATTGTTGTTAATACTAGTGCACTGTATTGCCACCTTATCCTTGGTTTAGCCGCTGTTCCTGTCCGCCGGGGCTAGGGGAGGGGCTATCGCGTAACATTCCATATTTAGGTATCCAGATTAATGGTTTTTAGTGTATTATATTAAACTCATATGCTAAGTTGTATGTATGAGTATGATTAAGATAGAAACAGGTGCTTATCCAAGGATAAGGTGGCAACAGAGAGTTAGATTGATATTTGACAAGTTCATAGAAGCTGTTGTTTTTGCGCATGGACAGAGCAATGGTATGTTTCTATAAATTTGTTTAGATCCATGTAGAGAGAACGAGAAAGATTGAAACGTTTAAGGAGACTGTGAGATAGCAATGGTGGAGTCTAAAAAGATCCTGAAGTGTGAAATGGTTGATGACCATCCTCTAAAAAAAAAAAGGTCAACGATATGCTTGCAATTTGGGAGCCAAGGAAATGCGTTGATTTTAGAGATGTATGAAGGTATATGATATTGTTTTCAAAGAGTTGTCGAGTGGGTAATCGCTATTTAATTGGCTGTATTCCTCGAGTTACTTAGAATGTTTTAAGGTGCGTGTGAATCACAAGGAACTTGGTATATGGGTATTGATTTTGGAGAGATTAAATGCTATTTTTTACTTCTCTGTTCATTACATGACCATATTGAATGTTATGGTATTTTTCAATCAAATGCTTCTTATTACCAACTCATAATACCAAGTATATGGAAATATTTATTTGGAATTTTATGGAAAACTCCTTTTAGTGCTACTTGAATTTTGTTTTTCTACTATTAAAACCGTTAATAGCTGAACAAAATGAGTCTATATAACTATGAGCAGACGGATTACATTTCATTTTTCGTGTGAATGGCTACCTTTTGCATATAGTGTATAGCACAGTTTATACACAGTGTATGACGTGAAATAGAGTAAGGAATCGTATATAATTATCAAAATAAATTATTAAGAGAATTATTTCTAAAAGCAAAATCCGGTAAACACTGTTATTCTGTTTAGTAAAAGATGTGAACATCATATATCCACTAGGTGTTCTTAGATACTTAAGTGGTCGTTCAAACCAGCATTGAAATAATTGGAAAAAAAAAAATCCCAAACCCCAAAACAATACAAGATATAACAAAAAATAATTGTTTGAATATATTTGGCGGCAGGATTACATTACGTATTTATAAAATCAATTATTTAAGGAAATACAGGTTTATTTGGTTGTATTTGAAACATACATTTAAGGCAAAATATGAATGTGAATTCGAATATCGAATTATGCGCGCTTATGTGAACTGCCAGTATACGAAGTACTGAATACTCTACATGATAAACACGAACAAGTTTTATTTTTATTATCGATGTTTGATACCTGTTCCAAGATTTCATCTTGAATAACCGTTATCTCTTCTCTATTTTCCCACGCTTCTCTCTCCCAAATATTTTTTCTCTGTTTTATTGGCGAGTTAGTTGTTAAATATTCATGAGCCTGAATACATAAAGTTTAATAGCCATTAGTGTCGAAGGTCAATATTTTCCAACATTTTTACGTCATCCCCTTGTCAATAATGCATTAATATGACGGACAATTAAGCTGCTAGGCATACTAAAGTACTTTAATAGACCGTTTAGGTCAATATTGATCTACAATTTTATGTTGCTATGTTTCCAATAAATCAATATTACGTGATTATCGATGTTTGATATCAGCTGCTTTCTATTAAGGAATGATTGCAGTCAATACGTTTGTGTCCCTAATACGGGTTCTTGTATTTAGCAGTATTCAACTACTTTTCTATTGTCTTAGTAAAAGTATTTTAAAGGCAACATAAATATTTGTTATAGAATTAAAAATATACATATAAATCAGTAAATTTCGATATGAAATCTCTTAATCTTTTCTTATTTATATTGATCATTATATTGTGTACAGTATTTGTGAGAACTTTTATTTTCCCAATTAATGTTTATTCAAAACAAAAGCGGAACACTGATATTTACACTGTACGAAAGCAAGCAGTATTTGTTCTACAAAGAATGACTAGGAAAATAGTGTACTGAAGCGGAGACATGTTTATCAAACTTACGTCCTTACGAACGCGAGCTGAACACCGTAACCCCTACGCTACCCACCTTCAGATATCTTTAATAAGATGTAAACTTTATTTAGTGGTCTTCTAGGATAAGAACAGTGATATGTTTTCTAAATGTCCAAAGTCTACTGTTAAGAAGTTTCCATAAATACAATTAGAAATGTCTCTGTGAGCTTTATTTTAAAATGTGTGTTGCCTTTAGATCAAATGGTAAAATATTGTAAAGATCTGTTTGATGATAAAAGATATGGTAATGGTTACAACGTATAGAATTTCAGTAGTTAAGATGAAAGAATATCTTGAGTACATGCATCGTAGGGATTCCTGCATTATCGAATAGAATTCTACACAGAAGCTTTAGAAAACTGCAGTAAATTAGTGAGTGAGCTATTCTGTCACGTATAGGAAAATATTATGTATGACTATGTTGCTTTGATAGACTTAAATTCATTCCCTTTGCTTTGTTAACGCAGTATGTTGCAAATATCTACTATTCGTAGTTGTTATAACTTTAGTAGTATACTATAACTTTAGTAGATGCTGCATATATTCCGTCCTGCATACAAAATTTAGATCAATTTGAAGAATATATAATTTCATCACTGCATTAGTTTATGATATATTTGTCAATACTACTGCTCATTGATATGTTTTGATTATAGAAAAAAGAGAAAAAGCAGCAATAACAAAAACAACAAAATACGAGCAATATTAACATTTAAAAAAATAAAACACCAATATGCAATTTTTATTTTAGCTTATTACAGTTTAGCTCTTTTTATTTAGAATATGAAGCATGGAATATAAACAGCTAAATTTTGATTGCATTTGAAAGTTTTCAGTTTACTGACTACACATATATAGTAATAACGAAAGATCTTCAAACTTTATAAAATTCATAGTATTTAATTTTAACCCTGAAAGTTGAATTCGTAATCTTGTCTTACGAGATGGAATCTCTCTCTAATTAGATCCCGGATATGTGATTATTTTATAAAAAGCAGTGTTTTTATTGATTTAGCAGAGTATTATCTAGAATATATACGGAGTAAAGGTAAATGTCTGTATGCGGTTGCCTTAACCTGTAAAAATAGCTATAATACATTTATGTGATTATTTTATAAAAAGAAGTGTTTTTTTTTGATTTAGCAAAGTATTATCTAGTATATATACAGAGTAAACGTAAATGTCTGTATGCGGTTGCCTTAACCTGTAAAAATAGCTATAATATATATATCATATCATGTTAAAAGGGAAGGAAATGTTGTACAATGTAGTTCTAGATACACTGTCCCTTAATAAAGACGGCTGATCGTGGTTGGTATGCTTTTAAACATAAGTGTGTTAGATGAGGGCATATATGAGGATTGAACATTAAGAAGAGCAAACTATTCATTTATAAATAGAGTCCGAAAACCTAAAGCATTTTAGCAACGATGTATTCCAGTTGAATTAGGCATTAGATGCAAGTCTACTGAATAACTAACCATATGCTGTTAATTCAACATATACTATTATCTATTAGAGGTGTTTATGAATACTACACTATATTTGAGACATTTTTTATTATAGAAATATATCTACAATTCATCAACGCTTGCATATTAAAAAAAACAAAAAAAAAAAGAAAGAAGAAAAAATAAATAACAGGAATAAGGAAAAGGAAGTAGATGCAGTAGATTCTAGAGCAGTTAGGTGACAAAGGATGCCAGAGGTCTCGACCAATACGAAAAAGGAAGGGTAGATCAAATCCTGGTATTTGGCTATTTGTGAAATTAAGCCCTCATACATTCAATTCTCCTCTAATGTAAATTTGTAACCCGCATTTTGTTTTCTTATAGTATGCAATTTATTAACACATAGTAAAACTTCGAACGCATAGAGATCTACCCTCATTTTCTCGAAGTAAACTTGGCTCTTGTTTAGCCCCAAATAAATTCTAATCGATCTCTAGTTTGAAACGATGCCATTTCATCTTTATTTTCGTCAGGCTCTCTTAAGATTTGAAATGGGAAAGTATTTGTAATAGTTGAGTTTCTTGAACACCTTGAATAGCTATCTTGCTAATAACCCACAAACGCACTACATAAGGAGAATTATATTCTGACGTTCATACTGAAAACACATCATTCGCATACATTCACACACCATTCGCACACAAATATTTCCGCTCACGTACATTTTACACACGCATAGATGGGCGTAAAATGACGCAAAGAATATGCAATCACACAGTTTGTTACTCTTACATGAATACAATCATAAACACTTGCATGCACTGATATTATCTCCCTTGAATACAGCAGGACAACAGGTCATGCAGGTCAATGTGACATAAACACATAAGCATCAACATACCAATATATATGTATATAGATTAAAACAAGGCTTTAATTTGACTCTGTAGAAATGTAATGTTGTTAGATGCTCCCAAAAGATGCATTTCAAATTGTATTGTTATATGATATATTGAACAGGAAAAAGAAAACATTTGCATTTTTGTCAGCTATTGAACAGCAGGAAGGCTTCAACTGTGATAACAAATTACTACTACTACTACTACTACTACTACTACTACTACTACTACTACTACCATCAAAGCCCCCCCCCCCCCACTACTACTACTACTACTACTACTACTACTACTACTACTACTACTACTACTACTACTACTACTACCATCAAAGCCCCCCCCCACTACTACTACTACTACTACTACTACTACTACTACTACTACTACTACTACTACTACCACTACCATCAACGCTGCCGCCACCTCCTACACCACCGCCGCCACCACAACCACCACCACCACCACTACTACTACTACAGCTCTGCTGCTGATGATGTTGCTCTTGTAGTAGTTGTTGCCACGGCGAATCTTTTATAGATATATTAATGCAAATAAAAACATAGGAAGGCAAACCTCCATACTATCCTCACTCTTCTTTACTCTTTCTCTTCCTCGTTCCTTTACTCACTATATTTTATTACTTTTGCTACAGTCGCCACTCCCACCAATAGACATTTCTACAAGAATTCTTCAGATTCTGATATTTACGCAGGAAAATGAAATATCAAATTGATATATTTTTTTTGAAGAGGTATATAAGGGAAAATAAGATATAGTGAATCTCTTCTATATAGATGCATACGAGTGTCAGAGATTGTTTTGGAATTATTTTCAGTATTTCGCGAATAATGTTTATCGGTTACAGATGAAAAAAGTCTTTCAAATGTTTCCGGACATAAATCATCATTTCTGGGTATATTTTGTATGACATGAAACGAAAAAGAAACAAGGACAAACAAAACTATGACTGAGCAGAACAAATTCGGGAGGATACATTATTTATGAACGTTAATTTTGAGACGTCCGCGCACAAGAACAAAAATGGAGAATACAAATGAAATAAACCAAGAACACACACACACACACACACACACACACACACACACACACACACACACACACACACACACACACACACACACACACACACACACGCACACACACACACATATATACATATACATATATATATATATATATATATATATATATACATATATATATATATATATATATATATATATATATATATATATATACACACGCACATAAACAGTTAATTCTATCAGATAAGCTTAATATAACTTATATACAATTCGCAATTATGTTCTGTTCAATCGCCATTTTCCCTAACTGTAGCAAACACGACATTTCCAGTTTAGCAAACAGTGTCATATTCTATTGTTGGAAAGTTCTAGGCAACAAAAAAAAAAAATCTCTTTTGAAATGATACAAGATAGGTAGCCATTCGGAAACATCTAATGAGAACAAAAGATAGTTGTGTAGGGAATTTAATGACACGGCAAAGTGAACCTACAAAAGTGTCATATGTGACTGCTCGATTATGATCGATATAAATATATATATATATATATTTCTATATATGTGCACACACACACACACACACACACACACACATATATATATATATATATATATATATATATATATATATATATATATATATATATATATATATATATATATATGTATATATACGTACGTATGTATTTATGTATGTGAGCTTATTCCTAACAACGGGATACATAATTTCAGTTAATCCAATTTTTCAACTCACTCTATTACATGTGTGAGAATCTAGTGAGAATCTACACTACTAGTGTCCACTATCTGGGTAAACATTTACAGCTTTCCTAGTATGTATTAACAGTCATCGATATGATGCTTATCAAGAGCTATCTACCTGATAGGTATTTATATCAAAGTAGTGTTTGCCACCGAGGTTTAAGCATCATGCCAATGTACGCTGAACGCTATCAGTGATAAAATTCATTGTGCACTTTATACTGGAAATCCGAAACCGTCTCGACTTGCTCAAACTGGGAATTATATAGTTGCAAATTTACTTTAGTCTTTCAATATTCTCACTATCAAATTTTTTACTCTGTTTGTATTTATCTTTATTTTTTGAGCCACAAGTCTCAGGTGTTTTCTCTGTATTTAGAACACTGCGATAAATAAATCAATGGTGTCTTGTAGTATTCATCACGTCCGCTCAAACGGAGACAATATGTCGTTATCATTTTGAATAGTTTAATTCACAGCACAGTAAACGTGGTGAGAGTTTAAGTTAGACATTAACTTATATTATTTTATTTATGTATAAGGCGGTGGATTGGCAGTATCGGTAGAGGGTCGGACGCCATGCTTTGCAGCATAGAGTTACGGCTCTTTATGATTTGAGCTCAAATCCCGCCGAGGTTAACTTTGCCTTTCATCCTTATGGGGTCGATAAAATAAAGTACCAGTCACGCACTGGGGTCGATCTAATCGACTTTCTCCTCCCCCCCCAAAAAAAATTACTGGCCTTGTGCCTATATAAGAAACCATTATCTTATATTATTTTATTTATGTATAAGGCGGTGGATTGGCAGTATCGGTAGAGGGTCGGACGCCATGCTTTCCAGCATAGTTACGTCCCTTTACGATCTGAGTTCAAATCCCGCCGAGGTTGACTTTGCCTTTCATCCTTACGGGGTCGATAAAATAAAGTACCAGTAATGCACTGGATAATTGCTAGCCTTGTGCCTAAAGTAGAAACAATTATTTTATTTATGTATTTTATATGTACTTTTATTTCAAGAAGATTCAACTTAATATAAGTCGTCTCATTTATATGCTGAAACTATAATGCTTACAAATGACAAACAAGTTGAAATAATAGAGAATTAATTCGTCAAGCTGAATGATCCGAAAAATATTTGTGACGGCATGAAGTATCCGTGACATGGTTACTGCTGCTGCTCCTGCTGCTGCTACTGCTACTACTACTACTGCTACTACTGCTACTGTTGCTGCTTCATTGAGTAAATTCTCTATACAAGAACGGAAAACAAAAGAAACAACAAAAATATGGTAAAAATAACATCAACAGCAGCAACAACTACTTCTACTATCACAATAAATAATATTGTTAATTAAATTATAATGGTTTCATTTATTAGTCACAAGGGCCGACATATAGGGGACAATACAATAGACGAGGACAGTGGGGGTTTTACATAAAAATCGAGTAAAAAATAAGAAAACAATAACAATAAACAAGAAAAATACAACAAAGAAAAATTCCCCAATAGGGGAGATAACCACCCACGGTAGATTCAGGTACCCCTTCAATCCTAAACCACCCGACGCTTCGAGGGAACCCGGGAAGGGCACCCCTCTCCTCCTCAAATTCATCAGCCTCCAGGCGCATGATCAGAGAATGCCCACTCAGACGGACCATTCTCGCCACATTCACACACCTTTCATCAAATGTACTGGGGTGGGGTGGGGTGGGGGTACTCCTCTCCCCACCCTCACCTTCCTTTCCAAGGGAAATTTGAAGAAGTTGATGAGGGATTGGCCGAAGAGAAAAGTCTCTGTCTTCAGTCCTTTCAACCTGATTCACCATACAACCCCTTTCACTACTGCCACCACACAGAGGGAAATTGCCTGGTAAAATAAGACGGCGGGTAGATCTTCACTATAGACTCGGCCGATAGCCGGATCAGTTCTACACGCGTCAACAAGTAATGCACGGACACTAGACGAGTGCGTGCAGAACGGTTTCGTCGCTCTGCGCGCATCTCGCTCAGGTCCGTTTGACAACACATCCGTGCCTGTAGACTTTATCTCGAACCGGCAGTGTCCCCCCCCCCCGGTAGCACTGGCAAGCGAGGGATTTCTGGAGCTTATCGAAACTCCCCGGTTCGAAAGTCTTCCGGAACAGACTGTTTAGTTCGACTTCATCGACGCCCAGAACCTCTCCGAGTGCATCGCCGCACTTGCTCACCACTACTCCTCTATAGAACTCGAGTGTGGAAGTTCCACTGACCGCATTGCTCGCCTGGTAGAGGGCAGTGATTGCCTCCCTACATTCCAGATGCCAGTCACCCAGTCTCGGTCTCTTCTTGACCCAGGACTGCAGCTCAGTCAAAGAAACGAGCTGCGGAAAGACCCGTCTGACAAACGGCGACCACACCTATTTACTGTTTAAGCAGAATATCTGGAGATGCCACAGCCTCAGCGCATGTCTGCGCATCTTAGCCACCGCATGCTCAGCCCTCCACGTAGAGGGTGCTGGCAGCTGATGGACCGCCTCACCAACGGAACCTTTCCCCTCCCAAGAATTTGAAGAGGAGCCATTCCAGCTTGGCGAGGCGCGCGCGGGGGCAAGGCACGACGGTCAGGCTGTAGTAGATGATGGACGCAATGTAAGCGTTCACCACCTTCACCCGACCTTTCAGTGACAGCTTCCTCGCAGTATATTTCTGGGTGAGACTGGCTACCTTGCTCGTCACCTCGTCCCAATTCTTATCTACCTGGAGGTCTGATCCGAACCAAATCCCGAGTAACTTTGCCGGTCCGTCCATCCAGCACCCAACGAGGCTGTTGGACGGCATGGACTTGCCTCTCCAGGTGCCGAGCTGCAAGCCCACCGACTTTTCCGGGTTAAGTTACGACCCCGTCAAACGTTCAGATTCCTCCAATAAGTTGCCGATCACCTCGATTTCTGAGGTTTCCGACAACATCATGGCGTCCCGCTTTGAGCGGGAGCCCTGTAACAGCTCTAGCTTCCGCAGTAAGGGCTCGAGAGTGAATACGTACAGAAGGGAGGGCACCCTTGACGGGTCGATCGGGAGATGAGATCTGAAACGGTTCCGAGAGGTGGCCATTAACTTTGACAACCGAGCTGATGCCGCTGTGCATTGCAGCGATCCAGCCTCTGAAGAGGGGCCGAAGCCAGCTGCCTTGAAGGCAGCCTCCAGGTACCGATTGTCGACCCTATCGAATGCTGTCGATTAATCTAAATTGGTCAGATCCCCACCGAAGCCTGGTTTACACCGTACCCTCTCTATGATGTATCGCATGAGGTGGAGGTTGTCGTATATGGACCTGGTCGGGATTGCGGAATGTTGCGCCTCTCGAACCAAATCTTCGACGACAAGCGCCAATCTCTTTGCTAACACATTGCCCAAAATCTTCGGGCCCATAACTCTGTGTTGAGCAGAATTATCGGCCTGAAGTTCTCTTATGTGATCCTCTTGTTCTCGTATTTCCTTATCAGCGTCACTACTCCTCGGCTCACAGAACTGGGAATACTCCCGTTTTGCTGCCAGGTGCAGTAGAGCGCTTCGAGGAGTTCGGAGAACCAGCCTGGCTAACAAGCCTGGCTTATTTACGTAAAGCTCGTAGGGCAGACCATCCAAACCGAATGACTTGAGCCTCGTACAGCCGACAAGGGCATCCTGATTTTCAGCTGAAGTCATCGGCCTTTCGCAACGCTCAGCGTCGGCCGTCGAGAGGCGCGCAAGCCGTCGAGGTAGAGACTGAAGTCCGCTATTGTCTCCGACCCGCCACTTCTCGCGAACAACCGAGTAAAGTTTTGGTGAAAGGCTTCACACATCCCCCTGGAATCGCTAAGCTCGTGTCTGTGTCGGTCCGTCAAAGACCGAATTATTGTTTTATGACCATGCTGTGCCTCTGCCACGCGAGCCCATCGAACAGCTTTGGTTCCCCTGTTTCTCAGAGTACACACCTTAGTTCTGACAATGCAAACTTCGTGTCTCAAATTGAAGAAATGGCCTAACCATCCTTGCCGTTAGCACGTCAGTTGCAATGCCGCTACAAATAGCCGCGTCTAACTTAGCTACCATCTCTCCCTCCTTTCTATTTTTCTCTAACACTACTTCTTTGCTAAACCCTATCGACATTACTCTAATCTCTCTTTTGAGAGTCCCCCACCATCTGTTGTTGACCACCACCCCCTGTCAATGTTTACTTAACTAAATTGTTGATTCGGTCCTTGTAAGCCTTATGTGCCGAAAACGACATGTTCAGCTTCCAGTAACCAGGTCCTAACCTACGCATCTTATCTATGTCGACCATGCAGATCACAAACTTGTGATCTGAATAGGCGACCGTTTTAAAACGTGGACAGCCTACACTATTTCTATCTATTTTCCTAATGAAAATCGTCTATATACGATCTAGATGACCCTATGCGGTTAATCCAGGTCCACATTGGCGCATTAGGGAAATTGGTACCGACAGACTGTTGGAACTGGTTGATCAGGTACTTGAGGCTTTTTCACCCCCAACTCCTATCGGCTGCTAACACACAATCCCAGCGTGCGCCTAAGATGCCATTCCAGTCTCCCGCTAACAGTAAAGGGCGAGACATACCCAGAAAGGCTTTTAGTCGTTTAAAGAAGTCCGGCCGTCCGGCCCCGGTAAGGGCGTAGATGGCCACCAGTTTAAAGGTACCACCTTTGACACTGTTCACGCCCAGGACCACCAACTTATTGTCTGGGTCCCGGAAGATCGACCTTACCTCGAGTTCCAGGCCTTTCCTAAACAACATCCCATTCCCGGTCGACTAACAGATGCGAAGATCTGATAGTCTTCGAAAATGAGGGCTATGCGCGCTTGTCGGAAATCCTGGTCTCGCTGATGGCAATTATATCAATTTCCTGAGACCTAACGTCGATGAGCAGGCGACCCTGCTTCCACAGCGACCACAGACCACGAACATTTAAACATCCTACTCTTTATATGGCCATGTTGGCAGGCTAAAGGAGAGAGGAAAGGTTTACTTACTTCCCGGAGTCTTGTGGAGGTCGGGTGGTTTGACCTCTATGGTTGGTGAGATTTCCTTTGGGAACCCCTTCAGGATCCTACTCTTGGCTTTTACATTAGGGGTTCCAACGTCATCTGGAAAGCACTCCCTAGTATTGTTATAAGTTTGTATTGGCATCCACACCAATTGCAGTATTTGGGATGCACTTTGAGGGTGCAGGTGCCAAAAATCGCTCCCTCATTCACAATGAGAAATGGAGGAACTTGTGTCTGGGGACTCTGTGTCAGAGGGGAGTGGGAGTGTGTTTACGGGTGTGTGCATTTTGTTCTGTGTGTATGCGTTTTAAAGAGGGAGAGAGGGAGAGTTTATTTGGGAAACAACCTGGGTGGATCTAATTGTTAATGGTGCTGTTTCATTTACTGTTGCTGCTGGTGTTGTCCCTCCTCCCGACACCAGTGTTGGCATCAACGGAGGTTTGCATCCCTCTGCAGTTTTTAGTTGGGGGCAAAAGGCTCTCAGGTGTGTGGCTACCCCACACACGAAACAATGCGGCCGTTTGCCCTCTGTGACTACCTGGATTTTTTTTTTCATACCCGTCCGGTAGTCTGATGTGGTCCAGTATGTTTATTATGTCTTCAGGTCTGATTTGGAGAAGAATCTCCAAACCAGTCCCTGACCACCTCCCTCTCTTTGTACATTTAACGTCGAGGTTGGTGTCAGGGACCTCTACCGCTACGCATCCCACGAGCCACCATAAACCCACTCCTGGTGGAATCCTGGGAACACGGACCCTTACTGTTCTTCTCCCCATGTAGGACGAGTACAAAATGATTTGATCCATTTTGCAGAGGACTATAGAATGCTTTATAGCAAGGGCCTCAGTTGAAAAGCACCAAGATGCTCCCAAATTGTCTGGCCTTTGTTATATTGTCTATGTCATCATTATCGATGCATTTCAGTGCTGCCTCTACTGTCTTTCGGAGGCATTCTCGGATTTTCAAGATTTGACCGAAATGCATCGATATTTTAAAGTCCTCCTCTCCTTTGCTTCAATTACCTCTGCCGGGACGTTTACTGAGCGGAGAGATTGAGTTGGAAATGGAGAGTGGGGTATATCAGGCAAATGAGCCAGTGGGAAATAAGGGTGAAGAGGTCGAGACACCTGGGGAATAAACCGAAGCTGACAATGATCTGAATGCTGAAATAAATAACATTTGGACAAAGATACGGCCATTGTGGAAATGAATGCTGACGGGTTAGTCCAAGATTTTGTTGATATTCTGAACTTAGTGGTAGATGAAATGAACGATGATAGTGGAAAACCTATGAACCTAAGATTTGTAGACAGGAAAGTGTTAAAAGAAAAGAGAGCTAAGGTAAACAGTGTCATCCCATACATTGAGGCGACCGCAATCATCAAAGCAACCGCAAATGTGGTGAAAATATTAAATTACTTGGTATAAACACGAAAGGAAACAATAAACAAGAAAGATCAGAGCCTTGGTGGAAGAAACGACTGAAAAGTCAAATCAAGGAAATGAGAAAAGACATTGGAAAGCTTGAATCTGTACAAAATGGGACATTGCAAAACATAGACACTAAATATAGATTGAAAATAAAATATAACACTAAGGGAAAAGGGCTAAATGTTATCAAAGAGGAACTGAAGCAACGCATAGTAGCAAAAAGCACAAAGATTAGGTGGTATGAGAACAAAGTTAATCAGTATAGACAGAACCGCATGTTTGACAACAACCAGAAGATGTTATTTGAACAGCTTGACGGGAAAGAAAGAGGTAACAACGTTATCCCTGAAGTTGAAAAAACTAAAGCATTCTGGAGAGGAATATGGGAGAGAGGATGTTGAACATAACAGTCAGGCAGTGTGGATTGAGACAGTTAAAAAGCAGATTAGTGAACAAGCACACCAACAACCTGATTTGAACATCACAGCTGAAACTCTTAAAAACCAGGCCAAAAAACTAACCAACGGGAAATCACCAGGCCCGATGGTGTGCAAGGATATTGGTTAAAAATTATAACAACCTTCCACCCAAAACTGACAGCCATGTTCAATGACTGCTTGATGTCGGGTGAAGTACCAGAGTGGTTGACAAAAGGTACCACAGTTCTGATAATGAAAGATCGAATCAATATAAATGCGGTTTCCAGCTATTAGCCTATCATATGTCTGTCCGTAATGTGGAAACTGTTAACAAACATTGTGTCTGAGGAAATCTACTATCACCTACATGTAAACAACTTGTTACCGGACGAATAGAAAAGATGCGAAAAAAGTCATGTGGTACGAAAGGCCAGTTACTTGTTGATAAGATGGCAATAAGGAATTGCAAGAGGAGGCACACTGGTCTTGCCATGCGATGGATAGATTACAAGAAGGCATTCGACATAGTTCCATATTCTTGGATAACCAAAAGCCTAGATATCTTCAAGGTGGCAGAAAACATCAGCCAGCTAATAAGGAAAAATATGAAGTCCTGGGAAACAACTAACATCAGGTGGAGAATCCTTAGGTACCTTCCATGGAGATAGTTTGTCCCCTTTGTTGTTTGTCCTTACCCTGATATACTTGTCCCTCATATTGTGAAAAGCGAAAGTAGGATACAAGCTTGGAAGAGGAGAGCTTACCATCAACCACCTCCTCTTCATGGACGACCTAAAAATCTTGGAGAAAAGGGAGAAGTTGGTTGTACTTGTTAACTCTGTCCGTATTTCCAGCAATGATATATGTATGGGATTTTATCTTCATAAGTGTGGAGTCCTAGTGATGACGAGGGCTATATAGAACAGAAGCAATGGAATCCAGGTACCAAGAGGTGAGACGATAAAGGAAATCGACACTGAAGAGGGATACAAATATTTAGGTATTCTGGAGGCAGATGACATCAAGAACAAAAAAGAATGAAGGAATTGATAAGATCTGAATACATAAGAAGAGTAAGGAACATACTAAAATCACATCTAAATATTAGGAATGTCGTAAGTGCAGTAAATTCCTGAGCTGTGTCTATTATTTGGTACAGTGCGGGAATGTAATGTTACTAAACAAAGCAAAATGGATAGAAAGACTAGGAAGCTAATGACAACCTACAGCATGTTCCACAAAAGGAGTGATGTTGATAGACTCTACTTAAATAGATTTGAAGGTGGAAGAGGTCTTATCAGCATAGAGGACTGTGTTCAGATGGAGAAAAATAGTCTGCACAAATATGTGTCTGAGAGTAGGGAACCAATGCTCAAAGCTGAACTGAAGGAGAATACAATAGACCAGGAGGAAATAAAAACAAAGAGGGAGAGCAACCTTCATGAAAAATCCCTTCATAGCACATTCTTTAAGAAAACGGAATTCAGAGATCCACTGATATGGAACTGGTTAAAAAGAGGAGACTTAAAAAAAGCTACAGAAGGAATGCTAATGGCTGAACAAGAACACGCTCTCAGAATGAAGTGGCTGAAAGACCATATTGATAAGGAGGAAGTAGGATCTATGGAGAGAGAGAAAGAGAGAGAGAGAGAGAGAGAGAGAGAGAGAGTGGAGACTGTGGCTCACATCGTATCCCAGTGTAAACACCTAGCCCAGAATCACTATAAAGGCTGGAGGCATGCTATAATAGGCAAGATGATTCTATGCAAATTAAATAATTTACTACAATCTGAGAAGTGCTATGAACAGAAGCCAGAGTCGGTGATAGAAAACGATCAAGTGAAGGTGCTATGGGATTTCAGGACACAGACAGACAACAAATTAGAACACAATAAGCCTGACCTGGTGGCTTTTGACAAGGAAAAAGATCGTGCCTGATTGTAGATGTAGCCTGCCCCCTTGACACGAGAGTTGAATAAAAGGAGAAGGAGAAAATTAACCGATACCAGGATTTAAAGTGGATGTTAAAGAGCATTTAAAAAGAATGTCATGAGATCAAGGTCGTCTCAATTGTCATAGGAGCACTAGGTACTATCTCACAGAGTTTCCAAGGATGGTTAAAGAAGATTAGTCCAGCCCCGTTCTTTGGACCACTTCAAAAGGCACGCTTGCTGGTAACAGCAAGAACTCCCCGATATGTCCTGAATATCTGAGACTGCAGGCAGCTGCTTGATGTTGATTTGAACAAACTTTCCAGTTAAATAACATCAATGACTGAGACTCCAATAATAATAATAATAAAAATAATAATAATAAAAACAACAATACTAATGCATAAAACATAAATAATGATAATAGTAATAATAGCAACAGGTCATATGAGACCCAGAGGGGAAATGGCTGCAGATTGCGATCTTTAATAAATATCTTATTTCTCAATACTTAATAAGAATGAGAGCGCTGTAAGATAATATATTAATATGATATCCAATACAATTGACTACTATACTAATAGTTGCTACTAGAAAGGAATAGCCGATAAGAAAGTAGAAACTAACAGTTATTGAATGTACATGGATAGGAGTCGTAGTTTTCTTTTTCTTGTCACAGTTGTTGCCTATTAGACTTGTAGAAGAACACTAAAAAGAAAATGAGTGAAATATGAAGGCGGATAAGAAAGAAAAAATTAATTATTCTCTAGCTGTCATGGCGATAATCTACATATATATATATATATATATATATATATATATATATATATATATATATATATATATATATATATATATAAATACATAATCGGGGAAAGCTAAAAGCGATACTCCGGCCAAATTCCAACTCACTCAACAAACATTAGGAAATACCTGAGTATATTCCCAATTAAACGTTTGGGGTGCTAACTATATTGTATTGTGTGGATAATTGGCTGTATTATTTTATATGAGATATATCAAATATATCATTTCCCAAACGAATCGTTTCATTATAAGATTTCTACAAGTTGGGTGAAATTATACCAAGTTATGTAGAAGCTTGATCAACAGATACTTATTCAAGTGGGCACTTATAAATCTTCAGTGGGTGCCCAATAACATTAATATTGATAACCAAATCAACATCAATATTTAGCGATAATCACCATCAGTGCTTGAGGGGACTGCTAGGTTGTTAGTCCAGCAGTTCTAAAGAAAATCTCACACTGTCCCGAAAATGGGAGGAAGGAGGCTACAGGCAAATATATATATATATTAAAATAACAGATTAAAGTTTAAGCAAAGAAAAAACTGCTTTCACCCTTAACGGGATCTTCTAAAACTAAGAAACAATCAATCTGTGAACGCAGAATTAAATATTTCGAAAAACGTTGCAACCGAAGGAAGGCAGGAAGACGATACTAAGATTCGTGGAAAGGTTCCCTGGCAAAGAACGAAAAAAAAAACGAAGATAATACATCATTATTTGGAGCGGTGAAAACAATTAATTACACGCAGAGACAAAACCAAGTTTATGGTATAAATGAAGTCGTAGACTAATATTCTATTAGATGGTTCGTGGAGACGTTCTCTGGCAATGAATGAAAAAAACGAAGATAATACGTCATTATGCGGACCGTTGAGAACAATTACACGTAAAGACAAAACCACGTTTATGGTATAACTGAAGTTGTAGACTAAAATTCTATTTAGGAAACCGAATTATTCTCGGCTTTAGAGTTAAGAATAATGTAAAAAAATTACAGAGGTGATTGAAATCAACAAAAATTAAATATATACATGCACGCATCTATATACGTACATACACATGCATACACGAAAACACCTGCCATGGGTATGCAAATACAAGCACGTACACAAAACCACGCACGCACATACAGAACCCACGCAACGCCTGTACCCGCACGCATACGAACGTATACACCAAATACACATAAAAATATATATAAAATATATATATATATATGTGTGTGTGTGTAATCGTGTATACATATAATTATATAGACGTATATAAATATACACACATAAATACGTATATAACGCGCGCACACACATACCTACATGTAAATACACATATGTTCGCTAAACGTACGCCAATCAAAACACAAGGTACACATATACACACACTCTACATATGTGCGAACCCGCATACTCACACCAAAGTATCGTCTTTCTGTCTTCCTTCGGTTGGAATGTTTTTCGAAATATTTACTTTTGCGCTCACAGATTGATTTTTTTAGTTTAGAAGATCCCGTTAAGAGTGAGAGCAGCGATTCTTTGCTTAAACTTTAATCTGTTATTTTAATAAATATTTGCTCTACGATTCTTATATATTTGATATACATTTATCCTTATCGAGCCCTTTTTGGGTTTTAGTCTTCAAATTTATTATTATTACTATATATATATATAACGAAGGAGTTGTGGTAAGGAACCAGATGGACCATAACGCACCAGAGTACTCAATACTTAGGGTAGTAGAGTGTATAATAGGAAAAAGTATGACCCCGACGGCAGAGCTTAAGCCGTTTCGACGACTGTTTCTGGACTAAATTAGAATTTTTAGTCTGGTAAATAAATAGCCGAACTTTTCAATGGGTACATCCTTATATGGGAAGATTGTAGTTGTCAAGAGGATTGGTCAAAATTTGGTGTAAACACAAATAAGTCTATCATGGCAGTGGGTGGGAGTTGGGGGTGGCTGAACTTGCCTGTAGAACAATGAGGGAGTGGGTGGAGCCGGTCAAGCTTTGAAAGTGAAATCTATACGGCAAATTCTAAGGATTTGTGTATGAAAGTAGGCCAGAGGAGGTAGGTAAAAAAAGGTTTCTGGAGAAAATAGAGAAGGGACGTTATAGAATGGGTAAATCAATTGAAATTAGGAAACTCTACCTATAAAAAGGCTAACCATTCAATTATCGAGGACATAAATCTAGATGGACAACAAATTACCTCCAGCCTCGGGGTAGCAGACCGCACTGAACCCCTCGACCGACGGACTCCCTACTTCACACTGAAGGACCACAAATCCGACTTCGACCGCAAACCATCCACCAGACTTATAAACCCGACAAAGTCGGACATAGGGAGAATCAGTAAAAAGATCCTAGACCGCGTTATACCAAAAGTTAAGCAAAACGCGAGACTTAGCCTATGGGTCAGCACCCTGGAAGTAATCTCATGGTTCAGGAATATTGAGGACAAACGGGACACAATATTCATCTAGTTTGACATAGAGAGTTATTATGTATCTATTACCTTACCGCTCCTTACGGCCGCCTTGGACTTTGCGAAAACACTCACACCCATTACCGACTAGGAAATAAATATCATTCTCCACGTCAGGAAGACAGTCCTACTTTTCGATAACTCGAAGAGATTAAAGTGAGCTCCCGACTTCCCCTTCGACGTCAGTATGGGCGCGACCGATTCGGCCGAGCTCTCCGATCTTATAAGATTATTCCTACTATTTAAACTCACCGAAATGTTCCTGCATTCGGCGGTGGATTGTACCGAGATGATGTGATCTTTACCCTCAAAGGGTACAACCCCAGTAGTACAGACCGGGTCCGCAAACAACTAATCAACTTCTTCCAGGACTGAGCATATAAAATCACCCTACAAACGTCCCTAACCCGAGTCAATTTCCTGGACGTTACCCTCAACCTCGAAAATGATCTGTACTACCCATACAGGAAACCAAACGACAACCTGCACTACATCCACCGCCGCTCTAACCATCCTGAAACATCACCAATAATCTGGTTAAAAACATCTCCCTCCGCATATCTCGTTTGTCCGCTAATGAGCAGATATTCGACGAACATGCGCCTCATTACAACCATGCCTCAAGCGGAGTGGCTTCCGGGAGGAAATATCCTTTTATCCAGCTTCCCTTAGCGGAACCAGCAGGCGACGCTGCCGCTCACGCCATGTAACGTGGTTTAATCCTCCCCACAATGCCGAGGTGGCAACACCTATCGGGAAAATCTTCTTTAGGCTCCTCGAAAAACACTTTCCACTACAACACCGCTACCACAACATAATCAACAAAAACGCTATCAAGCTCTCCTACAGCACCACACCTAATTTCGCACAAAACATCGTCTCCTCAAACAACAAAAAACTGAACCCCTATGGAAGAAATAACCTAGACATCAGTGGAGAGCCGACCAGGAAGTGTAACTGCCCTGATAGATCTACGTGCCCCCTCAACAACAGATGCCGAGAACGTAACGTGATCTACCAGTACAACGTAAGGACGGACACCTCCAACAAAGTTTATATAGGATTAACGGCTTGTGACTTTAAGACTCGGCTCTACCAACACCGACATACGTTCGCAAACTCGGTCCGGCGACATGCCACTACACTTTCGGGACACATCTGGAACCTCCAAGATAATAATATAACTTACAATCTTACTTGGAGCTTACTGTCCAGGGCTAACTCCTATACTGGAGGACGCCGTCCGTGTAACTTATGCTCGGAGGAAACATTACAAATGCTGTTTACGAAGGATCAACTCCTAAACAAAAAAGACGAACTGATAATTGCATGCAAACGCAGATTGCGTAAGACTTACCTCGCTCTCAAACCCCCTAACGATCCGGGTGGGTAGACAAGGGCTGAAACACCCCCACTTGCCGAATAAGATAGGGGAAACCCCAGCTTACATAGGTAGATGTACCTCTTTTCTTTTCCTCTATGTGTTCTTCTTCCCTTTGTCTCTCCTATCACCTCCTTCCACCACCGATCTTCTTCCTCGTTCTTTTTTTCCCATTTCGCCTACCCCGAGGCAGCCCATCGGGCCTCTGTAGGCTCAGTACCCTCACCCCAGTAACTTAAAAAATAGCATTGGCCGAATACGCTATACTAACTAATCATAGCAACTGTGTTAGACACCAGAGATTTTGTATTACTTTTTACTACTAGTTCTTATTTAGTATCTTCTATTCTCAACTCATTCTATAGCATTGGCCGAAAAAGCAACACCAAATAAATATAGCAGCTGTTTTAGACTCTATAGTTTTTGTTTTTTATCACTTCTAACTATCCAATTTTTTATTTTTATACATCTTTCTCTTATGTTTTTAACCAGATTATTGGTGATGTTTCAGGATGGTTAGAGCGGCGGTGGATGTAGTGCAGGTTGTCGTTTGGTTTCCTGTATGTGTAGTACAGATCATTTTTTATTATTTTTATTTATTTTCATTATTTATTGTCTCCTAATCTCAATTGATTTACCTATTCTATAACCTCCCTCCTCTATTTTCTCCAGAAACCGTTTTTCGCCTACCTCCTCTGGCCTACTTTCATACACAATCCTTAAAATTTACCGTATAGATTTCACTTTCAAAGCTTGACCGGCTCCACCCACTCCCTCATTGTTCTACAGGCAAGTTCAGCCACCCCCACCTCCCACTCACTGCCATGATAGACTTATTTGTGTTTACAACAAATTTTGACCAATTCTTCTGACAACTACAATCTTCCCATATAAGGAAGTACCCATTGAAAAGTTCGGCTATTTATTTACCAGACTAAAAATTCTAATTTAGTCCAGAAATAGCCGTCGAAACGGCTTGAGCTCTGCCGTCGGGGTCATACTTTTTCCTATATATATATATATATATATATATATATATAAATATCCGTGTGTGTGTATTCAATATATATATATATATGTATACACACACACACACACTTATGATTATTGATGCAGAAGCAAATTTCTACACATTCGTATAGTACACTTTTGTATGTATAGACATAATCTCTTAGAAACCTTCATTCAATGTATGTATGTATGTATGTATATTTCTCTTTCTCTTAATTTCGATATTTTTGCCCGGCCACATTCCTGTTGGCAAGGTTGTAAAAGAAAGGAAATTGACATCCCTTGAATCGCAATAATGTTTTGCAAATTTGGAAGGTGCTACCTATCGCAACCATTTGTAGTCTATGAATTAGGGAGCTGCGCTCTTTGTCCACGACTCCTCCGCAATGGTCCGTAGATGTCCTCCTCTTGTATTTTTCTTACAACGTTGACATCAAGTGGGCAGCTGATCTCTACAACAGAACACGTTTTCAATGTGTGGTCCCAAACAACAATATCAGACCAAATAGTTAATTTGGTGGCAGTTTTTATTTTCAGGTTCCACCAGTATTCTTTACAGCCATCTATCTCAACATATTCCTCCTCATTTGTTTTTAATATTGTTTTCGTAAGTGCCCTCCAGATGGTTATAGCTATCACATCGTGTCTCATAGGAAGGTAGTAGCGAGGCGACATTCTTTCGCAGTTGGCAACAATGTGGCTAACAACTTCAATCTTTGTTTTACAAAGCCTACATTTATTGTCGACTGATGACCCTCCTCTTTTGTGTAGCAGATATTTGGTAGGGATTTCTTGTCCCTGTATTGCATAGGGATATCGTTCAACGTGGGATGCCATAGACTTGTCAGAACTCCATGCCAAGCTTTTTGAATGATTTATCCCCTCTATGGTCTGTGTTTTTCGTCTCAGGTACCCATATACAACTTTCTCAGTAAATTGCTCCACTTTCTTTTATCTTCTTCGAGCATTGAATAGGATCTTCCAATTCCCGTGGGAGAGAGATTTATACCAGGCCTTATTCAATATTTTTCCTCCAGATAAGTGGGTATGCTAATGATTTCCTTTATGCTGATAGTTGCTGACCTTTTTCTCCTGCTGAAGATGTTGCTTGAGTGTTACTATTCGGTTCTCATATGATGTTAATATGGATTTTAGACCCCTGTCACCTTCTTTGCGTAAAAAGTATAGCCTATCCACATCACCATTGATGTTAAAGATTCCAGTAAGACTGAGAAGCTTGCGAGTTCTTACATCCATCTCACTTAGTTCTTGCAATGACTAGTTCAGCAGACCAAATGTTGGCATTAGGATTGGCACAGCATAAGTATTGTGGGCAATGTATTTGTTGTACGCTGAGTGTTCTGATGACCATATTTCCTTTACTCTCCTGAGGTATTCGGTTCTGGTTCTCTCCTTATTTATGGGTCCATCATATCTGACATTCTGTAGTTTGCACCTGACTGTGGAGGTTGTATTGTCAAGCCGTTCATCTCTAGATTTCCAGAGGAGTGCACAGCTCTTCCACGTTGTACTGTCAAATATGCACATTTGGACTTACCAAATTTCATTCTGTTGTCTGCAGAAAATTGTGTAATGAGATTCAATTGGTTTTTAATATAGTTGGTATTTGGCCCATACAACTCCAGGTCATCAACAAAGAAAAGATGGGTGATACTTCTGGACGCACTTCTATGACCACCTTGTTTTGTGAGCAGGCTTAGTGGTTCGAGTGGGTTTAGTGAGAGGACAAAGAGCAGCACTGATAAGCTATCACCCTGAAAGATGCCTCTTTCGTAGTGTATTGTATCAGTCTTAATTTGCTCCTCACCCCTAAGGTGTACCAATCTTTGGTCAAGCGTTCAACAGCAGCTACCAGTGGTTGTGGGACTTTGGCTAACTGTAAGGCCTTAATAATCCACCCATGAGGTACACTATCAAAAGTCTTCTGATAATCCAGCCACGCCACAGTCATGTTACTGCAATTCCTTGCTATTCTTTCCTGTATCGTTTTATTTGTTAGTAGGTGATCTATGCAACCCCACACCTCCTTCTTTCCACCAGCTGGCTCAGGTGTTATAATTTTGTTGGTGGCACAGTGATCTTGTAAGAACAGATTATGGCACCCAGTATATAATTTACACACGATGTTCTGGCAGGCTATTGGGCGGTAATTTTTAGCAAGGGTGGTGTGGCTATTATGGGTGATGAGGAGAGTAGTGGCAGTTGATAACAATTGAGGCAGTTCTTGTGTGCCTTTGATGGTTTCTTTAAACAGCCGTAAGAGATATTGACGATAGAAGGTGAAGATCTTCAGCTAATATCCTGCTATGAACTCTGGGCCTGGTGATTTCCTATTCGACATTTTCTGCAGAGCTGTTTCCAGTATTGACCCATCTATTTCATATTGTTTTGTCTGGACATGCTGGCAGTATTCCTATTCCAGTTCAATAGCCATTTAGTTTGTTTGCTAAATTCATCATTCGTTTCCCATACAGATCTCCAGTAGCTTTCAACCTGTTCTTTTGTAGTGGTGTCATTTTCAGAGATTGAGATTTTCCCATTGAAACTGCGATAAACTGATTTAGGATCTCTGGCAAATAATATATTTACCTCTTGCCGTTTATGTGCTGTTGATTTATATTTTAGTCTTTCTGCTGCAGCTGTGAGTTGTTGTTTCAACTGCTGTAGTATCTATGTATGTATGTTCTTCTGGTTTTATAATTTCACAAATTTTTACCAATAGAGAGAGAGTCGGTTTCTAACATAGACACAAGACTCTCTCATTGGAATTTACACATCAACTAGGTAGATTACGCAATTTATTATTGTACAAAATATAATTTAGAGATATACCAGTTGAAAGAACGGTATTTAACTAATGTATTGGTACGCAATGGGGCCCACACACAGCCCCGGTGGACAGAATGGAGAAGGCGTTTCCCCGGAGGACGGCAATGGAGACGCGCTGGAAAAGCCACTCCAACTCGCGGGGCTCACACCTTCGGCTGGCCAGCTCAGCGCTTATGGTGGTAAGGAGGTAGCCCTGGGGCCGAGGACACCAGAAGTCTCCACTGCCAGGGGAACGACCGCAAACCTGTCGGAGAGCGACCGGTATTTGAGGAGTTTGGCCCCCTTAGCCTGACGTGCAGCAGAACCTGTGTCAGTCGCAGGCTGCACCAGGTTGCGCCTGCAGAAAGTGTCGGTGCAAGTGGAATCTCAGACGAGGGGTTTGCCACCGCGGAACGGGAAGATGGTCATGCCATCTGGCCTTTTGCCGTCCCCTCGATCCAGCCCCACCGGCTCGAGCTGGGAAGGGAAGCCTGCAGCGTCCAAGCCATGCTTAATGACCTCGTTGAGGGCATCATGGCGTGGAATGCGGCCGTCACTGTGGCGACAGGAAAGCGGGTGGAGGCCGAAAGAGTCTACGGTGGAACCGCAGCGACATTGCTGTGGCTGGCAGATCCGGAGGCTGAGCCTCAGAGAAACGCCGATTCGCAGGCTATGGTTGTTTAGCTGCGTGCCAGTGGAGAAAGAGGGCAGGGCATGGAGCCAGGCAAACAAGCAAGGCGATGCTGGTCGAGCTGGCGCGTGAACCTGTATGAGGCCAGGCTGCACTGGATGGCATCCCAAGTGCGTTGGGAGGACTTGACGTCAACATGGGGAGAAGGAGGAGGGATGTCTACTGGGCTAAGTCCCAGTCGGTACCACGTCTCACAGGCGGCCTCACGTTCTCTGAACACAGAGGGTTCTATAGTGTTTCGAAGAACCCTGTTGACGAGGACGCGGCACGAGGTTACCGACGAAAGATACGCCGGCAAAGCTAGTGAGATCGGGGACCAAGGCCGCCATACCAGACCGGTAAAATGGCATGTTGCCACCCTATGTCGTCAAATTTGACGTTGCATATCCCCTCGGCTGTTGCTCGGATACAAGTATCGAGGTCAGCGAGGAGAGATCTCTGGATGTAGCATGGAGCGCTGCGGAGTGTATAGAGGAGCTTCGGCATGGCGAAGCAGTTCCTCAGCAGAAAGAGAGCTTGGTGGCCGTCAATCAAGCCCAGTCGGCTCGTGAGAGTCTGGAGCTGTTGTAGCCTGGACCTGATGGTGGTGCGGATGGCCGGCGTGTGGATCGGTGTCTCGAGGATGAGAACATCCTCTTTGGGAGTCACCTGAACCTGCGGAAAATGGATCGCACGTCCGAGACGGAGGTTGCAAAGCTCGCAGCATCGAGGCTGACGTTCACCACCTACGACTTAGCCGAGTTGACCTGGAGGCCGATTCCCTACAGGGCAGGAATCACCGATTGAAGGTCATGGCAGACCGTCCGTACGGACCCGCCCAACGTAGCATCGTCCAGATACCAAACGTTGAGAGGGGCCGTGATACTCCGGGCGATGTGATCAATACCGAGGGCGAATAGGAAGGGTCCCAAAGAGTCACCCTGTTGGACCCCAGTAGCCGAGGGTATGACCGTATCAGCAGCTAGGAGCATGCTCGGGTCTCCACATGACAGGTAGGCCAGCAGGTAGGCAGAGGCGGCTCGGCTGAGGCAGGCCTCGAGCAGATGATTCCGGCGTAAATAGTTAAAGGCATTCCTCATGACAAGCTTGACAATGAGGTGCCTGGAGTCCCTGGATGCCGGTACCGATGGGCAGCTGCTGAAGAACTGCCTGATTGCATGAGCGGCTCCCTCACAGCCACCGGACACGCCGACACCCAGTTGCACCGGACTAAACTCCTCACCCAGTTCATGTGTGACGGACTTGCAGATCACCTTGGCCTCCGGAAGACATTGCAATGGGCGTATGCCACCCTCTTTCTTCCTGATAGCGGTGAGGCTGGACGAAAAAAAGAGGCCTGGGGCGTAAGGGTCGAGGGCACCATGAATGAGCCTATTGGTGAGCGCCACAGTTGCATTCAGAAGGCGGCGCCCGGCCTCAGCGGAGACGGGGTATGTCAACCCCCTGAGGTGGCCTGGTCGGAGACCATCAACACCTCTGCAGCTGCTAGCTGGGAAGGACCTGATGGCGGACATGATATCTGCATCAGTAGCCACAAGGAGCAAGTGGGGGTCGGGTGGAGGTATGGGTCTGAGATCAGTGGGTGGCTCAGGGTGTTTGAGCCGCAGAGCAGCCAGGATCTCCTCGGTGGATTGGAGGACAGTGTACTCTGAGGCAACATCTCTGACTGTGGCCGAGACATCAGCCATGATAAGCTTTGCGTTTACCTGGTCACGCAAAAGCTTGGTGCTGGCCTCGAGGTTGGAGGATAGGGGGCACCTGAGGGTGGGGTGTGTAGCATCCCTGGGCGCGCTTGGAATGGGCGCTCGCCCAAATGACGAGACATTAACCTTGACGAAGGCTGCTGTTGATCGGCCGCCCCGGTCAGCGCCAGAGCTGGTGAGGCCGAGGGCGAGTGGGGCGAAATAGAACATCCGCTCCCAGCCACTGGCTCGATTGGAGTCCAGGGCTCTCTCAATCGAGGAAGCGAGGGCATCGGCTGCCGGCACACGTGCCGTTCTCGGGATCCTGGGTGGGATCTTCCGGACCCGCCTGAGCCGAGCGATGTTTACCAGCGAGGCTTGGGCATCAGGCAAGCTCGCTGTCACATATGGTGCGCCAGACGGCCGTGGCTGGGAAGACGTGGGTAAGGGGCAGCTCCTGCACCACCACGCTGCGAGGGCATTGGAAGCTCGACGAGTCAAGCCAACGCAGGTGAGGTGGTGGAAGCAGCCGCACCCCAAACAGTTCCGGCCCCTCTTCCGTTTGTTAGTGGTGCGGCAAGTGCTGCAGGTGTCGATTTGGAGGGGTGGGGGATAGGGCGTGGGACCGGGGACTGGGGCACCGAGCGGCATCAGGGGTGGGTGGCTGGCGTGTGTGGGTGGAAGAGAAAGTGGTGGTAGGAGGGCCGCATAGCTCACCTATATATATGGAGGTTCCAGAAAACGAGAGCAAAAAGGGGCTGCATGGAGGGGGAGACACAGGAAGGTAGAATGGCAGTAAATGAATGAGTGAATGGATGGATGTACACAAAAAAATGGGGGGGGGGGGCAGAAAACAAGGAGCTGTTCCCAGCGGAGTTCAGCACGCACACATGCGAGCAACTGAGCAGTTTGCCATAGGACCTAGTGGCTGGTGGTGAGTCACTAATGCTGGGGTTGGCTTCCTCTTGTTAATGGTAGAGTTGTTGTTGTTAATGACACTGTTGTCGTCGTTGCCTTCGTCTTGTTCATGGTAAAGATATAGAGCGAAATACAAAACCATCAGCAGACAATTATAAAAAAAAATATCCAGAAATAAAAGTAAACATTTCTGTCTGAGATATAAAGATTTGTCTTACATTTTCGCAAACACCGTAACGATATTCTCAATGGACGCGCTTACAATATTTGAATATAACTGAACCGTCGTGCCATTTAATTTGAAAAGTGGAGCAAAGTAAAAAGGAGAATAGTGAATTTGGAGTGTCAATCCCTTGTGATATATATATATATTTTTTTTTAATACCGGGCTTACAGTTTTCCAGGATTTATACTCACTTTTTTATTTTTTTTTTCCTTCAAAAGGATGGAGGCGTTTTATCTCCTCATGAAACTGAGATTACTAAATGATGTTCGTCATCTATGGCTTATTTATATGTCGAGGTTGACTTTGCCTTTCATCCTTACGGGGTCGATAAAATAAAGTACCAGTAATGCACTGGTTAATTGCTGGCCTTGTGCCTAAAGTAGAAACAATTATTTCATAACTCTAAGGGCGGTGGATTGGCAGTATCGGTAGAGAGTCGGACGCCATGCTTTCCAGCATAGTTACGTCATCCTTTGTAGCATAGAGTTACGGCCCTTTCCATTATGAGTTCAAATCCCGTCGAGGTTAACTTTGCCTTTCATCCTTACGGGGTCGATAAAATAAAGTACCAGTAATGTACTAGGTAATTGCTGGCCTTGTACCAAAAGTAGAAACAATTATTTCATAACTCTAAAGGGCGGTGAATTGGCAGTGTCGATAGAGGGTCGGACATGCTTTCCAGCATAGTTATGTCCCTTTACGATCTGAGTTCAAATCCGGCCGAGGTTAACTTTGCCTTTCATCCTTACGGGGTCGATAAAATAAAGTACCAGTAATGCACTGGATAATTTGCTAGCCTTGTGCCTAAAATAGAAACAATTATTTCATAACTCTATGGATTGGCAGTATCGGTAGAGGGTCGGACACCATGCTTTGCAGCAAAGAGTTACTTCCCTTTACGGACTGAGTTCAAATCCGGCCGAGGTTAACTTTGCCTTTCATCCTTACGGGGTCGATAAAATAAAGTACCAGTAATACACTGGAATAATTGCTGGCCTTGTGTCAAAAAGTAGAAACAATTATTTCATAAATCTATAGAACTTTTAGAATGTTTGTGCAGTGTTCTGTGTCCAGCCAGGTTTGTACAACAGGTAAGAAAAATGATGATTCGGTGACGGTTTCTTCTGATAGGAGCCTCTTCCACGTCGTTTTCTTGTCTTCTTCAATACTTTCATAAACGGCTTCGGAGATTTAAAACTTATGTTTCAATTGATGCTTCCATTTCCACACGGTTCTATTCAATCAAGTGTTTCCTTTCTTTCACTAGTGTATGTTATCTGTGTGTGTGTGGGTGTGTTTTAGTATTGTGTTGTTTTATGAGGATTGCTTCTTTCACCAATCATTTATATTTGTGAGGAAATTTGCAAAGTGTAGATACGTTTTAGACTAATGTTTCCCTACCGAGTTGTGTTTTGTATGATTTGGAGTAGGGTATTACAACTGTTCATTGTTGTAAATGAATAGTGAGCTGGTGTGGTCTGGCATGTCTTCGACAATATAACAACTGGAGGTGTAAAATCTACAATTTGATGTTCGCAATTTGATCTATATCTCACATCGTTCACGTTGTTTAGATGCTTATGGTTTGTTGTTTAATAAGGTTTTTAATTTTAGTGTTTTTCTTGCTCCAATCATAGAGGGATCTCTTTGGTGAGCCTTCTCGGTGAAGTATATGCTAAGTGTCTGCCAAAATATATAGGGAGATTGTCAAGTGCAAGCTAGCTGATGAACAGTGCAGGTTTTGCCCCAGACGCAGCACAGCCGCCCAAATATTTACACTGCGGCAGGACTTTGAGAAATCGTGGGAGTACTGTCTGCTTGTTTTTGTACTCCGGAAACTGAATGAGCGATAGTGATAAATAACGGGCTCCCAGAGTCAAAGACAACAGTTACAAGGTTGATTCCGAGCAGTTAAACCCATGTAGAAAAAAAGCTATTACAAATCACAAGAGCAAGTCGTTGCATGACGTTCCAAAGAATGGCCGGTCAACGCTCGAAGAAGAAGTGTATTTCCTTTGACATTTAGCTCAGTTAGGCATAACGTTATATTCCTTTTGGATTGTTGTATCTGTAACTATAACTAGCTGACGTACCCAGCTGCGCCCGGGTAAACAGATGATAACAGAAAACAGGTAAAAGAGAAAATGACTGTATTGGATGTTTGTCTGGTTACAGTATGAGGCGAGTCCGTGGTGTCTGTGTGATACAAAAAAAAGAGTTAAAAAAATTTTCTAGATATACCAGATTCTTCGTTATACCGTTTGTGCATAGTATATGAACAATTCTAGGTGCTCCCACCTAGAATAATGACCTCTAGGAGATGGTTCATCTTCTGCCTGACTGTAAAACGTGTGTCATTGCATAGACGTGGTTGTTCCACGTTTCTCAAAAGGATGATGGAAGTTCCAATCTTTTATATTATATATAGATATAGATAATTAATATAAAAGATGTCCGTCAATGTAAAAGAAGGTACCTATTTACTTGAAATGGTTTATACAAATGCCAAATTAATATGGATATGGATAACATGCTTATCTATAAGTGGTCAGCTATAATAATAAAACAACAAATTATATGACACAAACATTTATTCAGTAATTTCCAGGCTCTTAGCCACTGAGTGATAGACAGTCAATGTTGCCCAGAGTTCAACTCGTGGAGGTGGCCTGGTTTGAACTCCAAATGGCGGATCCTTCTACTTCGAAAATAGAATCGTTTTTCAGTATTACTCTAGCACTGGTCGGCCATATGATCCAACCTTTTTGACAGACTCAGCATATGATGAGGTTTTATTACCACCGCAATCAGAAGCGACAAATTTGAAAGCAATTTTTACCAATACTTGTTGGTTTTTATTGCTCATTATCGACAATAAATGACATTGAACAGAAATGATAACTCTGTCAAAGCTCACAATACTGAACAAAGGACACCAATGTCTGAATCATTTACGTCGAATATTCATAGCAGTGAAGGCAATTTCTACCAATACTTGTTGGTATTTATTGCGCAACATAGCAGTGAAAGCAATTTTTACCAATACTTGTTGGTTTTTATTGCTCATTATCGACAATAAATGACATTGAACAGAAATGATAACTCTGTCAAAGCTCACAATACTGATCAAAGGACACCAATGTCCGAATCATTTACGTCGCTTATTGATCGCATTAAAGATATGCATACATCAGCTCAAAGCTTCATTATAGACAATATTCAGGGTATCAATTGCAAATGTTATACCTTCAGCATCGCACACTCGAGATGCAGCAACATACAGTTGCCTATGGCTGACTGCTGGATCATTCAAGTAGACACCGACTCGCTTGAAAGTCTGTCCCTGTGCCTTGTAGATAGTCATGGAGAAGGCCAAATTGACGGGAAACTGTATCCTTTGCCAAATGAATGGCAGCAGATCTTCACTTGGTCTCAGCATGATCCTCGGAATGAGAACCGATTCCTCTCTGCCTGGCAGTTTAGCTTCTAAAACTCTTCCGTTAATCAATCTGGTACCATTGCAAAGACCCATTATATGATTGATATTTCTAAGCAATATAATCGACATACCCTTTTTCAACCTCAAAATATGTGGGGGAAATCTGGGTATTTGAAGTGAATTCAGATACTCAGTCGGAACATCCATATTGTTCTGCTGATTAAGCTCCATTGCATCCGCACTGACGGTCAACCATTCCTCCCCAGGAAACATTCCGGCTACTTGTGAATTTATTTCATCGACCATTGCATTCCTATGAGTTAGAATAACGTGTTCCGATATCCCGGAGATATTCTGCCAACAAGAATTCAAATTAGGGAACACCCTGTCAATCAATGCTTGGCGGTCCAGTGGCATGACCAAATGGTCTGGGATTCTTACAGTCTGATTATCACCAACGTGGTGCAATTCATCGTTTCCGAACTGCATGACCCATCAGCCGTATGTCGCAGCCTCTTCGTTTTTCCAGAATATACGAAGTCGCATATTATCGTGTAATCGCAAAACTCTGAAATGGCGCCACAACGGGGACTTTTTCAGACATGCATCGACAATTTGCGCTCTTTGAGCATTCCTAACAATTGGTAGCACCTGTCTGAAATCGCCACCAAGAACGATAGTCTTACCACCGAATGGCAGATCACTACCGCAGATATCTCTCAAAGTTCTATCCAATGCCCCCAGCAAATATATGTGTGCCATTGGAGCCCTGTCCCAAATAATCAGAGTCGTATTGCCTATAAGGCCCGCGAGTTCACTTTGTCTTGTAGTTTTACAGGCATTCAACTCATCCGGAGCCAATGGAGCCTTGAAGCATGAGTGGAAGATCCTTCCACCACTCAGCAAAGTGGAAGCGATCCCACTGGTGGCCACAGGGAGAGCAATCTTACTCTGAGCTCTGACTGCCGATAACATAGTGTTGAAACAGAATATCTTTCCGGTGCCTCCTGGAGCATCTATGAAAGCACAAAGTTGCTCATTAGTGGAAATCAAGTGAAGAACGCCATCGACCAATTCTCTCTGAGATTGAGTCAATATTGGCATACGTTCATCCACAATACGTTGCTGTTCCAGTGGATCAAACTGGAATAGTTCCCTCCGATCGAGTGGCAACCGTCTAAGCTGCAATCTCATGTTCAATGCTAAGACACGTTGCCGCATTTCTTCATAAGGAATTGGCAAATTGAAATCTCTTAAACATTTCAAATGAACTTCAAGCAGTGGCTCAATATTGAGCAAAACAATAGCCTTCATCAAATTTTCAGCATCGACCTGAATATGATGCCTAAAATCATCAGCCATAATTCGCCAATGGCGTTCAAATAACTCTCTTCGATCGGCAGGATGGCAGAATCCTAGAATCGTGACAAACTTGACAAACTAGAATCGACTAGAACCTTATTTGAGCTGGCATCTGTGTTGTTCCTGCAGCTTCTATGGCGTTATTCCATTAAGCGTCATCTTGAAGGAGACCCAGATGTTGACACACAGCCTGGTATTGTTTTCAAATCAGCGAACTCTGTTTACCTCTCGAAAAATCATTATGCAAAAGAATTCGGAGATAAAACACATCCCCAGATGCTGGATGGACATTACAAATCCGTCCAATAGTCATGAATCTCAACTTTTGTTTTCTATCATTCCATTTCTTTCCCTTCTTATCCCACGTATAGTGCGAAAGGAAATCGCAGTAGAGTTGCCTTTGATCCGGGTTCAAAGCATGTTCCCTATTATGCTTGAACTACTCACTCAATTTCGTCTTAGGAGGTGGTGCGTTAGCAATTCTTTCGACACCTCTTCTAGTGTCCTGAAAACAGACCATTTGCCTATTCTCTAAGTGAACCGTAAGTTTCTGAATCTGAACGCTGGGTTTGCGTTCATTGAGATCAAAATCGAACAATCTCCAGCAAGCTTCGCTAGATCCAATCGAGCGAACATCCTGGAACCTGCCAACTTCATCTCCTTGGTTCGCTTCCTCATTCCTGACATTGATCATTGCCTGATTATGACCTTTGTAAACATATTTGAATAGATATTTGCAAGTTTTCACTGAGCTACAAATTTCCACATTAATATGACAACGATATTTCATAATCAAATATAGATTGTATGGCCCAACCCATTGATTTGAAACCTGTCAACCGTTTACATTTTCGACCAAACCGCCATCGGCAGGCGACCGTCTTCTGTATGAGGGATGAGCATCTCCATCGTTCCAGGAAGTGTTCGTGACAAAAGATTTCGGAAAGTGCTTACTGCATTGGCCATTTTTCATGCAAGGAGCTTTCTGATTTGCCACTACGCATTGGTTGTGCACCATTGACTTTACCACCAAGTTGCGTAGTGTCTCACTCTCCGGCAGTTCAGCGCACACAATGCTGTCGACATCCTCAGCACATCTCAATTTGCAATCTCTATGTAAAATGATCAGCAAATGTGCATGTGGCAATCCTCTTTTTTGCAATTCAATTACGTATGTAAAAGCAACAATACCACCAAAGATTCCCTCTTTCTCCACATCATCCATTATCTTTTTCAGATATCCTTTGAATACTCTTGCCACAATATCAGTACGGTCCTTTGGCTGTTGTCCTGGCAAAAGTGCATCCTTAATATCAGTCCATTCAGGATTGCATGGAACCGTTATAAAAAAATCTGGCTTGCCAAACTTTCTGACAATAGCCATTGCATCCTGATATCGAATGTTCATATATCTCGGGCCGCCGATGAACAACGATGGCAAAATGATGCGTCGACCAATTTGCTTGTAATTGGCATCATCGGCTGTTATCGCATCCTGTATATTATTATACAATTCAGCTCTGATATGTTGCTGATGTGTAGCTATATAATTTAGCCTTTGATTTTCGATCCTTGCGAATGCCATACAACAGTATTCCTGGAACAATCTGCTGGCTTGCAATAAGGAATTTCTCTGTTGATTCCTCTCGTTCAAATGGAACGCGTAAAAGTCGCGAATCGGATTATTGCGTCTATTGCCACCTCGCTGTTGATGCTGATTCTCATGATCATCTAAATGAACAGACATGTTCCATACATTTTCACCTTTTGGGAATAAAAGAACATAATGCAATGGATCGTATGCCCTATTTGACTCATTGATAATCTTTAGACCACCATCTCTGCGATTGAGGACGATATCTCTCGATCTAGGCTTATAGTCCATCAAGACTCAAGACAGCAACTTCACAAAATCCTGCAGGGGCATTATATCGCCGTTCGTGTTGATTCCTTGGCACTGCGTCAGCCTTAATCACCAATGTTTGCTGCTGAACATTTTGCAGTTCAGCCACCAACATGAAATTCATAACATAAGGATTACACTCTCTAAGCCATGATTGCAAATCACGGATCAAATCACTTAACCTTTGCCGTTCAAGTTCAGTTATATTTCCCGGCAACTTCATCCAACCGATCCTGATATCCTCCTCCGATTCACTATAATCTGGATTGTTAACGTAAATTTGAACAAATCGAGGCCTCTCTCCTGGGGTAACTTCTAAATTACCGATACAATGATACAAACGGCCTTGAATGACTACATTCGGTTGCTATGCTCCACTCTCAAACATCTCACTAACTCTGCGATACTAAAGCTAATGAATTGTTAATTTGCCGCGAATATTTGCGCAGTAATCTACCTATGTCTCCTTGATCACCCCACATACTTAGTATTTTAAACTCCGGTGACTCCTCATTATCCGGCATTCGCAAGGGCTCTAGTTGAACTGCTCCTTTATGACAGCACATTGTGGTCCACTTCTTTTCGTGCCTCTAAAGCAATGCTGCACAATGTGGACACTCTGCTTGTCCACCAATCTGAAAAGACACGGTTGCCATGATCCATTTTTAATATCATTCGTTCGCCTTCTAACCTCTTTACTGGAATGAGGAGCACTTTGGCGACACATTCTCTGAACTTCTGTATTGCGCTGGCCCTGTTCAGCCAGCTCCTCTTAATCCAGCGCAGCACGCCGTTGCTGCTGAATTCTGGCCATCTGCTGATGATGATCAACCAGTTCGTCTTCAACCATCGCTGCACGCCGTCGCTGCTTGGCTGCAGTGTTTCGTTGGCGTTGTTCAGCCAGCTCCTCTTTATTCGTGGCGGCACGTCTTCACCTCTGGAGTTCGGCGTTCCGATGGCGCTGTTCGGCCCGTTTTTCTTCATTCCTGGCTGCACGCCGTCGCCGCTGTAGTTCACTGTTTGATAAAGTCGAATTGCTTTTATTATCAGTATTCATTTCGAGTAATTGTCAAAAAAGGACACAATAATAAATATAAAAGATGTCCGTCAATGTACTCCCTTCACAACTCTGTGTATGTTAGACTGACAGACAGGCACACAGACAGATAAACTGCGTGGCGATTGTGGAAAGCTATACACATACACGCATGGAAACGCGCACACGCACGCAAACTTACACACGCACACACTCACACATGTTGATAGTTTTTACTTTATGTGGAACGCTGCACGGACGCACACACGCATAAACATACGCGCACGTGTTACACACGCACACATGTTAATAGTTATTGCTTTCCTTCCCCCCTTATTTCCACACACATCACACACACACATGTCTCTACACTGACACATATACATAATGCATAAAAAATGACACAATAATAAATATAAAAGATATCTGGCAATGTAAAGAAAGGTCCCTATTTACTCCTTTCACAACTCTGTGTATGTTAGACTGACAGACAGACACACAGACAGATAATCTGCGTGCCGATTGTGGAACGCCACACACATACACGCATGGAAACGCGCACACGCACGCAAACTTACACACGCACACACTCACACATGTTGATAGTTTTTACTTTCTGTGGAACGCTGCACGACGCACACACACATAAACATACGCGCACGTGTTACACACGCACACATGTTAATAGTTATTGAACACAGCGTTCACACTCTCCCCTCTCACTCCCTCATTGGCATTATGTATATTAATTTAAGTTTGGCGTCGTTGAGGTGGGCTGAGTCGTTTGAAACCTATGAACCAATGATAATCGAGAATTATGACACACGGAATACTGACATTCTTGAAATTAATAAATAGATAGGCAACGAATTAGCAAAGCCGTTAGACCGTTGGATAGAAGAATGCTTTGTGGTATTCGTTTCGGCGCTTTGCTCTCTGAGTTCAAATTCTGCTGAGTTCAATTTTGCAATTCATCCATTCGGGATCGATAATATCAAAGTATCCAGCCTAGTACTGGGATCGATTCTTCCGCTACAGATCTTTCACACTTCCATTATCTCACTCTCTATCCTTCTGTGGAAGAAGTCTGCTGTATTCAAATCTGGAGAGGAGATGGGTTACACCAGGTTTTTAAATGCCCTCCCTCAGGAGTTACGGATCCATACGTACACAATTAAAACATTATTTCTAGAATGTTATCAAGATTTTTATGTTCTCGCTACTAATATGTTTGTATATTAAAGTTCTATGGTATTTTCTCATTCGCGTTTACCAGAGATTCTTTTTCTTGAAGCAGATGAAATAATATGCATGTGTAGATATGGATGTTATTGTATGTGTACATGTGTATATGATTTCTATCTGTACATGTGTATATGATTTCTATCTGTACATGTGTATATGCAGTTATTAGCTGAAAAACCTTTGGAATGTTTTACATATTTTTACTGTTCCATTAATGGATTGTACTTGTAATTTCCTAACTAGCTGTGTTCCTTCTGTTCCTGTGAAACCTAGCTTCTCAAGATTTGTATTGAGGCAGTTACTAACATACTCCAGTGCCCCAATAATCACAGGCATAAATCTGAAGGTGTAATCAGGGTGGAGTATCTGCAGTTTCTCATCAGTTCTGCATAAATATTCTCCTTTTCACTAATCTTTGATATTATATTGGCATCTGCTGTACATCTAATTTCCACTACTGTGCATGTTTTCTTCTCCCTGTCCCATATCATAATATCTGGTCTGTTATGTCTGCATTTTATTGGGGTTTTTACTGGAACATTCCACCAGTACTCTTTCGTATTATGTACATGGATGTCTTCCACATTGTTGTAGCTTTTAATGTGTTTATTAAAGGGGCTATCCTTTCTACGGATTGCATTGTACAGTGTTTTGGACACTACATCATGCCTCATAAGTAGATTGTACCGCGATGACATCTTTGGACAGCTGCTGATGACATGGGTGACATCTTCGATGTTAATTCTGCAGAGTCTGCACTTGTTATCACATCTAGGTGTTTTGCCTGCATCCCTATCTCTTTGGTGAATCAGGTATTTCGTGTTAATTTCCTGTTCTTGAAGATGCAAAAGCGTATCCTTCAAAGTGGGAGCCAATATAGCCGTTGTTGGTTCAAGATAGACTACTTTCCTTATTTATATTACTCTCACTCTGGAGTCTCCTGGCAACATATCCATGCATGAATTTTTGCTGATAAGCATATAGTTTTTCATCCATGGATTCACTGCGATTCTGCTGAACGACTTCCCTGGGTGTGACCTTTTGATTATCACACAGGGAATATCTCTCGAGGAGTTCCTTCCCAACTCTCATGATCTATCTGTTTCATGCAGATAGACTTGCTCGAAATACGGGCTCCTACGCTTCGAGGTTCGTAGATGTTGTCGGAGGGATATGACGCGACATTCAAATGCTGTCTGGACTGATGTTAGGCCGCTGCCTCCCTGCTTACGTTTCAAGTAAAGGCGGTCTATCTCACTGTTGATGTGGAAGTTTCCGGTGTTGTTTAGTATTTTTCGAGTTCTAACATCAACTGCTCGGATTTCGTCTATCGTTCAATTGAGTATTCCAAACGTTGGTGTTAGGACAGGCACAGCAAACACATTGTGAGCCACTGTTTTGTTTTGCGCAGAGAGTTCCGATGACCAAATCTTTCTTAATCGCGTGTAGTATTCCCTGGTTACGCGTTCCTTATTACAGATACCATTATAGGATATGTTCTCATCTATCTCCAGGTATCTGTAGCAGTCCTCATCAGATATCGGTGAAACATTTAGGCCATTGATGACAATGTTGCTAGACCGGTTTGTTGTTTTTCCCTGCTTTACATTCATATATGAGCATTTATCACGGCCAAACTCCATTCCTATATTATTTGAGAACGTTGTAACCAGGTCAAGATTTTTCTTCATCCCATCCATGTTCTTGTCATAGAGTTCCAGGTCATCCACAAAGAAATTATGGGTTAGGTTCGTATTTCTGGCCCCCTGTGAGCCAATGATGTATCCTTCACATTTCTTGAGCAGAAAGGAAAAGGGGTTCAATGACAGGATGAATAATATCACAGAGAGATTGTCTCCCTGAAATATACCGCTGCGATATTTTATTTTATCAGTGAAAATAGAGTCCTCCCTCACTGTCTTTAACCTTAGGATAGTAGCCCAGAAGAAGACAACTTCATTATGTCTCTGATAATAATGTCTGGGACTTTAGCAAGTTGGAGGGCCTCTATCACCCAAGAGTGGGAAACAGAATCGAAAGCTTTCCTGTAGTCCAGCCAGACTGTAGCCATATTCCTCCTAAGTTGTCGCACCTCCGATATCGCGGTTTTGGTGATTAGGAGTTGTTCAGCACATCCCCAAACCCCTTTCTTTCCAGCTGCTTGTTCATCTGTAATGATGTTATTATTTTCAAAGTGATCTTGGGGGAATAGGTTAAGGCGGGCTGTATACATCTTATACATCAGGTTCTGGCATGCAATGGGTCGGTAGTTTTTTGCCAAGTGGGTGTGTCTTTGTTCTTGGGGACCAGTAATGTTTGTGCTAATGTCAACCATTCTGGTATAAGTGTATCTCCCTTAAGAACTTGTTGTTAGAGGTCGGTAAGATACCTCTGATAGAATATCAACTTTTTGTACAAGTAGCCGACAATCATGTCTCTTCCTGGTGTTTTCTTATTTTGAAGTTTTCCTATCACAGTCTCAAGGGTACCCTCACTTATTTCGTACGTTTTTGTTGTAGTGTAGGAGCTTGTATGTATGCATGCATGTATGTATTTATGTATGTATGTATGTATGTATGTATGTATGTATGTATGTATGTATGTATGTATGTATGTATGCATGCATGCATGCGTGCGTGTGTGTGTGTGTGTGTGTGTGTGTGTGTGTGTGTGTGTGTGTGTGTGTGTGTGTGTGTGTGTACGTACGTATGTATGTTCTTTTCCTTATTTTTACGATAATGTTTCTCATGGCATTCAAAAATAATTGTTCGCATGGAGTTTACATCAGATATTGCACTTCAAGAAGATTGTTCAATATCAGGCACTTTGGTGCAAGCACGAAGGTATTAACATCTATAATCCGAGAGTGTTTGTATGCAGATGACTGCGATCTTTTTGCACACTCACAAAGTCCTATGCAGCTTATTATGAACTCTTTTTCTTAAGTTTGCAGCGCTTTGGACCTCACAATAGGCTTGGATCTACCAGCCAGCACCTGGGAAAAAATACACTGCACCAAGTGTGTACATGTACGGAAAGGGGCCGACAAGTTTGTTTAGCTTGGTAGTACTTTGAACAATTCACGCACACTTGATGATAAGATATCCTTAAGAATCAAGAATGCGAGTGATGTTTTTGGCCAGCTGAATGAACGTGTATGGTCCAAACGGAGTATCACCATTAACACCAGGGTAAAAGTTTATCTGAATTGTGTCGTCTCCTCTTTGCTTTATGCTGGTGAAACGTGGGTCACATACAGAAAGCACCCCAAGGAACTGGAAAGGTTTTACCAACAATATATTCGTAATATACTTGGGGTGCGATGGAAAATGTTCGCCGGTGATTTGGAAGTTCTCGAACGGAGCAGGTGCATGAGTATAGAAAGCATGATCTTTCGGCATCGGTTGAGGTGGTGTGGTCACGGAGTCCGGATGCCTGCAACTTCTCTACGGTGAACTGTGCGAAGGAAGGCGACCACCGCACAAACCAAAAAATGCGGTTCCGGGATTGTGTCGGGAGCACCTTGGCTTGCGCTGGAATTTCATCTGAAGAATGGGAGAAAATGGCTGAGGAGCGGGTGAAGTGGAGATGCATGATGAAGCCAGGAAGTGAACACTTTGAAACTCGTCGAAGAGAACACCTAACACTGAAAAGGAAGGTGAGCACAAGGGACTGTTCTGAACAGTCTGCTGTTAAGCAACATCTGGTTTGCCAGCACTGTGATCGAGGCTGCCTGAACAAATCTCATTTGGTTAGACATGAACAAAGTCATATCAGTAGATCTCATGTAGATTATGATCTGAAAAGGTGTAGGAAATGTGGCAAAGAATTTGCAAGCATGGGAGGTCTTAAAAGACATATGAGAACACACAGTCAGAACCAAGCAGTGGAAAGTCCCAGAGGAGTCTACAGTTGCCATGTGTGTGCCAGAGGGTGAACGAATTTGGCTTGTTTAAAGAGTCACATTTGTGCCTCACGCTTTAGTATTTTATCAGGCCATGGCAATGCTCGAATACGAATTTGTGGCCATCATGTATATGTGTATGAATGTATTATTGTCAGATCGCTCCGGAGCACTACTGTTATAATGTAACCCAGTGCAAACTGCTGCATGGTAGGGTCGTCGGTGATTAAGCCGGCAACCTCAAGATGATTTTTGGGCATCTTGTAGGACGAAAAGCAAGACTCGTCAAAGGGAGAAAAACTCGTGTGAGTCAACGGCCATTCATTAGTATCCTTAAACAACTATTTTATGCGGAAATTTCTCTGGGAAAAATAAAACAGAGTAAGCCAAAGAAAATGTTCAAGGTTGCAACAAAGGAGAAGTTGAAGAATGTAAGAATTGACTTGAGGAACCTAAAAAGTCTCACAGTGGATTGCTGTACCTGGCATTCAAAAATCTGGAATGATGTTAAAACCTTTAAGCAAAACAAGCTAATGCAAGTAAATATTAAGATGAATATAAGAAAAATACAGCCAATATGGGAACATGAAATTAATAGAACTTTTTCTACTTGTCCAGTTTGTGGCTGAATTTGCTTGTCAGTGGCTAGACTTCACTCTCATATAAGAGCACATAATAGGGAACTTCCTATGGACTATAGAACATGCAATCCAATTGCCGTATTTCCTGGTCTCGAAGACGCTTCTTCCTCGAGGACGCACCCTAATTTTGACAACCAAAAATTTGAAAAAAAAAATAATAAACTTAAAAAATGCAACCTTCGCCTCCAGGAGGCATGGTAGATTTTCGAGACTTATTTTATGAAAAAAGTAGCGTCTTCGACGCCGGGAAATACGGTGCCTCTTACCAATTCCACATATGCCACAGGATCTTCAAATTTCAAGCCCAAGGAAGTCTAAAGAGACATTTCAACGTTCATCAGGATACACAGGCAGTCCAAGCTGCACCAAAACTAATATACAATTTATATGAACAGCTTTTTAAACGTATTTCTGGTTTAAAAAGCCAGAACTGAGCTTCATGTACACTGAGATGGTCAAGCTTTGTATTGAGCAAACAACCAGTAAAATGTATTTATGTATGTATATATGTATGTATGGCTTAGTGGGTAGAGCATTGGGCTTGCATTTGAGAGGTTGTGAGTTCGATTCTCGGACCGGGTGATGCATTGTGTCCTTGAGCAAGACACTTTATTTCACGTTGCTCCAGTTTACTCAGCTGTAGAAATGAGTTGCGACGTTACTCGTGCCAAGCTGTATCGGCTATTGCTGTTCCCTTGGACAACATCGGTGGCGTGGAGAGGGGAGACTGGTATTCATGGGCGACTACTGGTCTTCCACAAAACAAACCTTGTCCAGGCTTGTGCCTCGGAGGGAAACTTTCTAGGTGCAAAACCATGGCCATTCGTGACCGAGTAGGGGCCATAGAGATAGAGATGTATGTATGTATCGGAATATGTGAACGTATCCATACACATATATACATATGTGCGTTTATACTTCACACACGCACACGCACACGCACATATACACACAGACACACTCTCTCTCCACCACGCTCCTCTTTCTCTCTCTCTCAAACACACACACATATGGACTGAATCTTATTCTGTCGTACAGATATAAATACACGGCCGCATGCAATACGCAGCATATCCAATTTTATGTTATTATGGTATCTTAATAAATGAAGTTTTGAACAACATTAACTTTCAAACCAAGATATCTCTAGATAATACGACAGTTTTTCCCTTACTAAGCTGACAGATACCATCTCTCAAGAATACTGGAAGATTAGAAATTTAAAAGCGATTTCTTTCTTGTACTTCATATATTCCATAAATAACAATTAAAAAAACAAAACAAAACAAAAACAAGATTAGATAAATCATGAGAACCGAAGTATGACAGCACTACTACTACTACTGCTGCTGCTGCTACTGCCGCTATTACTACTACTACTACTACTACTACTACTACTACTACTACTACTACTACTACTACAACCACAACCAACTTCTCTCTCCACCTACACCTTCCTTTTAAAGTGAAACTTGAAGAAGTTGACGAGGGTTTGGCCGAAGAGAAAAGTGTCTGTCTTCAGTCCATTCAACATCGTCCACCATACAACCTCTTTCGCTACTGCCACCAGACAGAGGAAAATTGCCTGCCCTTCCAGGCCAAAAGAAGGCGGCGGGTCGATCTTCACTATGGACTCGGCCGATAGCCGGATCCGTTCTACACGCGACAACACTCCACAAGTCAGTAATGCAAGGACACTGGACGAGTGCGTGCAGAACAGTTTCGTCGCTCTGCGCGCATCTCGGACAGGTCCGTCTGACAACACTTCCGTGCCTGTGGAGTTTATCTCGAACCGGCAGTGACCCCCGGTAGCACTGCCAAGCGAGGGATTTTTGGAAGTTATCCATCGTCCCCGGCTCGAAAGTCCTCCGGAACAGACTGGTTAGTTCGACTTCGTCGACGCCCGGAGCCTCTCCGAGTGCATCGTCACACTTACCCACAACTAATCTTCTATAGAACTCAAGAGTGGAAGTTCCACTACCCCCCTGATAGAGGACAGTGAGTGGCTGGCAACATTACAGTTGCCAGTCACCCAGTCTCGGTCTCTTCTTGACCCAGGACTGCAGCTCAGTCAAAGAGACGAGCTACGGAAAGGCCCGTCTGACAAACGGCGACCACACCTGTTCACCGTTTAGGCAGAATATCTGGAGATGCCACAGTCTCAGTGCATGTCTGCGCATCATTAGCCACGGCACGCCCAGCCCTCCACGTAGAGGGTGCTAGCACCAGATTGACCTCCTCACCAACGGAACCTTTCACCTCCACAAGAATTTGAAGAGGAGCCGTTCCAAGTTGGCGAGGCGCGAACGGGGGCAAGAGACGACGGTCAGGCGGTAGTAGATGACGGACGCGATGTACGCGTTCGCCACCTCCGCCCGGCCTTTCAGTGATAGCTTCCTCGCAGCCTATTTCTGGGTGAGGCTGGCTATCTTGCCCCTCACCTCATCCCAATTCCCATCTACCTTTAGGTCTGGCCCGAACCAAACCCCGAGCAACTTTACCGGTTCCTCCGTCCAGCCCCCAACGATGCTGTTGGACGGCATGGACTTGCCTCTCCAGGTGCGGAGTTGCTAGCCCACCGACTTTTCCGGGTTACGTTTCGCTCCCGTCAACCTTTCATATCCCTCCAATAAGTTGCCAACCACCTCGATTTCCGAGGCGTCCGACACCATCACGGTGATGTCGTCCGCATAAGCCGACACAGCCGTTCCGCGTCCCGGTTCGAGCGGGATGCCCTGCAACAGCTCCAGCTTCCGCAGTAAAGGCTCGAGAGTCAATACTGATCGGATATCTGAAACGGTTCCGAAAGATGGCCATTAACTCTGACTATGGACCAGATGCCGCTGTGCATAGCAGTGACCCAGCCTCCAGGTATCGACGGTCGACCCTATCGAAAGCTTTCGGTTGATCTAAATTGATCGGAGCCCCACCGAAACCCGGTTTACACCTACCCTCTCTATGATGTATCGCATGAGGTGGAGGTTGTCATGTGTATGGACCTGGTCGGAATTGCGCAAGTTTGCGCCTCACCTACTATATCATCGACGACAAGCGCCAGCCTCTTCCCTAACACCTTTACCAAAATCTTAAACTTAGTGTTCAGCAGAGATATAGGCCTGAGGTTGTCAATACGAATAATAACAATAATAATTTTTTATTGGCCACAAGTACAAAATCAAAACAGAGTGGGGTTTACATAGAATACAGTGTGGGGTCCATTATCATATTGAAAACAGTAGCTACAAATGTAAAAGTAATTTAACTAAAAAAATAGTTAGTGTAGTAATACAAAACAAAAACAAACGTTAACTATAGTAGTTTCCTTATAGGTAGATACAAACACATGGGTGCCACGTTGATATCCAGTCGTTGCTGAGGCATTTTAAAACCAGGCGCAGACCATCTCTTCAGGCCTGAGTACAAGAGAATTTTTCAAGAGAAGGATAGAGATGGAGAGAAACGATGTGACAAAGAGATATAGAGGAAGAATCGACTTCCGTACTAAAATGGTTCTTTTTTAATGGATGAAAGTAGACCTCGGCGGGATTTGAACTTAGAAAGCAGAGGGCCGGAACGAATACCATAATGCCCTCTATCCGATTTGCACATACGGACTGTATATTTCTCTATTACTGAATATTTCTCTAAATACACGGGCACAGTAATACGTAAGCATATCTAATTTTATGGTGGATTGGCAGTATCGGTAGAGGGTCGGACGCCATGCTTTCCAGCATAGTTACGTCCCTTTACGATCTGAGTCCAAATCCCGCCGAGGTTAACTTTGCCTTTCATGCTTACGGGGTCGATAAAATAAAGTACCAGTAATGCACTGGGTAATTGCTGGCCTTGTGCCTAAAGTAGAAACAATTATTGTTTAGTGTAATTCTATTGAAGATTTCACACGACATCCCGGATTACTCTGTCATCTCACGGGCATTAAAAGTTCCCTTCTTCTGGATTATTTTCTCATGCTTATTAAAGCATAGTCAATGTAAGCACATTCATGTTGTTTCTTTACGGATATGCAAACTACTACGGGCCAAAAATTTCCAGGCATTTTTAATTCTTTGGCCTTTCTCTTGACTTTATAGATTGTCCATTGGCTTATTGTTGCAGGCCAAACATATACTACTTGCTTTTCTTTTGTCGTCGTCGTCGTCGTCGTCGTCGTCGTTGTTGTTGTTGTTGTTGTCGTCGTCGTTGTTCTCGTCGTCGTTATTGTTGTCGTCGTTGCTGTTGCTGCTGCTGCTATCCATGTAGTCTGAAATGCTACCCGCAGAAAAAACTTACTATCTGCGTTCATAAACCACTCACAATGCATTTTGTTTCTGTGTGTAATTCTAAATCTCTGATTAAAAGTTACAAGGATTGATGGCATTTCATACATGATAATCACTTGTTACTAGCAAACATATACCATATAGCCAAGACTACATCACAGATATAGCAACTAACAACTGCTACTAACCGTATAAAATCTGTATTATAAAATACTACATCTCTCAAATTCCTTATTGCATAGGATCCCCTCTCAGTCCAATAACCTGACAACAGCTCCAAATCACATCACTCCCATAACGTGCCAATAAGGGATACGCTATGCAGCCTCTCAGTCTGCTAGAAATAGCACCAATCCAACTGCCTTTAACTAACGCGCTACAGTGAATGAAACATTTAATAGTGTTATTCTAGATACCTGTGGTGGTCATGACTGGAATGCTTTTAATCATAAGTTTGATAGATTATGATCTAAACAAGCAATAACAAGAGCACTCTCAGCTGTATCAAATCCCTTCCACCAACATCAAAGTAATCTTTATTTCTTAGTATTATATCTCTTTGGAATGAAATCCTGCCAATATTTTCCTCCAGGAACTGACCTTTAACAGATCAAACTCATTATTAAATGTATTTACCTTTTCCAGCCTGCCTATTCTAAATCACAAAGGGGTTTGAAAACCCATAGCTCTTCTTCTTCTTCTTCTTCTTCTTCTTCTTCTTCTTCTTCTTCTTCTTCTTCTTCTTCTTCTTCTTCTTCTTCTTCTTCTTCTTCTTCTTCTTCTTCTTCTTCTTCTTCTTCTTCTTCCCATTTCACCCCCTCTTCTTCCCACTCCGAAAAAGATCAAAATGAAAAGCTGTGAGTAACAACTAAGCCATAATATGTTTCGTTCTCTTCTTAAAATGATTAATATTCATCTTTGAAGTGAACAAAAATACGATTAACTCCTAAAAATAAACTCCCATCAGTTAAGTAGAAAATTTGAAGGAAATAATCCAAGATACGAAATATATTTATTGATTGCTAAATCTATAGCGAGACAACTTCTCCATGACAGTTTATGGTAAGAATTCTCTGCTAAAATGTATGTATTAAGTATAGAAACAAGCGTGTTTATTAAATACGAATACAGAGTGGACCTCCGTTGGTTTCGGTGATGATTGTTGCTTTTATTCGAGCAACGGAACAAGCTGCATTCTACAGACACGTATATTCTTAACACAATTCTTAGAGATATTCAGCGTGACAGAGTGTTTGAGAAAGTTATCTCATTAAATTACTGGTGCAGTCCATCCGACAGGTTTCCAAACAGTTTCTACATATCGAACTTTCCCCACAAGGCGTGGGTTGACACGAGGCTATGGTAAATGACACATGCTCAAGATTCCATGCAATGGGATCGAATCGAGAACATAATGATTGCGAAGCAGACTTCTCAACCATTCAGCCATACTTCGTAAATGAAACACAATTACAGTTGAAAAGAATTTGGTTGAACTGAGATTATCCCCGTAAACGCATTAACAGCATAAATATGAAATAGTTTCAACGGAGAATCGAAACTAGAAAGCAGATTAAGCACACCTCTATAGTGAACCGCATTAACAGCGTAAGCAATATGATTTAATTTCAACAGAGAATCGAAATTGGAAGGCAGATTAAACACACCTCTAGAGCGATCAATGTAATGTAATTCGCTGCATTATTCATAGAAGCGAAATGTCGTCAGAGAAAAAGGTCAGTTCATCTTAATCTTATATATTTGAAAATAACGTCACCCTGGGGATTAATATAATGACGGAAGTATTCAGTAGAAATCTCAAGAAACCCTTAACTGCAATGAAAATAGCGATCTTCATTATAAAGGCAGTAGCATATATAATTACAGTTAATCGCTGAAATATATGCAAATGCTTTAGTCATTACGTAGAGCTTTCTACAGTTCACATATTGTTAATATACAATTAAGGTAATTAAAGTTCCGATGTGAGCGTAAAGAATAGGCAAAATGGAATCACTTCTATAATACTTGTCATCTAAAGTGGAAACAGTGAACTTAATTCGAGAATTTTTGTAACAGCTTTCTTTTCATTAAAACGTTCTCATTCTCCTCCGCCTTAGTCTTCACCATCTTCTCCTTCCCTATATTCCTTACATTCCTACGCCTAACTTCTTCTTCTTCTTCTTCTTCTTCTTCTTCTTCTTCTTCTTCTTCTTCTTCTTCTTCTTCTTCTTCTTCTTCTTCTTCTTCTTCTTCTTCTTCTTCTTCTTCTTCTTCTTCTTCTTCTTCTCCACGTCCTCCTCTTCCACGACCTCCTCCTCCCCCTACCCCTTCCCTCCTCCTCTTCCTCATCCTCCACCTCTTCCTCATCCTCTTCCCCTTCCTCCAAGGCCACGGCCACTGCTACCACAGATTTTGCCCGCCCTCTCCTCCTCCACTTCTTCCATTTCCTCCAAGGCCACGGCCACTACTACCACATATTTTTACCCCCTACTCCTCCTCCGCCCCTCCTCCTCCTCATCGTTATCGTCTTCACCACCACCACCACCACCACCACCACCACCACCACCACAGAAAACAACAACAACATCAACAACATCATCATCCTCATCATCATCATCAAAATGTTCGCCCTGAGAATTATGCTAATGATTCCGATGGATGATGGTGAATATAATGAGGAAATTATCAGTTTATGCCTTCATTGATTTATGTAATTATGTGTTCACGCAAGCATGGATGTATGAATGCATGTCTACATATGAATATAGGAATGAATGCATACAGGTATGTATGCAGATGCATCCATTTATGCCTCCAATGTAAACACATTATAAATACATGTGAGTAATATATATATAATTAGTTACAACAGTGACATATAAAGATACTTAAGTTTCGTTGGGTTATACACCGCAACTCATTCAGCCTGATATATAAAATAAAAATGGCTATATCCACAGATTATTTTGAGGAGTTTCGAAAACACACGAGAGTTCTTCAATGGCAGGTAATTTCAAATTTAGCTATAAATATACAAATCTTTTAGATAATGTAAAGGGAAGTAACTATTTTAAAAACTCCTAAGGGGGCAACGTGTGCAAATTTAGTAATTCAAAGCCGTTAAATTCCTAGAAATTAAAATCACTTAATCTGGTCTATACCATGTTCTCAGAACGAATTTCGCTTCATATGGATAATGACCAAAGCAGTCGAGGTGGATATTTGAATAGTGTTTCTCTGAAGTCATTTGCAAGAGTATATTCCACTTTTCCGAGTTATATAGCCGGCAATATACTCTATTTAATAGAAAATGTTGTGCGGTTACTTTTGAGGTTCCACACATGGTTCGCAAGCTGGGTGGCATGTTTTTGGTCAGGATGTCTGAAGGTTATTTCGTGGTTCAGGTACCGGCTTTTGAACCGGCTCTCAGGCATTCCGACACAAGTCCAGGCTTCAGATTGGTGGTTCTGGTTCATTTTCAGTGTATGGCGATTGCATATCGAGTGAGTTAATCGGCCGGGGTACCGAAAACGATAAACGGAAAAAATGAAACGAAATTTCATTTCTCACTTTTAGTACGGCTGTTACATAAATATAAGTATGTATACGTACATACATATATGTATACAGATGTACAGTATATATATGTACATATATGTATGTACGTATACATACTTATATTTAAGTAACAGCCGTACTAAGAGTGAGAAATGAAATTTCGTTTCATTTTTTCCGTTTATATATATATATATATATATATATATATATATATATAGCGAAAGAGAGAGAGAGGAAAGTTAAGAGTAAGAGTTTGTGCATGTGTGCGTATATGTTATCTTTATTTCAGTAGGATGATTTTATTTTCTGATTATCGAATAAGAGTAGTACCAGTAATACACTGGATTAATTACTGGCCTTGTGCCAAAAGTAGAAACAATTATTATTAATGGAAAGGGCGGTGGATTAGCAGAATCGGTAGAGCGTCGGACAACATGCTTAGCGGCATAAATTTACGGCCCTTTACGTTCTGAGTTCAAATCCCGCTGAGGTTACATTTGACTTTTCATCCTTACGGTGTCGATAAAATAAAGTACCAGTAAGGAACCGGGGTCGATTTAATCGACTTTCTCCTCTCCCCAAATTGCTGGCCTTGAGCCTATAGTAGACATCATAATAGAAATCTTTAATGGAGAAAATGTGGCTTCTAAGGGAGAGAGAGAGAGAGAGAGAGAGAGAGAGAGAGAGAGAGAGAGAGAGAGAGAGATAGGGGGGAGAGAGAATAAATGAAAGAGAAAAGTAGACAAAATAAAAAATGAAATAAGAGAAAAGTTGAAAAGCAGGTATGTATAAAGCTCCAAGTCCTGCAAGATATTATTTATGACTTGTAAATACTTGATAATATGTTTGTTTTTATATTTTTTACACGACTGTATGTAAAATCCCCGGCATGTCTTTGTATTGTCCCCTTTCTTGTTGCGCCCTTGTGGCTAATAAAGAAATCAATATATTACACCTCCAATCTTGGTAGATTTTACGGCTAGCTTCAAAATGGCCTCTCTCCCAGACAGGTGCATGTCTTACTACTGGGTTTGCATTTATTTCTACTTTATTTTTACAAAGAACTGGTCACATACTATAATGGTTACTAATGCTATAATGGTTACTAATATTTTCCTTATAGGTGTTATACATTTTGTTGATGTTATTGTCATTGTCATGGAGTCTGTTAATGAGAGGAATGACAGATTTAAAGTACTCCGGAACCGCCACTTAGTTCCGATTGCTCGTCAATGGGATTCAAATATGAATTCACTTCACTGGCATTTAAGATGTAATTCCGCCTCAGCTGACCTGCCTCATGTCTCTAGAAGACATTCTCCTGTCTGTGCAGTTTTCCTTTTTCTGTTTTGGACCGGAGTCATTACATAATCATGACGATCATATAATTGTTTCTACTTTTGACACAAGGCCAGCAACTAATCCAGTGTATTACTGGTACTTTATTTTATCGACCCTGTAAGCATAAAAGGCAAAGTGAACCTCAGCGGGATATCATTGCCGTGGTCATCATAATCATTGTCATCACCATAACCATCACACACACACACACATGTATAAAGACACACAGACACTCAAACACAGACACTCAAACACACACACCCACACACAAACATGCACACACACACATTGTCCTTTATCATTGATGATTATGTTGCTGCTGATGATTACGATACCGACGCAAATTATGTGTGTATATATATATATATATATATATATATATATATATATTATAATGAAATGACAGGAGGCTGGATTTGTGTAAATCCTTGAAAGGTTTATTATACTATGATCATTTCAATGACCGGGTTCCGTATGAATCCGGTGATATCATCAGGTATTCGAAATATAATACGTGAATGTAATAGGTAAAATCCATGGGGCTGAAAATCGAGACCCGAGGGCGACCGCTATTCTGTTCCTTCAACCTCAGCCGGTCGCCCTGGAGTGACGTGGCTAAATTTTATAGTATGCTACTACCGGTCAGATGAACGAAAACAGAAAGAGATGGGAGCATAGGTTAACGTCGATCCCATGACACAAGGTAAAAGAAAGAAAGAAAGGAAGGAGAAGAAGGGGGAAGAAAGAAGAAGAGAAGTCAGGGTTAATGTCAGCTAAAAAAGGAAGGTAACTACTACTGGTCAGATATAGGCAAGCAAGAGGGGGAAGGAAGATAAGTCTGCGGGAGGGGGAGAGGAGAGAAGGAAGGGAAGAGAGAAGTAGAAAAGTAAGGGTTGATGGCTACAAGAAGGAAGATAGAAAGGAAGAGGAAGAAAGGTCGATATTAATGTCGCCTTTCATCCTTACGGGGTCGATAAAATAAAGTACCAGTAATGCACTGGGTAATTGCTGGCCTTGTGCCTAAAGTAGAAACAATTAATGTCAGACCACAGTCAAGCCATTAATATCGACCTTTCTTCCTCTTCCTTTCTATCTTCCTTCTTGTAGCCATCAACCCTTACTTTTCTACTTCTCTCTTCCCTTCCTTCTCTCCTCTCCCCCTCCCACAGACTTATCTTCCTTCCCCCTCTTGCTTGCCTATATCTGACCAGTAGTAGTTACCTTCCTCTTTTAGCTGACATTAACCCTGACTTCTCTTCTTCTTTCTTCCCCCTTCTTCTCCTTCCTTTCTTTCTTTCTTTTACCTTGTGTCATGGGATCGACGTTAACCTATGCTCCCATCTCTTTCTGTTTTCGTTCATCTGACCGGTAGTAGCATACTATAAAATTTAGCCACGTCACTCCAGGGCGACCGGCTGAGGTTGAAGGAACAGAATAGCGGTCGCCCTCGGGTCTCTATTTTCAGCCCCATGGATTTTACCTATTACATTCACGTATTATATTTCGAATACCTGATGATATCACCGGATTCATACGGAACCCGGTCATTGAAATGATCATAGTATAATAAACCTTTCAAGGATTTACACAAATCCAGCCTCCTGTCATTTCATTATAATATTTAACTCCGTAATAGCACCACCAACTACAAAAACAAAGACGGTTGAACTGCTTTACGTGGAGTACTCTCTATATTATTGCATTACGATTGACCATACGGAATAGACCAGCTCTATACAGTGGTGAACCTCAAACCTGAATATATATATATATATTAATAAAAGTAATTCCAACTGTCTGATTAACTCGTTTTATTTACAATCCTTTAACATTATAATGATATTATAATGAAATAGTATGGTAGAATATTAAATGTTAATTGAACAAGTACTTTCATATTCAGTGGTGACAGTCAAGTCGAAAATTGCAAACTTGACTGTCACCACTGAATATGAACCTGAAGATTGCGAAAGAATGAAAGTACTTGTTCAATTAACATTTAATATTCTACCATACTATTTCATTATAATATCATTATAATTTTAAAGGATTGTAAATAAAACGAGTTAATCAGACACAGTTGGAATTACTTTTATTAATATAATCTTCTATACACAATCATTCACACGTGTATATTTATTCACACACACACACACACACACACACACACACACACACACACACACACACACACACACACACACACACACACACACACACACACACACACACACACACACACACACATATATATATATATATATATATATATAAGTTGGAATAGAATGAAACGAAATTTCATTTCTCACTCTTAGTACGGCACTTACTTAAATGTAAGTATGTATGTATACGTACATACATATATGTATACAGACGTACAGTAGCATGCATATATATATATATATATATATATATATACACATACAGGTACACATATATATATGTACGTATCAGTTTAGCGGACGTTTATTATAACGCTCGCTTTGTCCGTTTGTAAACAAACTGACAGCCTGATTTATGCCGTACGGTGTTAAGGCAACGACGTCACTTTTTTGTTCAACACTGACACAGGAACGATGTACTAGTTTCAAGCTTGTTAGCTATCGTCAGCACCGTATACCCTTCTGCCAGATGGTTGAACGTTCGAAAGTATATACATTCCTTATGAAAATTAACGGCTGAGAAGCCTAATTTGCATATCGAGTGAGTTCAGTCGGCCAGGCGCACCGAAAACGATAAGTTGGAATAGAATGAAACGAAATTTCATTTCTCACTCTTAGTACGGCACTTACTTAAATTTAAGTATGTATGTATACGTACATACATATAAGTATACATACGTACAGTAGCATGAATATATATATACATATATATATATATATGCATGCTACTGTACGTCTGTATACATATATGTATGTACGTATACATACATACTTACATTTAAGTAAGTGCCGTACTAAGAGTGAGAAATGAAATTTCGTTTCATTCTATTCCAACTTATCGTTTTCGGTGCGCCTGGCCGACTGAACTCACTCGATATGCAAATTAGGCTGCCCCCTCGTTATCGAGTATGGTCATTGCAAGATATACCATTATTAATAATTATTAATTAATTCTATCGTGCAATGCCTGTGCGTGAAGAGCCAATCCCACTCTCTCTGCAATGAGCCTATCCCACTCTCTGAGCGACAGTAGCTATAACCCGAAAAGAAGAAAAGATCAACATCATCGGTAACTACTGAGCCGCAGGTTTTATATCGGAGTTATCCCAGTTTCCTGAGTTGCCTTCTCCTAGAAGAATGCCCTGACAAAGGCTAGGGGTCCTTCATTCCCAGTGGTTTAAACGCGCGATCTGGTGTCCAGCCCTACTATTTCTATGTCCCCGCGCATATTCATACACATGCACCCATGTATATACACATATACATACATATATACATGTGCATATACATATTTACACACTTTTGGATGGCCGTTGGCTCTTATGAGTTCTTCCGCCCTTTGTCAGGTTTTGTTTTTTGTCCTGCAGGGTGTCCAAAATCACCCTCCTCACCAAGTAAACTTGGTGGGGTTGCCAGTTTAGTCGCCGACGACCCGACCATGCGACAGGTTATACTGGGTTACATGTTACCATTAGCACTCAAGAGTGACCCGACATAATATACATATATACATAATATACATATATACATATATATACATGGTGGCTGCCAACTCGTTTTCGAGTACGGCCACTACTTTATATCCATGTAGGAGAACCCCTACTGATGCGCTGAACGAATGTGACTTTTTAGTCCAGCCAGCGACTTGAAAACTCTGGTACAAACACTACACTTGTGACAATTATTGACACATAGTGCTGGGCTCATGGTACCATGTGACAAGTGCAGAGAGATCTCCAGATATAAAGCAATGCCTGTGCCGTGAAGCTTTTATAGTGAGCAAAGGCACTGCACAAAGCCAGTCCCACTCTCTTAACCAAGATGATATTTACCAAAAAGAAGAACAAGTCAACATCATTGGATACCATCAGGGTTGCAGGTGTTATATCAGAGTTTTCCTTCTCTTATAATTCTGCCTTGACAAAGGCTAAGGGGTCATCTCTCCCGGTGATTTTGGATGGCCATTGACTCTTAAGAGTTCCTTTGCTCTTTGGTAGGTTTTGTTTTTAGTCCTGCAGGATGTCCAAAGTCACCCTCCTCACCAAGAAACCTTGGTGGGGTTGCGAGTTTAGTCGCTAACGACCCGACCATGGGACAGGTTGTACTGGGATACATGTTACCAGTAGCACAAACTGGTGACCTGACAGAGCTCAGGCCGTACTATATATATATATATATATATTTAAATATATATATATATATTTAAATATATATATATATTTATATATATATATATATATATATATATATAAATATAAATATATATATATATTTATATATATATATATAAATATATATATATATATATATATATTTATATATATATATATATATATATATATATTTAAATATATATATATATTTAAATATATATATATATTTATATATATATATATATATATATAAATATAAATATATATATATATTTATATATATATATATATATATAAATATATATATATATATATATATTTATATATATATATATATATATATATATATATAAATATATATATATATATATATATATATATATATATATATATATATATATAAATATATATATTATATATATATATATATATATATATTGTTATACTTTGGGAGGGTCATGTTGCCAATAAGAAACACACGCACCAGTTGCTTTCACTTCAATTTAATTTATTATATATTTATAAATTTACAAATTTATAAATTTCTGGTTGGTTGGTTGGTTCCACAACCAGATAGTTGTTTATATATATATAGTCATAGTTCTTTCGTCACACACTCTGTGACCTCTTCAGTGACTGGGGATTTCTTTCTTCGTTTCTGTGCCTTTCCTTTCTTCTATCCTACGCCATTTTGTTTGCGTGTGGGTTGCGTGCTCAGTTTGCGCATGCGCCACATCCGGGTGTCTGTGTGTGTTTGTGTTCATTTTTCTATTTTTCTATTTATATTTGTTTGTTTATTTATTTATTTATTGTTGGTTGGTTGTTTGTTCTATGTGTGTGTGTGTTTTCATTTTGTCTTGTGTGTGTTTTCATTTTGTGTGTCTTTTCAATTGTAAGTTGTTTGTTCTATGTGTGTGTGTGTTTTCATTTTGTCCTTAATTGTAAGTTGTGATATGCTGTTCCACTCATATTTTCTATTTAATTTTGGTTTTAATTCTTTTATGCTTACTGCCTCTGTAATTTGCCTAAACATTGCGTCTTTCTTGTGTGTGGATTCTATTTTTATTTCTATGCTCTCTAATTTACCCCTGTGTTCTATCTTAGCATGTTGGTAGAGCACAGATGATTCTTTACTATCTTGGAGGTCTCGCCAGTGTTCATTTATTCGTTCCCCTATACTACGAGCTGTCTCACCTATGTACACTATATTTTTGTTTCTACATTGTCCTTCAGTACATCTTATGCTATATACTACATTTCTAGTTTTACAGTTAATATGGGGGCTTATTTTACAGGTTATACATTTCTTATCTATACATGAGGGTCTTTGGAACGGGTATGTCTTGCTAATAAGTGTTTTTACGGAGGTACCAGGTCTTTCTACTATCTTAATATTGAGATTATGTTTCTTTAGGGCCCTTCTAAATTTGTAGGCTAGTTCGCCTCTAGGGGTTGTATTGATGAACATTACGCTCTGGTATTTATTGCTATCATACCATGAGTTTATTCTATTGGCCTTGTCTTAGTTCTTTCTATTCTATTCCAAAATTTGCTCCTATACAAGGGGCAGGTCCCATTTATGTCATTATTTACCATTTTTTCCCATTTGGTTCTGGCTCCTTTATACACTCTGATTCTATCTCTCTGATTGTAGCCAGAGAACTGCATACGGTGGATGAAGTGTTGTATGTGTCTCTCTAGTTCTTCGGGGTTGCACATGCGGGACACATTTCTCATCACCCGTACCAAATCCGCAATCAGTATGTTGATTTTGGTATGGTCCGAAATGGCCGAGTTTCGGTGGATCAGATGTTTGGAAGTCATGGGTTTGGCATAATGGGAATGGAGGATTTGTTTTTGGTTGTTAATAGTATCTAACCAGAGCTCTGTGTCTAGTACAGGTAATCGATGGTTGGGGTGTCTACTTGGGTAGTCTATAGTAACTCTAATGCTCTGGTGGATGGAGTTTGCTATTTGCTGGATGCTTTCCATTGTGTTTTTCTCTGGTTCCTGACTGTTCTTTAGTGGGGGTGTCTTAACTACGATGTGTATATCATCTACGTAGCGGGAGTACATTATCAGGGTTAAGCTGTCTTCTAATTGTTCATTAAGTTTTTGTTTAAGTCTACTGTCCCACCATACCATAAATAAGTTAGCTATGTCGCCTGCAATGCTAACACCAATGGCTGCTCCTTCCTCTTGGGCATATGTTTTACCATTAAATTTGAACATATGTTCCTTAAGGGTTAATTTTATGCTGGCCCCTACCGCATGTGCAATCATTTTCTTCAGTTCATCGTGGTTTTCGGGTGTCCGTATGGCTCTGGTCCACCCGTTCCATCTATCTGTGTGGGTTTTCTTGGCCATTGAGGTAATGGTAGGTGGTCTGCCTCTTGCTGGTCTTGTAGGGCACAGGTTGCTAAGGTCATAAGTGTCTAGGTAACTATTACTATGGGTAAGCTTAAGTAGAAGTCCCAGCTCACTGGTATCAATCCCACGGAACTCAACCTTGCTCTCGCTGATCATTTCGACGCATTTCTCCACAGCAAAATCCACGTCAATAGATGGATACAGGGACACAACATCCATACAGCCTATTATGCAGTTTGTTAGGTCCCCAGATCGGTTACCCGCGCCGATTCTGCTGAGGAGGTCCTCCGTGCTGTCACACACATCTGGGGACATCTCAATGATGGGGCGTATGATCAGGGAGAGGAAGTAGGACAGTCTGTAGTTACTAGCAATGTTAGCCCCACAGACTGGCCGTGTTGGTGGTCCCGCGACAGGGTCCCAGCCCGTTTTATGGTCAGCAAGAGGCAGACCACCTACCATTACCTCAATGGCCAAGAAAACCCACACAGATAGATGGAACGGGTGGACCAGAGCCATACGGACACCCGAAAACCACGATGAACTGAAGAAAATGATTGCACATGCGGTAGGGGCCAGCATAAAATTAACCCTTAAGGAACATATGTTCAAATTTAATGGTAAAACATATGCCCAAGAGGTAGGAGCAGCCATTGGTGTTAGCATTGCAGGCGACATAGCTAACTTATTTATGGTATGGTGGGACAGTAGACTTAAACAAAAACTTAATGAACAATTAGAAGACAGCTTAACCCTGATAATGTACTCCCGCTACGTAGATGATATACACATCGTAGTTAAGACACCCCCACTAAAGAACAGTCAGGAACCAGAGAAAAACACAATGGAAAGCATCCAGCAAATAGCAAACTCCATCCACCAGAGCATTAGAGTTACTATAGACTACCCAAGTAGACACCCCAACCATCGATTACCTGTACTAGACACAGAGCTCTGGTTAGATACTATTAACAACCAAAAACAAATCCTCCATTCCCATTATGCCAAACCCATGACTTCCAAACATCTGATCCACCGAAACTCGGCCATTTCGGACCATACCAAAATCAACATACTGATTGCGGATTTGGTACGGGTGATGAGAAATGTGTCCCGCATGTGCAACCCCGAAGAACTAGAGAGACACATACAACACTTCATCCACCGTATGCAGTTCTCTGGCTACAATCAGAGAGATAGAATCAGAGTGTATAAAGGAGCCAGAACCAAATGGGAAAAAATGGTAAATAATGACATAAATGGGACCTGCCCCTTGTATAGGAGCAAATTTTGGAATAGAATAGAAAGAACTAAGACAAGGCCAATAGAATAAACTCATGGTATGATAGCAATAAATACCAGAGCGTAATGTTCATCAATACAACCCCTAGAGGCGAACTAGCCTACAAATTTAGAAGGGCCCTAAAGAAACATAATCTCAATATTA